>VRYO01000369.1:5538935-5598128 GCA_009812075.1 Sialia sialis
CTCTAACAGCTTTAGATTCCTATATTGTGGTGCCCAAATTTGCCTCCAGGACTCAAGGTGAGGTTGCATGAGTGCGGAGCAGCACAACCCCCTGCTATGAGTATGGGTAAGGAAATCTTAAAGGTTCTGAAACCTTTAATACTGCCCTTCCTTTTGCAAGATTTTTCAAGGTTCAGCAATTAATAAGACAGAGCAAGGAAATGATGGACATTTCTATTTGATCCCCAAGTAATGGGAGAGCTAGTAGTAAACCATTTGTAATCCCATGAATAGAGAGCATCATCCTAAGGCCATTTAATGGTGCAAACAACTGCTGTTTTCATTACAAACCTCTGTCTTTTTGTGTGACTGCCTCCCCAGTGCTGCTGCCTCCTGTCATCTCAAGCACTCAGGATTCTGCTCAATCTCCTCTATTAACTATGGTCTGTTGATGGATTGAGAGGCTTCCAGAGATAATCCAGCTGCTTGTGAATAGGGCTCCTGGCCTTGTAGTGTAGTACCACATGGTCCTTGTAGTGCAGCATGGCAGCAGGCTGCCAAATGTGCCCCAGATTTTGGATGGGGTGTTAATAGGCCCAGTAGATTGTTACTGCTAACAAAATCATAATTCATTGAGTTTTGCAGAAAAAAGTGATCATTTTTCGGGTCAAAGTCCACTTTGGGTTTTTGTGTCCTGCTTGCTCTGCTTGCTGAATCCCACCCACCCACTCAGCCAGTGTTCAAGACAAGGTGCTCTTCCCTCTTGGTGGTTTTACAGTTGCTGCGCTGTGATAAAAATACTAATACCAATCTGTACCAAGAGAAGAGGTTCTAATTCTCTTTTTACTAACCAGATGTCTAATCCCAAGTTTTGTATCCAGAGGTAAACCCTCAAGTGTATTGCGAATTGTGTTGCTGAACACTCTGCAAAAATTCAGAAATGTAGCCATGAGTGTGAGGTCATATTCCTGTTTTTTTTTCCTAAATGCCACCAGAAAGGAAGAAAAGAAGATATTAAACTCTTCTTTCTGGTCTTCTGTGGGTTTTCTCACCGTCCTTTGTAAAGGCGAAGGCAGAGCTGCAGCTCCATTGTCTAGAAAAGCATTTCTTTGTTTCCATGTTGCTTCTATGGAAGTGATTTTATTTGGCATAATGCAGCTTTCCATAAGCCACAGAGCACATGGAGCTGCATATGAAGGAAGGGTCTCTGGGCTGTGAAATCTTTTTTATAAATTGTTCCATGTGGCAGTTCTAGGTCCCCATAGGAAAAGGCAAAGCTGTTCTTCCTTATTAACCTGGCGTTCAGACTACATTGATCTCATTGGCCCATATTTAATGGTAAAAAAGAAACTATTTTAATGATTTTGCAGGAAGAGTTTTAAGTGGGAAGGAGATATTTTGTGACTTTTGTGTGAGAAGAAGGGGAATGGCTCTCCATTTAGGTATTCTATGAAACAAGAGCCAAACCTGTCCTGGCTTTGCCAGAATTGCTATTGAGTGAAAAGTCAGCGTAGCCAACTTTGGTTTTGTTTAATTCTCTAAAACTGGGGTTCTTCAAAATGGAAAGTAATTACAGGAAAAGAAAACAGAAAAGGAGTAGTCTAAAGGCATTACTTGTTTTTCTCTGGTTGTAGGTTTTTTTTTCTTCTTTTTTTTTTTTTTTTCTTTTTTCTTGTTTTGTTTTGTTTTGTTCAAGTGAGACAAATGGTTTGTTGTTATACAAAGAGAAACTCAGGCCAGAACAGTGATACTGAAAATATGGGTAGAACATAACGTCCTATTTCCCAGCAATAGGGCTTGTTGAAGAGAGAGCAGAATAATACCTCAAGTGGACTGATATTTATCCTGCTGACCTGGAAATAAATAGGGATTTGAAAGAAAATGAGTGATTACTGCAATTTTCAGAGGAGAGTTGATAGAGGATTTGCTTTGTTAAAGGGCTGTTGTCTGTGACAACAGAAGCTGCATTTGCATGTGGGTGGGTCAGGCACTGTGGCTTCTAGTCTCCTTGATGTTCCTATTTCCATTTTTAGTCCATCTGGGCCCCTTGTCTGCTTTTCTAGTAGGCTCTTTTCCAGTTTGTTGTGTGTGATAAGCTATTCACCTGCTCTCCATATTCAGGTTAGCCTGGTTCACTGCATGCTGGACTTTCTCACTGTGGCATTCTTCTATAACATCCTCTATTCTCCCAGCAGCTTGAGATGGTGGGAGCAAGCTGTGACTTATGTACCCACAAGTCTGTGATTTATGTACCTACAGCTCTATTGATGTTAATGGCTAATAGTATTAGTAGTACTTTCTTACCTTGGATAGCCTTCATCCTTTCTTTTATTCCTTTCAACTGTTGTTTTATTTTTCATCCCCACATTCTGTGCTTGCTCCTGGCTGCTCGGTCACCCTGCACAAGGCCATGTACCAACAGCCCCACATGGTGACAAACTGTGTGTTCTACTTAGGTGCGGCATGAAAACAAGTGTATTGCTCCTGAGAGGTGCCCGTGCTTCCACAATGGAAGAGAATATTTCAAAGGAGAAACTGTGACTAAGGATTGCAACACCTGGTGAGCCACTGGAAGGGTGTTTTTTCTCTTTAAGGGGCTGTGTTTCTGGTAACACTCAAATATTGTTTGCTTAACGGATCTCTTTTATAGAAAGCCAGTTTTTGCAGCATAGTAATTGCACAGACAACACATCCCCTTTGCATACTATATAAAGATCCAGTAAAGTTCCTTGCAATATCTGGGAACCTCTACTTTGTGCCCTACAAGTTGCATGTCTATGCAACTCCTCTGTAGGCACTAGATAGTGGATTTTGCAAGACAATTTAGGACCTCTATACTTTGGGGTGGGAGGAATGGAGCCTTTGTCACTAAGCTTTGCTGTTGTGTCTCCCTTTTTGCTGGCTGTCTGAGGCCCTTAAAATCAGCCATTTTCTTCCAGAAGGAGTTAATGCACCAGCTATAAGATGAGAGGAGCTCTCCAGATAAATGATAAAGAATTAGAAAGAGACAGGATCAACCTCTTATATCTCAAATAAGTGATTGATATATTAAAAATGATGAAAATAGATGGAAAACTGGTACTTTCTTAGAAGAAAAGAGGAAGTGCTCTGGATTTCACCATTATCTTGCTTGGTTGCTAGAAAAGGATTTACAGGTCCAAAGGGGAGTTTTGGGCTGCTCAGTCTGCATGAGAGGAGGGTTTGGTAAAGTATGGTGAGCCACTTTTGGCTTCTCCTGCACAGCACGTTGGCTGGACTGGAGGTGCTTTGTTTCCCATGTGTGGGGAGGGAGTGATGGCTCTTTCCTTCAGAGCTCCAAGAGTCCAGGGTGTAGGACATTCAGTCACCAGCAGTGTGAAAATTCTGGGGGTTTTTGAACTCAGATATGAGAATCTGTTATGCATTCTGCCCTAAATGTCCCTGCCCACCTTGGTGGCAGCCCCTGGAGCAATGTTTGTCTCTGTATGACTGGATAGAGTTGGGTCAGAGAATGAGCACCACTGGAGGGTCCAAGGCTTGATTTTTGTTTGGTACATTGCTCTTTGAATGACAGTGATTTCAAGTCTTGAATTTTTAAACTAGTGGGACTGCTTCTAACTATTGTTAAGTTAGCCTTGGATGAAGGTTTTATGTGGAAAACCTTCACCTCCCAGTGTTTTGTTTCGTTTCATTCCTTTGCAGCTACATACAGCATTGTGAATCAATGTACTGTAATTAAACCTGTGGAAAAATTGGCTTGAAAAGGAAAAGGATGGAGGAGAAATTGATGGTTTTTGTCTAGATACATGTTCTATAACCTGCTTACATTTCATTTAGGTAAAAGTGCCTCAGCTGAAAAACATGCACCCTGAAAATTATATTGAAACAAGAAAAGTACAGCATGAAACTCCTCAGTGTTAAGAAATTTGCAAGATTCCTCACAATAACCATGATCAGCTTTTTATTTTCAATTATTCTTATAGTCTTTGTTCTTAAAGTACTTGTAACCATGTTGTTTCATTCTTGAACTGCCTGCTTAATTCTGGCTGTACCATTGTAAATTATATTTCCTCAAATGCATAGAATTTCCTTCAATATCTGGGTCAAGGAAATGTTAGAAATCAGACTTTTTTCTCATTGATAAAAAGTTCTTTCTCAAATTTTCAGTGTTTTTCATGAATGTGAAAGTAAAACTGGAAATAAGGTCCTTTCAAAAATGTCACTAGGGGTTTTTTGAACTATGTGACTTTGAAAAGTTTCCTGATAGTTCTCAGCAAATATCAAGTCAAATGTTTTTTAGAAAGTGATACAGGAAATTACTATCGCTTTGAGAATTAATAAGGATTGACAGTCTGCATTTTGGAGGTCGAGATCTTCCTTCTCTTTTGTTTTTTGCTTTTTGTACTGCTGTTGCAGGAGTTCTCATTCTCACTTGTTCTTAGCCAGATGTGAACACCTGCAAAGGCAATATATGAGCCAGAGGTGTCAGATTTGGCGTTTACATCCGACTTGACATATGGGAGACCCTAATTCATGAACAAAGGAATGTCTCCAAGCCTAAGCCAGTGGCAAACCTTCTGTTATGCAATGTACTGGGAATTCATTGTGGAGCTCAGTGAAAATTTTGGAGTCACACTTGTGCAGCAGTGCACAGCCGAAATTTGCTAATCTGAATTGAACCACCCCACGTCCCTTATAATCTGTCCATGCACATATTTACGAAATCTTGCTCTTGTCTAAGTGTTAGCAGAGAATTATAGAGGAGAGAGGGCAAGAGCATTAATGTTACTGAAATTTCATTATTTGAAGAAAGTGCCGTGCACAGTATTTTTATTGTAATATGAAATGTTACCAAGATTAAATAATATCTATTCTCAGGTTAAGTCATTATTAGAGAACTCAGTTCAGTGCTCGGTTTTTCCTTTGGGTAGCAATTTAATCTTGGGAAAATACTTCAGGTTTTTTATCCCTGAGTTTTTATGTCTGTAAAGCATGGATAAAATTCCTCTTTCCCTGCCCTCACAGGGCTTGATTAGAAAATTCCTGAGGCAGTGATGATGTTCATCTACATTCATGGAGCATTAAGTGGATGAATGTTTTGCCATCCTCCAGCAATATATTGCTTTTTAATTATTAAATTATTATTATTAGATATTGTGTCAAATGTTATTCTAACTCTCCACTGATTTTGGATTTTATTTTCTCAGTCTTTTGCTAGTTAGCCAATCAATTTATTTCACTGACCAAAAGCCTGTGGATGTCAAGTGAAAGTTCCCTTTCCATATTTGCAACTTCTGTAGTGGTGTTGTGGTTCTTCAGGATACCTCTGGAAAAGGGCAAGAGTGGTGGATGCTCTGTTTTGCTGAAAGGTTACTTGGAGCAAAGCAGCATATCCTATATAAAATTCTAGTATAAAAAAATATTCCAGCAGACTCTGTCCTGACCTATTTTGAAACAGGGAAATTCAAACCATGCACAGTTCTACACTCAGCTACTAAGAAACAGAGAGACAAATCCCTTATTCATTCAATCTTAATTCACTATTTGGATTTATGCACCCCCACTGCTAACATATGCTGATTTATGTTAATGAGAGCATCTCATCTGGTGGTAGAGAGCTCCTGCAAGCATTTTCACTTTGCTTAAAGCACTTTGCATTCTCTTGCTTGTTATTTACATTGAGATAAGGACAACTGTCACTGTCCCCTCTTCTGTTACAGCGTGTGCCAGGGGAGAAAGTGGGAGTGCACCAAAAATCTGTGTGATGGCACCTGCACTGCAATTGGTACAGCTCATTACTTGACATTTGATGGACTGAAATACAAGTTTCCAGGAAACTGCCAATATGTGTTAGCTCAGGTAAGAGCATGTCAAATGCTAAAGCTGCCTGATCATATAGAGAGTTTCGCACCAGGTGAGAAACCCACTGTTTGGATAAATCACAGTTAACTATTTCTAATTACTAAGCCAGATGTATAGTAGAGAAGAATAGAGCTTATTAGCTCTTCGGAGATGTTTTGAAAATTTTGGAGAGTGCATTGTGTTCTATAAAAATCAGGCTGTCACATGTCCAGCTGGCCATCTTGAACCTTATGAGAGTACCTTGATACAGAGCAGAGCTGTCTGAATCTCATCTCCAAAATGGAATTGTGGCTATCCATGAATCAATGTTTTCTTCTTTTCATCTTTACCCTCTAGTGGTAGCTTGCTGTCTGGCTGACTGAGGGAAGGAATGCTCAGTGAACCTTCCCTAATTGCACCCAAAGCACAGGCTCTGCTCATTCCCTTCAGCATGGTACCTGTCTTGTTTCATGCACCACCTGCTTGAAGTCCCTGACATTTTCCTCACAGCAAGGAGGAGAGGGGGATAAAGGCAAGGCACACTAAAACCAACTTTTGATTTGTGGAAGCAGCCAGAATTTAGAGTTAGCTAAGTTAAAGGCTCATCTGCATGCAAATTATCATGTATTTAGAAATGTCTGTGCTAACAAGGATTTATCTGAAGATTCAGTCTAAAACTAGATGGATTTACTGCTGATTGATAACAAAAACATTCTGCAATTACAGTGTGATGTGTTTCTTGGGTGAACTACTATTTTCCATACAGAGTCCTCAGGAGGCACAATCTCCTTGCAGTTCTCCTTAGGGAGGAAGCTGTGATAACCTGCCTCTGCCTAGGTCTTTGAAATGTGCTCCACCTTGATGCCAGCTGGATTATGTTTGAGGAGTGATTGCTTTGCCACTGAGGAGAACTCTGTGTAAAGGCCTTATGGGCAGCAATACCATACGCTACTGCAAAACTGCTTAAAATGGAATTCAGATCTGTTTTCCTTACATGACAGACACAGGGAGCTCCACACAGAGACTTTTTCTTCAAAGGTGTGTACTGAAAAAATGAACACAACCAAAAAATAAACTCTAAAATGCCAGAGAGGTATGAGTCATCGTATAAATGTAGTATGAACTCTCCAAGGATCTGAGAAATATTGGACTTTGGAGAAAATCAATACATTAAACTCTCTGTGTATCCAGATATGTCCTGTGCTCATCATACATCATTAAATATCACACATGCTGTAACATGGTGCATTCTTCCTGCCAAAAAATACTCTCCAAATTATACCCGAGTCACTGGCAGAGTGTGCCTCACTCTTTATGAATATCACATGAATATCAGTGCTAAGCATAAACTAAATGAGCATGGGAACAGTTGGTATGCTGATATATAGCCTATTGACCACAGATTACACAGTGTTGTTTGAGGCTTCTTTTTTTTCTGTGTTTTTTCCTGTATGTGGTTTTTCAAATATTCTGCATTACTGACTCATTTATTTTTTTTTATCTGATAGGATTTCTGCAAGGGTGACTCTGGAACATTCCAAATACTTGTTTCAAATGAAGGTTGTGGCTTCACAGGAGAGAAGTGCACTAAAAGGGTGATCATTATGTATGCAGGAGGGGAAATAGAGCTGTTTAATGGAAATGTATGTACTCTTCTCTTTTCTTCCTATTTTTTTAGGAAAAGAATTTCAGATTGTTCAGTAAGCTGAGGCATGAATGGCCTCACACTCAGGAGTTCTTGATCATAAATGAACAAATTAGCAGAATTACAGTAACTTCACGTGGATAAGGCGCACCAGAGTATAAGGCACACTTTCCGAGTTATTGGTCCATGTATAAGCCGCACCGGCGTATAAGGTGCATTTTTTTTTTTTTAAAAAAGCGAGGATCTGTGTGCAACAAAGTAACAAATTTGTAACAGAATACTGTCAGGTGCTCAATTTGCAAACAGTTTTCACAGCCCCAGGTGCCCTCCCGGTGCCGAGGGCCCTGACTCTCCCACCCAGCCCCTGAGCCTACCTGGCCCCTGGTGCCCCTCAGCGCTGCCTGGCCCCGCCCACTGTCCCCATGCAGCCTGGCCCCCGGTGATCACGGTTCGCATTTCCAGGTTGGCAAATTTCCAAACTTTGTCCATATATAAGGTGCACTGGCATATAAGGAGCACTTTCAGATTCCGATCCCAATTTCAGTCAAAAGAGTGCGCCTTATAGTCATGAAATTACTGTATATTTATTCATTTTCCTTCCAGGGGTATAATGCTATTTTGGTATTTCTACTTGATGCCAATCAGTTTCTCAGATAATCATGGAATGGTTTGGGTTGGAAGGGAGCTGTAAGATTACCCAGTTCTACACTTCCTGGGATTGGGCAGCATAGTTTCTTTGGGAAACCTGTGCCAGGACCTCCCCACCCTCACAGGCAAGAATTTCTTCCCAATATCCAATCTAACCCTGCTGTCTTTCACTGTGAGACTATTCCCCCTTGTCCTGTCACTCCAGACCCTTGTCAAAAGTCTCTCTCCAGCTCTTTTGTGCCCCTTTAGCAACTGGAAGGCCACAATAAGGTCTCCCTGGAGCCTTCTCTTCTTTTTTTCAGGCTGAACAATTCCCACTTTTTCAGTCTACTTTCACAACAGAGGTGCTCTAGCCCTCTGATCACCTTGATGACCTCTTCTGGACTCATTCCAACAGTTCCATATCCTTCTATTGGGCACCCCAAACCCTTTCTAAACATGGTTTGTCAAAACCTGTTTCCAGCCACTTGAAGTGCAAGGAAGGGCTAAGAAATGACTAATATGTGGCTAGTAAAACATCAGAGCTAATTGAGCAATCTGTAGGACTGAGCCCAAAAGCACAAAAAAGAAAAGAATCACTGCTCAACAAGTTGATGCTGAAATGTCAGCTGTCCTTTGCCCTGTTAAATTGCTGGATGGACCATCCACTTGGCTCTATTCTTCTTTTTCTTCCCTTTTGCTGCTAACAAAAATGGAAGAATTGACTAAGAATCCCTTCCCACCCTCCATGTCCCTTTCCAGCAGGAGCATTCCAGAGGGCAGAGCTCAGCCCTTTGCCTTGAGCCCTGTAACAATTCAGGCTGCCTGTGAGCTCAACCATTGCAGGGCTGCAGTGGATTATTGCTTCACTCGCAACCTTTTCACAAGCCCTGTGCTCTGAGCTGGCATCTGGACCAGAGATTTGCAAGAATGTTCCCAGTGAAACCTGAAACCACTCTACATTTGCCTTGTTTTGGGTTAATAGACTGAGCTGTACCAGGTTTGGAATTGTCTGTAAATTGCCACTGAGCCTTGGCAGGAACATAAAAACATGACATTTATTAAAGGTGTCTGTGCAGTGCACCTTCACAACACAGGATCCATGCAGGCTTTTGGATCCTGCAGGAATGAACACAAGACATGCTGGTTGTTCAATTCTTTATTTCTATTCTAGAGAATTCCTGGTTTGGGTGAGGGTGAATAGCAGTGCAGACATCATTCCGTCATTGCTGGGCTTTGTCCGGAAGCTTCTTTAGGTGACAGACTTTCAGAAAAGCTGTGATTCCATTTGGATATATAAGAAAGGGCTAGAAGAAAACAGCAGGTGATTTAGGCATCCAGCAGCTCCAGCATCAGAGGGTGTTTGGCTCCTGAGAGAGTCTGCCCTTGTAAGACCTAAGTCTGCATTATAGCACTGTCCACATGATTCTGAGTGAATTTTTAGTTGTCTTTTCAGAGAGTTTAAGGCTCAGTGTAATAGTATCTACAGCAGGTTTGCTTTGGAATAACACCAACCAAAAGAGGCATTAAGGAAAACCAACTGATATGGAGACTCTTAGGCAAAATCTTATTCAGTTGTGACTTTCTACATGCTTTTTCCCCAAGAATTGTTAGAAGCAAGCAGAAGAATCAGGTATTTTTTTTGGCCATTAAAATGGTTCCAATTAACATTGTTTCAAGATGATATGTTTTGAGCAGCTTCTACTGCTGCTGGTAAATGGGGGATTAATTGACATGTTACAGTTCTGGCTGACATAAAAAAAAAAAAAAGAAACAATTTTTGCTTTTCTGAAACAAATCTGCAAGTTTGCAAGGTCAAAAGTTTATGACTTCATGGTTGGGCAAAAAGCCTCCATAAACATAAAAATTCTGTAATTTAGGTCAACCTCCCAGCTCAACTTTGTCCTCTTCTGTTTTTTGGAACCATCTGAATTTGGAAATACAAAGACTGTTCTAGAATTTTAAGTAGTCAAGTGACTGTACTGTGTAGTAATACATTGGGCAAAGATGAAAGTTGAAAAGCTTTCAGTACCTAAAATATCTTCTAATATGTTCCCTAAAGTCATTGAAGGCATTCTTTAGGAAATCTGTGAAAGATGTAAACTGTATTCTCTGGGATAAATGACAATAACTCAGAGGTGAAAAGAATTGAATTACTGTGCTTTTACTGAATTAAGCAAGAAAGAGTAGTGGGATAAGGAAATATTTGGCCCTCAAAATAGGGGAGTTAATTGCTGTTTGTACTGATTGGAAGTTTTCATCTGCTTCTTCCAGAACTAAGCAGTTAATGCATTAATGGTGCCTAAAGTAAGAGCCATGCCAGATTTTTTCTTTCCAAATGTGGTTAATATTCCTATTAGAGTTCCCATTGAAAGGGGATTGTGGTGTGAAAGAGAGCATTTTAAATTAATCTCTTAAAATTCCTGATAGTTGGAGGCAGTGAATTTGTAGCCAGATGCAAAAAGAAAGAGGCACACAGGGGAAGGGAAGGTTATGGGAGAAATTAATAGACACTGAAAGGAATCTCTCTGGATTTCTCCTGTTGGTGTAGTTGGTAGGGAAAAAAGTCTTTCCTGACTCCAGAGTAAGACTGATCTTTCAGAGGCCACTGGTATGTGTGATCCTCCCAGCTCTCATAACACTGGAACCAGAAGGACAGAATTGTTAAGTTTCATAAAAAGCTGAAATAAAAAAAAAAGGCCAAACCCACATGTAATTATTCAGCGAATCAGTGACCAATACTAAACTGGTAATTCATTGAGTATACCCTGTCTTTATCAGCCCTGCTTCATATGTTGGCATCTTTGTGTTATACCCTGGGACCATATTCAAAGACACTGGAAATAGGATGAGATTGAAATACTGTGCTTGTATCCCAAATTTCTGGTTCTCTCTGGAGCATTGGGATAGCGTATGGGAACTCTCTGGGGAACAGCATGATTGGAAGCACCTGTTAGCATGTCCCACTGGGAAAATCACCTACCTTAAATAATAATTAGAGACACTACTGATAGCACAATGTGTTTCTCTCATTCAGGTGAACATCAGGGTACCTCCTAAGGGTGAAAATGATAATTTAGATGTCATCAAGTCTGGCCGTTATTACATGATTTTACTGGGCAAAGGCATCAGTGTGACCTGGGACCTGGCCATGGGAGTCTCCATTATCTTAAAAGGCAATTTCAAAGTAAGTGTTTTTTTGCCTCACTTCTTATTCTCACTAAGGAATGCACTTAACCTGTCCCTGGGAAGCAGCTTTTTTAATTTTTTTTTTTTTAATGTAGATTTTCATTTAATATTAGGCACTTGTTAAGAAATGGAGGGGTTGTTTGGTAATACTGCAGAACTGCCTTATTTTCCTGGTTGTTCAACCATAAGGGCCCCAAATCCTGGGTCATTGGAGATGAGGTATGACAGAAAGGATGAGTGCTGGGAGGCCTCAGAATAACCATGCCTTGAGCGATTTCTACTGCATTCAAGAAGAGCAGCATAAGGATCCAGATTTACTGGTGATGGTGATAGGACAGTGATCTCCAAAAATAAAATGGGATTGTAGGGACACACTCCAAACACTGATTGCTGATTAGAGCAGTCCCGCTTTCTGGAGTCCCTGGGGAGAGCAGGGTCCTGCTTGCAGCAAAGTAGAGTGGGAATGGGAGCTACACATTCTCTGGGAGAGATGTATCTGTTTTAGTGGCCTTGGCAAGGCCGCAGATAATTCAGTTTTTAAACCTCGTGGCATTAAAACATCAGGGTAAAGACTTCTTAACAAAACCCTAAGCTGGCCTACAGATGTAAGATTAATGCTTTCTGTGTTTCTTTCCCTGCAAGGATCAAGTGTGTGGTCTGTGTGGAAATTTTGATGGAATCCAAAACAATGATTTGACCAGCAGCAATGAGCATCTTGAAGTAGATCCAATTGACTTTGGGAATTCTTGGAAAGTTAATCCCCACTGTGCTGATGTTGCAAAGGTGATTGTCAATGAGCTGTGAAAACAAATTAGTGTGGGTTACAGTATCACTGAAGAGTGGACAAAGAGCTTTGCAAGGATTAAAATTAAGTAGAAATTAATTCCTTCCCCCATGTTTTTGCCAAATAATATTATTTCTTTAAATCTGGTAAAAGGTCAATTAGATTATGTAAAGCTGCTGGGCTGCCTGGCTTCGGAGGAATGTTAAAATAGCCAATTTATATGTTAGAGACTGTTCCTAGAATTATCCAGCCCAGATGCTTGAAATCCAGATATCACTGGAAATCTCATTTTAGAGTTTAATCCTAAAAAAAATAGCTGTAATTTTCAGTCAGAGGGAGTTTAGATAAAAATTACATTTTTTCCTATTCAAATTCCTGTATCCCAAATCTTTGTCCATTAAAAACTGTGGAATGCACAAGTTTATTTATTTCTGTATGATTCTCTTTTTTAGTAAAGAGCATTCAGTTTTTATTTTCAGGTTGGAAAGGCTTGAACAGAAAAAGCAGGATGCAGGTGGGCAGGGAGTTATTGCCTATTGCCTCATTGTCATCTACCATTGCATGTGAATTTTGGGGAGGGTAGCTGCTTTCTGAAAGTGTTATTTATGTTCCAGTGCTGGAAAACTCTTGAGGTAATAATTATATTACACCTAAGCATCTACTTCCTATTTTCCAATTACAGAGTTTTGAAAGAAAAAAATTGAATAATAAATTTGTATGTAGCTGACAAATAAAGCCCAAAGTATTTCCAAATGAAATGTGCAAGGAAACACATTGAAAACAACTTGTTTTGACATTTGTAAAACAAAGCATTTCATCCAGCTGATGCTTTATTTCCCTTGAAAATTTGCAATCATGGGCAGGTGGGTGGAAGATGCTTTTTTTAGATCTTTTCTTACGAGATTTAAATTAACAGAAAAATACACTGAAGCATTTATTCTTGATAATTTGAAATCTTCTGGGTTAGTTGCTAATTATGTGCAAGTGGGACATAGCCACAATATTACCTTGCTGAATGTCACTTTTTTTTCATTTGACTGGATTGAAGTGCAGTAAAAAGTTGCCGTACTGAGGAGTGAGGGCACAGGGTCAGACTGAGAAGGAGCAGCTTCTCATTTCAGTGTCATAGGCACAGGACAGGATCTGCAGGGTGTTGCTGTGTTAAATTCTGTGTCAACACTAGCGCTCCATGATTTTAGATAAATTAAATGAGAGGAGGGAAAATTACTGAGCCATTTCTATTTAGCAGCAGCCTTGGGTATTGTTTGCTGAAATCTGATCATATTTTTTAGCGTTGTGGACCTTCTGAGGAGTTGTGGATGATCATTTGTCAGGATTGGTGTTTGGTACAGTGGGTCTTCCTGTCATGTAAATGCCTCAGTTAAAACTTCAGGATACAAGTAAGAGCTGGAGAATATCACTCTGCTGCAGCAGCATCTGTGTTGTTGTACAACAGGTTGAAACTTTACTCAGAGAAACAATTTCCTTTGCTAGTGAGTCTCTTACTTCAATTTGAAGAGTCACAAGGTCCTGAAGACAAGACTAATGTAATCTTTCCTTGTCTCTTACAATATTAAGCCCAACCTGGAACAGACCTTGATGTCTCCACTGTGTGATGGAAACACAGTGAAGCAGATGATGGTAGACAAATCATGCAGTATTTTGTCTGGAAGTGTCTTTGAAGAATGCACAAAATTGGTAAGCATTGGGTCCATGCTCTGTGCTGGCATTGATTACAGCTGAGGGAAAAAGTGTGCTATGTGCTGACAGCACATAGCATTTGGTGGAGGCTGGCTTGTCTCATCTCTCACCTTGTCCTGTAGCTGATGCTTTATGGGAAAATGCACCTATTAAGCTGTGAAGTAATTTCTTCCCAAGGGGAATTTTACTGTACAGTCCAGAGACTGCACATGAAATGTATTGGAATAATTGTAATTTTTTCTTACATGTACTACAGATATATATATACACACAAACATTAGGATGGGACTGCTGGAGCAGCTGTCTTGAAGCTTTTATTCCATCATAATCATCAAGCTTATTTTACAAAGCCAAGCATGGGAGATGGAAACAGCTTCAGCTGCCTACACCAGCAAAGTTCTCTTAGTTACATGGTCTTTTAAAAGCTTTTTAGCCAGTAGCACAATGTTGAAAGCTGACAAATGTTTACTTAAGCCAATTAATAAAACTGCATGTACATCTTGCTTTGAACAATGCTTGCTTGTAATAGCTTAAAAACAATGGATAAAGGCTTATTATTAAGCTTACATATTTCTACTATCGTGCTTAAGATATATTCCTAAGGTCTATCTCTACACAGCTCATAGCCTTGTTGTTTCTTGACACTGCATCTTTATGTTCCTTGCATTTGTCCATCCTGCAATTTGCTTTCACACAGCTTTTTGAGAGTTTTATACCTTTTCTATTTCCCACAAAGTGGAGCCTGTGGGCTGAGATTTGAGGGAAGGGAAGCTGAGCCAATGCAATGCCATTCAGGCTGTGTTATACCCAAGCTGCTGCATGAGTGGGATGGGGACAAGGCTTAAAAATATCAAGTGATCACAAACTGCTGTTTGCTGACGTGATTTGCGCTAATTTATGTGGCGCCTTGACCCTTGGCTAGTGGAGCAGCCAAACCATCTGGAGGTAAATGGTGTGTACAGGAAGGAGATGAAAGGACTCTGAGTGTCCTGTGCCATATTTCTCTCTTGTAGGTGAATCCAGAGCCCTACATTGACATTTGCCTGTATGACACTTGTGCCTGCGAATCTGTTGGGGACTGTGCGTGTTTCTGCGACACTGTCGCTGCCTACGCGCACGCCTGCGCGCAGAAAGGGGTGGCTGTTCACTGGAGATCACCCACTCTGTGCCGTAAGTACACAAAACCTCAGGCAGAACTGGCTGAAAACCTGCCAGGTTTTGACTCAGACTGGTCAGATTTAGCTCTGATGCCACTGACACCCAGAGAATGTCATGTTAATGGGGCTGGGCTAACAGCTCTCTGACACTCCCACCCCCTGTTCTATTTCTGGCAAACCCATTCCATCAATTAGGGGATGTAACAGCCTGTGGGACAAAATCTAGAGGAAGAAATAATTGCAGTAATATGTACATAGATGTGGATTAATTAAAGTTTACAGTTTGGGGTTGTGTTGCTCTTGCTGTTATCAAACCTAAGAATTTCTGGTCTAGAGCAAGTATTTAATTGTGTGAAAAAAGATGTAAGTGTGAAGAGGTGGCCTGCCCTGATTGTAGTCAAACAGTAATGTAATTAAAAAAAAAATAAATCTTTATTTAAAAGTGGAAATCTTTCTAGATATATGTGGTCCACTTTGTATTATGTTTGGTGCCATAATTCTGAGACACATGGTGGATATACACTCTGGTTTGATTTTTTTCTTTTTTTACCTCTGATTCTGTCCCTGCATAGCACAAAGCTGTGAGGACCTGAATAAACAGGAATTAGATTATCAGTGTGAATGGAGATATAACAGCTGTGGACCTGCTTGTCCTATCACATGCCAACACTCCCAGGCTTTGGAGTGTCCTCTGCTTTGTGTGGAAGGGTGCCACGTACACTGCCCTCCAGGTAAGTCCATCTTTTGATTTATTTAAACGGCTTTTTTTTTCCTTAATGGTTCACTGATGTGTTTACACCACAATTCCTTATTGGGTATCTCAGTTTGGGTTTGTGAAATGGGCACAGTATGTGGAGGACATGAAGTGGTGCCCAGAAGAGGAGGAAGAACCACTGCCAGCAAGGATGGGAGAGGATGGGAACAGCTTGATGAGACTGGAGGAATAGGGGCTGTGTGGGAACAGAGATTGTTGACTCTGTGGTTAAAGTAGAGTATGAATTTGTGCTGGAAATTGATAAAATGCTTCAGAGCAACAATAGCAGCAAAACTTATTGCCTCCGTGATAGTCCTGAGGGTGCCCAGCTGGCATCTTCCCATGAGCATGAGCTTCTAGCTAAACTATTCCAACAACCTTGTAGAAAAGGAAAAGGAAAAAAATACAGGAAATATGAGACAGGGAGAAGAAAGAGAAGAAGGGAAGCAGATAAGGTGTTTAAAGACCACAAGTAGCTGTTCTGGGCCCCAGTATTTCTGATCAGAACAAGGTAGAGGATAGGAGGAGGAATAAATAATATACATGTAAAATAGAAAATACCATTTTCCTATGATGCTACCAATACCCTGACATCTTCCATGCTTTGTTCTAAAGATATATTTACCTTCTATGTGGTGTTGGCTTTTGCAGGCTATACACTGGGTTAGGTGCTTTCAATATCCAAATAAAAGCCATTATGAGGGAAGAAGATACTTCTCTGTGTCAAGTTGGCAGTGGCTGCAAAACCAAGCAGATTATTCAGGAAGTTTGAGCCCCCTCAGAAGCACTGTTTTGTTTTTAACCCCATGATTAGTTTTACAGTTCATGACAACTGGCATCTTTACACTGCTCTGCTGTTTTGAAACAGGGAAAATACTTGATGAACTGTCCCTGAATTGTGTTGCTCCAGAAGACTGTCCTGTGTGTGCAGTTGGAGGTGACAGGATCCCACATGGAAGGAGAGTGGTTTTGAACAGAGAAGATCCAGAGCACTGTCAATCCTGGTATAATGGGGTTGTGGAGGGAACCAGCATCCCTCTTGTGTAGGATGAAGGTCACGGATGAAGTACATCCCCATGAATAAGTTAATAGATGTAACTTGGAATATACCACTCAAAAAGAAGCTTGGAAACCATCTTTTATGTCAATATCCCTTCCCAGAGAACCCAAAGCTGAAGTTTTTTTCAGTGACAGTAGTAGGGATTATAAGATGTCAGCTGAATTGAAGCAAGTGAAATCCATAAATTCCTTTCAAAAAAGGCCTTTTCCCATGTGTAGGTGGCTCTACTGGCTTCAGATGTTTCACTTCTTTTTGTGCAATGTCTGATTCAACATCAGTAAAGCTGTCAGACTTCTTCCTTCTGCCAGCAGTAAAAAATTCCTGTCTGTAGTGCAAGGTCTGAGTGTGCACTCAGTCTAGTACTTGCTGAGATTATTAGCAGCTGGAATTGTGTCCCATTACTGGAAAACCAATTTCCATGAGATATTAAGGTGATACCCCTGGTCTGATCCTGCATACAGGTGTTTCCAAATGAAATGAATGGCAGGGAGTGTGATGCTGTGCACCAGGCAGGACAAGGGTCTTCAGCTGCAATGCAGCAGCAGCTGCTTGCATTTTGTTTAATGCCCCGTGGCATATTATGAAAATTTGTCATTCTCTGGATGTCAGGATCATGGATATTTTCACTAGTGACTTACAATGCCATGAATTATGAAAATTAGTCATTCTCTGGATGTCTGGACCGTGGATGGCTATTTTCACTAATGACTTATAATGCTGTGAATAAAAGAGAGTTTTCCAACTTGTAAATTGATCAGATTTAATGGAAACTGAGTTGTAAAACTGCAGCAGCTATTAGCTCAGACTAACACCTTAGCTCCAAGTATTCTGAACCTCACAGAAGCTCAGAATGGGTACAAACTTAGAGTTTCTGGTCTCTAGCCAGGGCTAGTGTGCAACTGAGCTATAAACCCAGGGCATGAGACTGTTAGGCTGAACAATTAAATACATACTTTTTAACAACATACGTGAAGAGCCCTGAATTCCATCAAAAGGTCAGAAAAGAGTCTTCTTAAATGAGTCTCTGTTCTCTAATTTTCGTAATTCTTAGTAATAATTTATCTTAAATGTTGATACACTGGCTGCTGCTCACAAAAGATTTCAGAACATTAGGAAAACTTACGTCACTAGGGAAACATCCTTTTGCATAGCTGTCACCTAATTTAGATGCCTACACCATCTGTACAAACAATAGAAAATATTGCACAAAAATGAATTTCATAGCAAACATCCAAGGGAAATTGGAAACTGGAAGAGTCTCCTTCATATTAGGATTAGAATAATAAATCTTTTGTTGCTGTATGCTAATGGCAAAAGTAGTTGTGCATTCTGCAATTAGGAAGACGTTAAAATGAGCTTGAAAAGAACATAACACTTAAATTAAGAGAACTTAAGTGAAGGTGCCACTTGTAAAGTGTTTTCCTGGAAAATGGCACCTTCTTCCAGTATTGACTCAAGTAGTTTGTACATCTCTGGCAGTGAAAACAAGCATTTTTTGGTGATTGCTCTTTTGCGTGACCTTTTCCTACTCTGTTCCTTGGACTGTCCAGTAAGACAAGGAGAGTATATGGACTGGTTCTGTTCCACCCTGTGCCTGAGAGCAGTCACGTTCTTTTCTCTGAGAAGTGAAGCTGGTCAGAGGGCTGGAACACCTCTCCTGTGAGGAAAGGCAGAGGGAGATGGGATTGTTCAGGATGGAGAAGAGAAGGCTCTGGGGAGATCTTATTGTGACCTTTCAGTGCTTCAGCCTATGAGAAAGATGGGTACAAAGTTTTTAGCAGGGGTAGTTGGGGCTGAGCAAGGGGTGATGGTTTTAAGCTGAAGAATGTTCCATTTGTATGGGATATAAGGCAGAAGGTTTTTACAAAGGGGTTGGAAAAACACTGACACAGGTGGCCCAGATAGGTGGTGGATGTCCCATCCCTGGAAGCATTTAAGGTCAGACTGGACATGGATCTGAGCAACATGATCTAGTTGAAGATATTCCTCCTCATTGGAGGAGAATTGGACTAGATACACTTTAAAGATTTCTTCCAGCCCAAACACCTCTGTGATTCTAGGAATTAAATAGAACCATGCAGTCAGGCAGAAGCGTTAAAGCCTTGCTAAAGATGGATGAATTATAAATGAGTTCATAAAAGGTATAGGGTGACAGAGGTGAAAAAGTTCATGGTGGTGCAGAAGGATGAATAGTGGAAAAGGCAGATAGGGGAGGGAAACAAATTGGGAGCTGAGGTGGAAGGGGAAGGGAAAAATGTACTAATGGAGTAAATGGAAATGGTGAGGGAAGACATAGGATGAAAAAGAGATAAGATCTATGGTTGAAATAAAGAATTCAATATGAGAAACTGGACTGAAAAAGAAATTATGGTGAATGATAGGAAGGTAAAAGACACATAAGAAACAGTGGAGGATGAACATGTACCAAAGCTGTATCTAAACCAAAATGGAGTCAAGAAAAAAATACCACCAGGAATGTAGAGCACTTTAGAGGTAGAAAAATTGTTAATTTCAGTAAGGTTAAAATCTGTGTAAACCTGGCCCCTGCACAGAGCTTGCTGAGTCATATAAGAGGTAAAACATTTCTTCTACTCCAGGATTTTACTTGGTGTTAGCTGCCTGCAGTTTGCCTCATGTTTTGGTTCCTTGTGAAGCAAACCAGATCAGCCAGTTCAGTACACCAGTGGCCTGTAGGTTGCTCTACTGCTGATGCTCAGTGGTTCTCAAACAGTTTACAGACAAAGGTTTTATCCCTTCTGCCAAAGACTGTACCAAGGAGTTTCCTCTGACAAACACACTGTAGCTGGTTGTGTTTCCTGGATCTAAACAAACATCCATGAATATAGGGGATTTAGGTGTACAATACCATGTGGGAAGTTATGGGGAATTGAGGTGGGGGACAAGAAACACATCATGTTTTGGTTTCATTGTGATTTTGAGATGTTTGATTTTGTATCGGCATTCTTTTGTAACGTGTGGATGACTTGTTATAAGCATTGCTTTTTACACTTGAATTTGATGTTTTTCCTATTTGATGATTTTTGTAGTCTGTGTGAAGGGAAGAACTTAACCTGTGTGGCCTGTGAGCCCATGGAGAACACCCTAACTTTGACAACACCTATTCCAGAGGAGGACATTGAGCTACCACCCAGTGCATACTCATGCAGCAAAATGATGGACTTGGCCTTCCTGATCGATGGCTCCAATAAACTCTCAGAGGAGGACTTTGAACAGCTGAAGACTTTCATAATTGGCGTGATGAAAAAACTCCACATCTCCCAGAAAAAAATCCGAGTGTCAGTTCTGGTGTATAGGAGTGGTCCCACCATCTATCTTAACCTTAAGGATATCAAAACAAATTCCCAGATGAGAAGAATTGTCCAGAGCATAATGTACACTGGTGATAAAGAAGCGTCTGTCTATGAAGTCTTTAAATACACTGCGTTGCATGTGTTTGGAAAAGCAGAAAGGACCAATGCTGCCAAAATTGCAGTGTTATTTATAGCAAGCAAGCCTACAAAAGTAATCCGTGACATGGTTGGTTTTTTGAAGAATAGAGATATCACAGTAGTACCTGTGGGGATTGGGCCACATATCGATGTGCGCCAAGTCAAGTTCATTGCAAAGACTTTTCAAGGTAGCAGAGCCTTCCTAGTGAGCAATGTGTTGGAGCTCATGGATAATAAAGATTTCCTCATTGATCATCTGTGTGATCTTGGACCTGAAGAAAGTCTTCTGTTACCTGCTACATCTGCTCCAACCATGTCCAGTGTCTTATTTCCCCCTGTGGGACTCACAGCCCCACCATCTCTTCCAGAAAAGCCCCATCCCAACAGACTGGATATTGCTTTTATTGTGGAAGGCTCTGACAAGGTTGGGGAGGAAAACTTCAATAAAGTCAAGACGTTTATTGAGAAGGTGGTCACAGGAATGAACGTGGGACAGGAAAATATTCACGTTACAGTCATGCAGTATTCAGAGACTGTCAGTCTGGAGTATTCCTTCAGCGAAATACAGTCAAAGGAAAAAATTATTGAGAAAGTGAGGAATATACCCTACCAGGGAGGGAGCGCTACCAACACTGGCAACGCTCTTGATTATATTTCCAAACACACATTTACATCAGTAAATGGGGGCAGGCAAGATGTTCCTCACTTGGTATATATGGTGTCATCCAGTCCTTCCACTGATGTTATCACACGACCTCCCAGGAGCATAAATGTTATTCCCATAGGAATAACCCCTGGTGCCAACATCCAAGAGCTCAGAAAGATCAGTCATCCTTATGACCCAATTATCTTGAATAGTTACAACAGACTTATTGAAGAAGCACCTGAATTAGTGCTGCAGTCATGCTGCTCTCATAGGACAAGATTTTGGACTGAAATCACAGGTAAGATGAGATGAATTTTCTGTGTGATTTCATCTCTCCTTTGTCAGGTCTCCTCCATTTACCCTGTGCATCACTGGAATTTGGAGGGTTCCCTTATCTGGTTTAGTGTCTTGCTATCATAAGCCTAGGAAGGACTATTTACCTTTCCTGGAGGCTGAGGATGCCGGCCCAATCCAGCAGAACTGAGCCCAGCCCTGCAGTCTGTTTTCTGTTGACTCAAAGTCCTTGTGTCCTTTTATCAGCAAAGTACAGCAGCTTTCATCCAGGTTGGAGAGTGCCAGAAGAAAAACATTTTCCTGTCTTTATTGTTCTTCTCTGCTTAGAATAATGTAAAATTATATTTCCTCTTTTGTGAAGAGATATTATTGGGTTTTTCACATATTTTTTTTTCTTTTGTTTGCTTAGGGGTGAGGAGGGTATGCTGGGGTTTTTTTGTTTATTTTTGTTTTGTTGTTGTTTTGGGTTGGGGTTTTATGTTGTTGTCATCTGCTGTTGGATTTTGTTTTAGTTCTGTTTAGTAAAACAGAATCAGTAGAAAAGCAGGAATTGAAATGTCCACATATTCCACTGTATATGAATATCAAAGCTGTCATTAAAGGAGCATCACTTATTGTTTCAACTGGTCATTATCCTGCTTTGTTTTCCCAAAATGCAAATGGATCTACTCTTGTTTGCTCCTACTGCATTAGCAGATGTTACTTTTGGCTATTATATATAAAATAACTTTTTTCCCCTCCCACTCTCACCCTCAGAGTTGTGCAACAAACCCATGGACATCATGTTTCTTCTGGATGGAAGCTCCAATATTGGAGCATCAGAGTTTGAGGAAATGAAAAACTTTGTCCAGGCATTTATTAGAAGTGTTGTTGTCGGTATGTATCTGCCTTTCAGCTCAGACACAGAAAGATGTTTTGTATTGTTTTACTTGTAGGGGACAAACCAGCCTCTCAGTGGAGGTTTTCCAATTCTTAATTTTAAATTACTCATTCCAATCCCTCAAAACACTGACTGTTCAATGTTTATTCCCTGAATCATGTGGGATGGCTGACAGTTTCTGGGAGCACTAAGCTCACTGTACTTGCAGAGTGTGCACAGATAGGGGAGTACACCTCTGGTTAGACCATTCCTTTTCTTTCATTATCAGTGCTGCCTCCCTGGCAGAATTCTTTGCATCCTGCACATATATGAAGGGATCATGTGGCACAGTGAGCAGTTCAAGACATTGTGTGAGTTGTACCAAATCCATCTACATGCCAGGGAGGCTACACAGGATTCCTGTGTTTTTCCAGTAGTATTTAACAAACACAGATTTTTTTTTAAATCAGAATTGTGGGTTTTTTTGATCCAGCATTAAACCATTTCCATGGAGCAACTGATGTTGTTCGTAGTGTTAGTACATGTTTTACAAAGCATTGATAAAGAATCATTGTGCTCTATACATAAATACCTTCAGTAGGAGGCCATGAAGAGAAGTACAGCCAATCACTATAAGCAACATATTGCCTGGTTCAATTTTGCAAATCTGGTATTTTTAAACTACCCATATGAATGCTCTGTTAGTAGTTTTATTTGTACTTCTTACATAATGTATAATCAGCATGTCAGAGGGCAGCATAATTTGGAATTTCTCTTCATTCCCCTTCACAGGTCAAGCTCCCTGGATTCATTTTGTTCCATGCACATCACTCCAGTGCTGTAGGAGAGAGGGAATTGGGAATGAAATGATCCAGGGATCTTGGCCCATCTGACAGACAAGGCATCAATCTACTGCTTGAGCAAAACAAGGTGCACATTAATAAAAAATGAAAAAAAAAGAAGAGGGGATGTTTAGTCAATTTTGAAATGGAAAAGGAGTAATACTGAATGGAGATCAATAAAATGAAGTTCTCCAATTACTGTCATATTAATCTGGGCTAAAATACTGCATACTGACTCCTGATAGAAAAACAACTATTTCCAGCAGTATACTTGCATATTTTTTCACCAGGGAATAGTTCAATTTTGATCTTTTCACACTCTGATGGAAAACCAGTTTCCAGTTGTGCCTAATGTAAATCACAATGCCAATGTCTTCTTTAGATTTATTTTAGGGCATTCACATGCACTGCCTAAAGTGTTTATTTTCTGCTTCAGGCAATTCTTCAATTCATGTGTCAGTTCTCCAGTATGCCAGGGAAAATAATATAGAAATTTCATGGAGCATGCCTCAAGAGACTGACAGGCTTGTAGAGATGGTGCAGTCCATTCAACAAAGGGAACAAGGTCCTACCAGACTAGGTGAGTGGTTTTGTGAATATTGATGTTTAAACAAGGGGGGGAACAAAGCCCTGAGGAATGCTAAATACAGGCTGGCTACAAGCACCAATTTATGCCATTGTGGTGGCACTTGTTAAGGTTCAACCTCTTGTTATGGTTCAGTTTTCTCTATTAAGATGTATTCTTAGGTAATAAAAATTGTGGTTTGTCTTTAATGTATTTTGGAAAGAAGCCTTGAAGTAATGCTCAGGATTTGTGTTCATTATCTTTCAAGCAAGCAAAGCATAATTAAGAAGTAAAGATTTTGATCATTAACCTTTCAATGCTGGTTAGTTGATTAGACCTTTAGGAGCAGAACTGCTCATGCTGACTTCAGGAGCTGCCCTTGCTAGTTTTGCCGAGCCCGTGTAACCCATCTGGTTGAAAAATAGCAAAACAAGTCATATTCTGTGTTCATCCCAGTTGCCATGCTGGTACCACAGGGACTTGGGCTGGCACAAGACTGGGGATGGTGCCAGGGAGCCAGGAACAAGGATTGCATAAGGCAACACCTCATCTGAAGAGTTACTTGTGAAATGCCATCTTCTCTTACAGACAGACAGGCCCATTTCAGTTTTCATGTGCTAAAACATCAGAGATTTTCCACTGTGTCTGTGGAAGCTTGGTGCACACACAAATATCAGTTGCAGGGTTCAGCAAAAAAATTATTCGCCTACAGCATCTTTTACCAGATATCCTGCAAATTTTGCTCTTCTGGGTTGGAACCACATTTACTCTGGCAGCCACCTAGCATCAGGATCCTATAAGAATTGAGGAATACACAGATTTTGGGGACTTTGGACTATAAAGAGTTATTTGTACAGAAAAGTGCGAAGTAAAACCTGACTTCCATAGTTCACAGGAGGATTAGCTCTGATTGCTTTCTCAGCCTGGAGAAATAAAAATACCAGATGGCTGATGAGACTTCTATAGGCTCGTTGTGGGATGAATTGTTGCATACAAATAGATAAGTTTTGTGAAGCCTTCCATGTAATGTGTAGAGAAAGCCACACGGAACTGCAGGATAAACAGAGCAAACACGGCCTTTGGGAAATGAAATGGGAGAGGCAGCCACATGACATCCTCGTTAGTGATTTGTTTATGTCTCCTTGGAAAAGGCTCAGAGACTGTGATCAGGGATGTGGTATAATGAACCAAAGTGGAATAGAGTAGAAGTAGTTCCTCCCAAATGAAGTAACGAACATAAGTCACTGTGGTGCTGTCCTGCTCCTTGTGATGTGTGTGAATGTGGCTGGCTGTGCAGGAGACAGCATTCCCAAGAAGTGCATGGTCACTCAGGCCCTTCTGTCTGTGCTTGGGCCTCTGGAAACACAGAGGGAGCTTGACAAGTGTAGATGGCCCAGTCTGGATGCTGCATTTTCTTAGCAAGTATTTTCTACCCTTTGCTTGATCTGAATTTACGCATCAGAAATATCACCGCTGTCAGAGCAGAGCTGTTTCTTCTATTTGCACTGGCTGTCCTATGGTAGAAGAACAATTTGGTGAAATCTTTATTCCATCTTGATCCAAATTGTTCTATTTTGGCTCCATGTGGAGAGGGCAATTGTTGCTGCCACTGCAAAAGTCTTACTGTAGAAAGCATTCCCTTTCCTGTATCATTTTGCCATAATGAAACTCCAGGAGAGAGAGATTTTAGTTCTAAGAAATAATGAAAAACTACTGAGTGTGTGAGGGCATAGAAAGAGCAAGAAAGAGCAGCCCATACCACAAATCTTTCCCATGCTTGTGCAGTGGGGCCATTCAATAACATCAGGCAAATTTTGGCTCAAGTATCCTATCAGGAAGCAGCTCTGGGGTTATTCAGACATCATGAAATCATGTACAACTTCACATAAGACACAACTGAAAAAAATAAAATAAGGAAACTAGCTAAACACTAAAGTGATGTGTGCAAGAGATCTGAGGATCATATAAATGTGTCTCTGTTCAGCATTTGTGGGTGTTTAGGAGAGTCACAGGGAGCAGATTGAGCAATCCCTACAGTAAATACTGCTTAACACTTTATAAAAACATTATTTTGCTTCCTTGTAGCCCCAGTAAAAGTCGTTCATTTAGGCTGACTTTTCCTACCTCAGCCTCAAAATTTGGAGGAAGTATGTTCTGTGTGGCTCAGCTGTATAAAAGCACTTTTAGGGAAAGAAATATTTCCCCTTACCCCCTCAACCTCCAGAAAAAAAAAAAATCTTAAATTTATATTTTTCCTCCAAATTTCAATCACTATTAAAATATTTGATTAGCAGCATTCAGCTTTGCTGTCAGGATTAAGAAAGTACAAATGTCTTTCTCCTAAACCTCACCTGTGGTTTTGGAAGCAAAGGCCCCCCACAGCACTTTTTCGTATCTCTCCCCAAATGATGCACTGTATACTGAATTTCCAAAATCTTGCCTCACATCACCCAAGACCAGCAGCTGTCCTGAACAGAGGGCTCCCACCCACTGACAGACTTTCAATTGTTCCCCACAAATATTGCTGAACTGGTGGTGCCAGCTCCCTGAGCTGTTTTAATTGACTGCCCTACATGTTGTGTTGTTTTTTTTTTTTTTTTTTCTTTTTTCCTCCTTACATTCTTCCTTTTCATCCTTTCATCTCTTACAATGTTTGTGAGTTAAATGAGCTCCTGGTGGAGTCTGGGTTCATCAGAAACCCTTGGTGTAAGAGAAATGTAGGATTTGTGACCTGCAGAGGAGAGGTTTTTGGGGCCTGTTCCATTCAGTGGTGTTGGACTGACAGGTTTGGACTGCTCGTGAAAAGTTCAGCACATGTTAATCAACGTGTGTTAATGCCAAAATATCAATATTCATGTACAAAGAACTGACCACTTACACCACTGTGGGATCAGTTTTCAATAGCTGATTTGTTTCAGGATTAAAATAATCTTCTATTTTCAGTGAAAAATCCCAATTCAGTGCCAAGTGAAGATCCTGAATTAAGATACAATGATCAATTTCAGGATTATGGACCTGGTCTAGTGGTAGGTGTCCCTGCCCATGGCAGGGGGGTTGGAGTGATCTTTAAGGTCCCCTCCAACCCAAACTGTTCTGTGATTTTATGATTCTAGGATTATCATCGTGGGAATTGTTCCTGGTCAGACAGGTCCTTGATTAAATAGTTGCAGTCTGAAATACTCGCCTCAGACAGTGTTGGCTGCTTCTGTATCACTTCATGTTCTGAGGAACCATTCCTTTTTTGTTTCTTTCCCAGGCAGCATTCAGGACTTGTGGGTGATTAAGATCTCTTGTGGTACTTTTTTTGGTCAGAATGTTGCAGAAATGTTAGAGAAACCACTGAGACCACTTAAGGCACAGATTCACAAGTTCCCAGCAGGAACTTCCATCTAATTGGATTCCTGCTTCTGTCACAACTCCACAGACCCTCAAGGGGCTTTATATTTCCTTGTTTCAGACAAAATTAAAGAAAATAATTGCAAAGGTTGCTCTTAGGAAGTTTTTGCTTTCCCTGAGGCATTCACCAAAACATATAATATCTATGTGTTCTACATTGACTAATTCTGGGATGAATCTTCATTTTTATTCCTTGGATATATTTCAAATATTTCTTGGGCACCTTGTGCTCATTCAGTTAATTCCATGATTGCTCACAATCCAATATTTGTGATTCAGATTAACATGCCTTTTTGCACATTTTAACTCTTCCACCCAAATCATTAAAGGAACTATTCAATAAGGCAGAATGTAGTGCAGTTCCCTGTAGAGTCCTAGTAAACACCTCCAACCCTATTCAACAGATTATCTTTTGTCCTTAAAGCTTGTTTGTGTCCATTGAATCAACTTGCAGTCCTTGCAAGAACATTTGTGTGATCCATTCTGAGTTATTACTTCAGAATAGAAGTCTAACTTTAAAATCCATCAGGTGTCAAGTCAACCAGGAAAAGGTTCTTAAAAAGTCTGTTCTGACTTTCAAACTTGTGACATCAAATGTTCATAGTCATTACTTAATGATTATTCCAAATGTGAGCACTGAAGTATGGGAGAAGATGCTGTTCTGTGCTTGGAATGATTGATCTGTCCTTTCTAAAGTAGCCTGTCTGCTTCATTTGGATTTTTGTTTTCCCTTTTAATTTATTTCATTCATTTCCTTTTCATTTATTTTCATTTATTTTCCTGGCCATGCCCAATGAGTGGAAGTCATGCCCTACTGACTGAGCTGGAAAGCTGCTGAGGGCTCACCACCTTTGGTGGGGTGAGGAAAGGGCTAAAATGGCTGGAAATTAACCTGGGCTAGAGGAGTATGTACCTGCCCATGGCAGGGGAGCTGGATGATCTCTAAGATTCCTTCCAATCCAAACCATTCTGGGATTGTCTTTATGTTTCCATGCTGTGAAGACTCTTTCCAGTCTCAATAAAGCCTTGTGCATGGTGTTGTTTAATTTGGTGTAAATGCTTATATTTCTTTTACAAGTATGAAAATGTCAGGTTCCTATTGAGTTGCAGTCTCACAATGTGAAAATGTTCAAGTTTGTTGCTTTTAGCAGTGAATATTTTTTATTGTGGCCTCTGAGGGATTTGATATTTCCCTCAGTGGTGAGATGGAAAGATAAAGAGCTGAGAAGTGACAGCTTCCAGCTTGGGATGGGGACTTTCTGAATCCCTCTAGCAGGACAAAAGTGTTCATTTGATCATGTCTTCAGACACCTGGCTCTTTTCTCTAGAGCTGGCTTCAAAATAAAGGGAGAAATCCAAAGCATTTTTACTATGCTAAATCCAATTTTCCGTGCATTAAATTGAGTAACTGCTTTTGGGGCCTTTGAAAGAGTCACTGGTTCTATTACAACAGCACTTGATTTCTTGATGAGAAATTATAAAAAGAATGGATTTTTTTTTTCAGTTTGCAAATACCTATAGAGATTCTGAACATTTTTTTAAATTAATGTGAGAATGAGATAAATGGACTGGAGTAGCTACTGACCACACCAACCGCACAAAAGTCAAAGGGTCATTAAAGAAAACAAATACAGAAATTTCAAGTACTTTTCACAAATGAGTGAAAAATCACTTGTGATTCTTACTGTGCAAAAGTTTAACCTAAATATATATTTGAAAGTTAAAAATTGAAATACTTTTTTGGTAATTGTTTGCAGGACCAAAGGGAAATGAGTCAATCTTCTGGCACAGTGACCATCCTGGAGTAATCTCAGGGACTTTGAATATAGTCACATTTATTTGCTGCGTTTTATTTTATCCTTCGTTATTCTTGCTAATGGGCCATTCTGTATCTAATATTTACCTTGGCAGACACAAAACCATTGTAGAAAGGATTGTGGGACAGCTGCTAATTGTGGGATTGTGGGATTGATTGTGGGACATGAGTTAATACCTGAGGTTAGTTATTTTTTGTGGTCAGGAACAGTAGTTTGTGAGATGGAATCACCATCATCCAGCTAATAATGGTGTTTTAAAATGTATTTTGTAGCAATTAGAAAAACATTCAAAATGTTGAGGTTTTCACTGAATACCCAACTGCTGTTGCTATGTTATTGAGTCACTGAATGGTTTGATTTGAAACAGACCTTCAAAATCATCTCATTCCAAACCCCTGCCATGAGCAGGGACACCTTCCACTAGCCCAGGTTGCTCAGAGCCCCATCCAGCCTGGCCTGGAACACTGCCAGGGATGGGGCAGCCACAGCTTCCCAGGGAAGCCTATTCCTCTTGTGCCTCAGGATGCTCTCAGTAAAAAAATTCATCACATCAAATCTAAATCTCTTCTTTTAGTTTAAAACTCTTCCCCTTGTCCTATCCCTACCTGCCACTATAATATTCTCTTTTATAAGCTCCCTTTAAATACTGCAAGGCTGCAGAGAAATCTCCCTGTAGCCTTCTCCAAGCTGAGCAATCCCACCTCTCCAAGCCTAATCAATAATCAATGTGCTGAATGAGATTCCTAAAGTTTGTCCATGCTTGCAGCTGCTTGGGAAAAGGATTTTTGCTTCTATCACTGAAAAGGTGTGGGTAACATGGTGCAAGAAGACATGAAGTCTACAAAATGCTGAGGTGTGCTAAGGTGTGCTAAGGTGTACTGTGCTGGTGAATTATCTACAGGCTGACTTCCAGTGTTTTACAAGTGCATTTGTTATTATAAATTGTACAATGAATTCCTCAGGCAAACCTATTTTTGTTCCACAGTTACTGCAGATAACTCAGAGGAAATACTCTTTCAAGTGTTTATTATTCACCAGTCACTGTTTGCCCCAAATGTCACATCAGTCACCTGGTTTCATTTCTACTTCCTGACCTGATAACTTCCAAGCCCAAAGGAGCTTTTAAGAAAGCTGCATATTATGATTCCCAGTGTAAATATTTGTGCAAATACATGTCTAAATGCAAGTACTAACAAAGTGCTCTCTTGCTGAGGTCATAATTATCAACAAAAATTTGCCTGAGTGTTCACAGATGTTAAATGAAGGGGCAGCAGCTTCTCTTTTAAGCTAGTTTGGAATTTGGTAGCTCAGGTAGAATTTCTTTCAAAGTTTTGTGAGGTTTGGTATGGGATTTTTTGGTTTTGTTTTTATTTTAAGACAGATCACCCAGTTGTATTGTGGATTACAAGGGTTTAAATTTAAGAGAGGTTGCTGGTAGTGTGGAGGCAAGGTAGGGAAAGATGATGCAATTAGGAAAACACTTGATCTTTTATAGGAGTGAGAGCAACATGTGTGAACAGCTCAGGGTGATGCCAAGCTGTGGAGCAGCTCGCCACTTGATGTCAGTGTTGCTCGGCAATTCGAAGCAGGAATCTAAACTCTGCAATGTCTTCTATCCTTTAGGGATGGCAATACTTCTGGGAAAAGGAATTGCTAAAGTGAGGAGTGCTTTGTTATCGTGGCTAAGGAAAGGAGAAAGAATTTCCATCACTGCAGGGGTGGAATTGTCTAGGGATGGAGTTAAGGATGGTCCTCCTGTGTTTGGATGTCTTAATAAATAAACTGGAAGGTTTTTAATAACTGAGATCTTTCATGTAGCTGCAATAAATCAGACATTAAGAATAAATATTTTTCACTACCTTCTACCATAACACACTAAAGCAATATCAGATTTAGTTTTATAGCCTCCTGTGACTATTCTATTACATCTTTCATTTCTCTCTTCTGTTCTTGCTAGGAAATGCCATTGATTTTGTGGTCCAGAATGCGATGTCAGAATCCCACGGGGGCAGACCCAGCGCATCGAAGGTCGCGATCGTCATTGTGTCAGAGAGCTCACAAGATGCTGTGGAGGCTGCTGCCCTTTCTGCAAGAGTGAACAGTAAACCTCGTTTCACTGCCACCATTTATAAGTAGAGTTGTTACTTTTAAAGTAATGAGCTAGAACAAAAGATGGAAAGTTAAGAACTGGTGTGTTCATGTAAGTTCTGGAGTTACTCTGTGTGGTGTTGTGGTAAGGAACACACCTGAATAGAACATGCCCTGTGAAGATGCCTTTGAGGTACTGGCAAATTCAGGACCAATCTGCAATTAATGTTGACAGCTTCCCCAGGACTCACAAATCAGTAGCATTTCATTTTCCAAGATCCTGTGGGCAGACAGGGATAACAGGAATGTGGTCTAATATCATAAATTCAATACTGTTATATTACAGTGAAACTTGAAAGGTTCACTCTAATAATAATAATAATGATATAATAATAATAGCGGTTTTGATCAGATTCTGCACTGACCTCTAAAGGAATATATTTTTGCTATCAGTATGCTGCCTGAAGACTTTTCAAGTTTTCTGGCTGTTGTTTCTATACCTCAGCTTCTTCAGGTGTTCAGCTGAGGAACTTTGACTTCACTTGAAGGTTGCTCTGGGAGTTATTGAATAAGGCATGGACTATATAACAACTATCAGCCGCTATTTTTAATTAAATGTTTTGAAAATAATCCAACTGCCATGTAACTGAAGAAAGAAGACAGCATATTGAGATTCCTTTTTTTCTTTTTTTTTCATTTAGAAAGAGTGAAGATGTTGTCATTAAGTCTGCAGCTGTGTTTTCTTGCCCATGAATGATCTTACTATGCTTGTGACTAATAGAGCTCATTGTCACTAACAGTGTGATTAGAGCAGCACCATTTCAGCCCTTAGTCACCTTTAGACAACGTGGAGGGAATGATGCAAATAACACATGAAAATTAAATGTTGGAGAAAACTCTTCCCAGTTATTTTTTTTTTTTTTAAAGAAGCAAATGAAAAAAATAAAAGTGATAGAATTTTTATGTTGGAAAAGATCTTTAAGATCATCATGTCCAAACATTAACCAAGCACTGCCAAGTGCCACATCCTTTAAACACTCCACATCTATGAGCTATGATTTTCTCCTGTGCCTTGCCCATTTCAAACCCTTCCTTCTCCTTTCTTAGGGGTCTCCCTGTTCCCAATTGGTGTTGGGAACACATACGATGAGGGCCAGCTGAGGACTTTGGCTGGGCCATCTGCTGCTAACAGAATCATGAAGCTCCAGAATTTTGAAGATTTATCCACTATGATCACATTGAACAGTGAATTTATCAAAAAAGTGTGCATGGGTAAGTCCAAAAGGTGTGACCTTGTGTCTGGAACATAACACAAAAATAAAAATGCAAAGCTAAAATGATTTTTCTTGATAATAAAAGGCAATCAGATGCTCTGTTGTTAGTGTTCCACTGACAACCATTGCAAATGCTGACCTAATTCATCACCATCACTTACGTGTGAAACTAAATGTGAACCCTTTATATGTGTATCCAGCTGCTATTCTAGTTAGCCCAGTTCCAGCAAGGTTTTTAGAGCTGCTTAGGCCTGAACTTTTGAGCTACCATCTTAATAAAAATCAATCTTGATAAAAATCTTGATAATCAGTACTCAATAGCTGAAGAACACCAGGAAAGCTGAAGCTATCATGAATGAATGGGACATGTTTCAGAAATGTTGTGAGCAAAGATTCAAGTTATGTCTTTTTCAGACATTGTTATGTGTATGTCTACAGAAACTTCAGCTGAAATAGAAGACAAAAAGTAAAATAATAAAGAATTTGCTTTCCTGGGGAAAGAGATACTGGGAAAAAAGGTGTAAAATGTTTTAAAGAGGCATTCACTTATTTGTGGATGACAACACTCCTCCCCTGAGGAGCCTTGCTGCAACAGTGACCAGGATTTTAATTTTTTTATCTCCTTGGTCTGGATATAGATATTTTCCGCTCATCTAGTTATTCCTGTTCCAGTAACATCCACGTGTTCTGACCACAAGCCAATGCCTCATGGTGTTAGTCATTGCACAGGTTTTTGCCAGCATTACGAGGGCTTAGTTACATCTCCACTACAATAAATGGACTTTTTTTTGTGGAGCCAAGGACCTCTGAGAATGAGGAAGTTGCAGAGTGTTCACAGCCCAGCTTGGAGATATCCGATCAGCCTCCGCTGGGATCACTTCTGGTGTTTTAAAATCTCTCCAGAGCATCAAACAGCTGCCATTTTCTAGATTTAAACAGCTGCCATTTTCTTTCCTCTCTTTAAAATAAGCTTATAAAGATGCATTTCCTCACTTCACACTGTAAAAGATGGGATTTGTCTTGCTGTAACTTACATTGATCCAAGATATAGGATGGGGAGCAGGAATTTGGAACCAGTAACTATTTTCTTATTGCAATCTGTGCTATAACCTATCAGTACTAGAGGTGAAAGTTTTGTATTTTTTATGAAAGCTTTTCCAACAGCTCAAAAAGCCTTGAACTATAGACATCTTCAACACCTAACATCTGAGAAAGTTAGTTCACCCTTTTGCTGATAGTGAAGACTTTGCTATGGGGCGAAAAACTATTTTTTTTTAAGCGGGGATTTATTTTTTGTTTGGAATTTTTAAATGTTTATTTTGTTTTATATAAATTTCATACAATCTGTAAAGTATTATTTTCCCCTCTAGACTCATGCAGTTGGATTTGTTGTGCAGAGGGAGTCTTGACTTTTGTATGAAAGTGTACCAAAAATAATACCATTAAAAAAAGGTTTAAAAGCGTTCCTAAATGATTTTAAAATACATTACTTATCCTATAAAAGACAGAGCAGAGAGTGTATCTAGGATAGTGTAGTCTAGTATTCCATGAAGAGTTTGCTAGTCGGTGTTTTAATTTCCTGGAGACTTTGTCATGCCATAGTACAGAAATGAAATTGCTTTCAGAAGATCTTTAGGTGTGTAGTGAGAGCACACAAAAATAGAACCTATAATTCAGTGGGTACCTTGTGACCATTTAACTGATTATATGAAAAAATGCTCATCACAGTTATTCCTGAATGTCAGGACATGGAATTTGAGTGTTCTTCTTGCTGCTATATGCATGGATGTGCTCTACTTATCTTTCTGCATTTGATAAATGTGGATGTGGGTGTGGAAATTCTCATTACCTTCCAGTTTCAGGAATATTCTCAACTGATCACAAGATTCTGAGGTAAGGCTGAGCTGTGCCTCAGAACCAAAACCATGCTCATCCTTTAAGCACCATCTGGGCAGAGCTGTGTCTGTACAAGCAGTGCTGCAGAATTGCAGCCCAGTTATTGCTCACAGGGTATTTTAGGACCACTGTCATTGTTTATGCCTTTTGTGACTTATTCTTGTACCCTTTGGACAAAGGCCTGCAGACTTCAGGTAAGGATTCACACACTCTAGCACAAAACCCCCCGAACTTCTCACAGCTTAAATCAAGTTTTTAAGTAAGCAATCCGTATTTTGGTGACCATCACTTTAAAGACTGGATAAGGGAGTGGGATGACTAAAAAAATGTCTGCTTCTCTTTCAGACCCAGTCAGAGAATGCATAGATGAGGATGGAAACAAAAGGAGAGTAAGTACATTGCCTGGATTGGCCATCTGGCTTTTAAGTTGCACAGCTTGTGCAAAAACATTAATATCTTCACAGTTAAGCTGAAACAAAAAGTGTGAGACAATATAAGGAATTATCTCGGAGGAGGAAATTGTTGGCTTTTGAACTGGTGGGATAATTTTCCTCTAACATCACCTTATCTTGGGGAGTGTTGAATCTTATTGAAGTCAGTGCAGAACCAAAAGTTATGATAGTGTTTGTCTTCCCTGACAACAAGAATGCATTTCCATCTCCTGGTGAGAGGACTACTGGGACAGCTAGACACGGCCAAAATGAAGGTACGGGGTCATTGTCCAGCCCCTGGCCGTCTGCTGAAATTACAAATATCTTGTCCCTGTGACAATTTTACAGGAAGATAATTATTGTGTGATTGTTCTGCCTCTAAGGGAAAATCATCTCTTTAGCAATGGAATCAAATTTCTTGGAGTTTGTTTGTACAAAAATTCTCATTAGTCCTGAGAAAATGCTCAGAAATGTTAGTAAACTTGTCTGATCTCTCAAAAGTGATCCCATTCTAAGAAATTGGTGTTCCAGGTATTATAAATAGTTCAAATTCTTCATCTCAAGTGAAATGCCAGGGTTTTTCAGGGAGTATGACACTTCATGCATTTAAAAATATTGGCATAAACTTGTGCCATGTTTTCTAGTAGGCATCATTTGTGAGTTCTACTCTCGGATTCATCTTGGATTTCCAGTACATAAAAATAGTCCTTTGATTTTTCCCTTGTGAAGACATGACTGTGAATAAGGGTGTGGCTAATAAGTGAATATGAATTATCTAAGCTATCTAAAATATCAAAGCTGCCTTGTGTGGTTAGCCTCAATCAGCTGGTCAGAACACAGCAAGGCTTTAGCTAAATCAGACACTAAGTATAATCTGATGGCTTTGACACTGACAGCTTAAATAAGAAAAAAAGAAAGCAACCAAACAAAAGCTAAACTTGAAAAACTTTATCAAAACCAAAAAATAATCAGATTTGTACTGCATGTGTCCAGGCCTCTGGGCTCCTAGCAGCAGACACAGGTACATGCAGATAAGTAAACTTGAATTTCAGACATGTCAGGTTTCATTTTTGTGCGTGGTAAACTTAAAGCACAATTTCCGTTCTGGCTAAAATGCTTTTCAAAGGAAGTAGACCGGGCTCCAGTCCATATAAAAATGAACCATACTTTAAAATGGCAGCCTTTAGGGGGATTTGGAGTTGCCTCTTCTGTTATCCAGGGAAAATAGGTGTTAGAAGGCACTGTGAGACCACAGCATTCTGGAGCATGCCATGGAGCCTGCAGTTCACTGTGGAAGTTCCTGCCTCTGTGGTGCAGCATCCTCTGCTGTGCCTCACTGGCTCTAAGGTGCCACTGTTCTGTTCCCCTCCTCCAGCACAGCCCACAAGTCCACAGGGAGGAAGAATCAAGGCTTTTCCTCCCCTGATTCAGAAAACACAGGCTTTTATATCGGCCTCATAATCTTTCAGGCGTTGCTCAGAGAATTCTTGCAGGAGGCTCAGCTCCCCAGCCGGGATGTCTGTCATGCACCTGGAGATTGTGGGAACTGATCTCTTGCAGTTTGCAAGGAAATCCGAGTTCTCAGGATCAAAACATCTCAGCCTAAATCCTATCAGTGTTGGGAATATTATGATTTGTTATTTTTTAATGTTTTGGTTTGTTATTACACTACCCTGCAAGTGACTGTAGAAGGAACATTCTTGATTAAGGTCATTGTTAGTAGCAGATCAAATGTGCTGGGTCAGGCCAAAAATCTGTCCAACCCCTTGTATTGTGTGGCCAAATATAGGAGCCAGGGAAGCAATGTTAATAAATACATATAAAAATTCCCTGAACTATCCTAGCCATAAACAATTTGTTACTCAGGGACACCCTGAGCTGCAAGTGACACCTTTGTGTATTTGATAGTGCTTGATAATTTTGTCCTCTGTGAGTTTGTTCAGCTGTTCTTTGAATCCTTGGAAGTTTTTAGTACTCATCAAATCCTGCAGCAAGGAGTTGCAGGGATGCCAAACATAGGCTGTGTGAAGAACCACTGGTTCGATGTTTTAATTTGCCAGCTGGGAGAATATCAAAACAATTATGAGAAATTGAGATTTTTTTTTTTTAACATAGTTAATTTTCATTTGTCTTGACTTTTTTTAAATTTGAAAATTTAGAAGCAGGCATAAGGTGATAATAAAAGTGTAGGTTTTTGTCTTCTAATAGTGATTTTTCCCCAGGAAGTGATCTGTAGAGTAATTTGCATTTCTAGGCGGTTTAAGGCGGCAAACCCCAAATTCCTGAGTTATTACCATGGCTTTTCAAGTATTGTTCCACTCTTGGCTTAAAGAGCAGATAAACAAACTAATAACCTAACCTAAACTATGAGATAAGAGCCAAGGGAGCTGCTGAGGTGTGCGAGTCTCTCTCCCGCAGATGCACAGTGAGACAGAGTGTGCACATCCAGGTCTGTAGGTTCAGAGCTCCCTCAGAGAGGAAGTCTGAGGCTTCCTGCAGTGTCCTGGCAGACTTATCCTTCACAGCTTAGAAACACTGATTTTGCTTTCCTTTCTGTCCTGCTTTTGTTCTTACAGTTTCATATCAATTGGGATTTAGGCTTTGTCTTCAGAGTCCCTGTATTTTCCTCTACCACTAGGATTCTTGGGTTTTTTTCCTCCCTCAACTTTTTTTTTTTTTTTTTTTTTAAATGTCTTGTGCTTTGCCTTTCTTGTCCAGCTCTGAGATGTTTTCTAATAAATGTCCTATTAAAGAGTGCAATAAAACCAATTAAATATGTATGGAAGTCAGACTTGCACAGCTGTATATGTACCCTTCCAGGCGCTCTAGTTTCAGTGAGCTGTAGAAGAGACAACTGTAATTAAAAAGCATTCTATCTCTTCCTATATAAATACTTTGGCTGTCCTTAAAGCTCCTCTTGTTACTTTTTCACAGCCTCCTCTAGGCTCACAAGCCTGAAAAAAGTATTAAGCAACTTCCAGTTGCCTATTCAAAGTCCTGAAACATACGAAACAAGTAAATTAGCATCTATTTAATATGTAATTTTTTGTGGTTGCAAATCTGACAGCTCTTGTTTAGACTTGATAGCATCCTGTAGCTCAGAGATACAGAGAAATATTCTCATAATGACAAGAATCATCTGTGAATTACGTTGCTACCTAGGTATTTTGTCCCTTTTTTCTTCTTTTCTATGGGAATGATGGTTAAGCTGTGAAGGGTAGATGGGAGATGGCCATGCGCAGTATCAATTCTCTTTTTCCCCTCCACATTTCTGCTTTTGAATACCAGGGAATGTTACAGAAGCACTCTTTCACTTGTACTGGTGTTTCTGCTGTTTCCCACATTTGGGGATATTCCTGGGAATGGACACCTCAGGGTTGAGCACTGTTTTAAAACTCATTCATCCTACTTATGGACTTTGGAGCTCTGCAGGACTGAGGCCAGAGAGCCTAGCTTTCTGCAGCTAGGAATCTTGAGACACTCCACATCTATTTCTCTGTCATTTATTAGTACAAAATCCTGGTGCCTTAAAATTCAGACTGTCCCTTGGAAAACAGGAATATATTTTACATTTAATTTTTTAGCTCTAGAAATCCACTGTGTACAGCTAATAACACTGATCTGGTAAAGGAACAATTTCCCTTTGGGAAGAAATGAGCTGTTTTAAAGTTTCAGAGTTGTTGATAAAATAACTACATATATGCTTTCCTAGTTGGGAACAAATAATAATTCCTGCTATGCTCTGACCATCTGTGGCTAAAGAAAAGTAAAGGATTTTTAATTTAAAATCAAGCTGAGGGGAATTCTTTGTTCACTCTGCTCTCAGTGCATATTGTAGGATGACTAAGCTCTACCTATAGGTGGTTGGAACAAAATATCTCCTATTGAGACTGTTATCTATAGCTTGGAATTTCAGTCTGCTTCTTAGTGTTTCTACTTTAAACTTTCTCATCCTCAGGAAGTCCTTAATACACTACATTCCATTATGTATTTTTCCAAGGCTAATATGAGTAGCACTGCTGCTGGGGTCACTTCACTTTCCGGCTGTAGCTCCGTGACACCAGCCAAACTTCGCATTTTTGGTTTCAGTTGTTGCATATCTGTGTTTCCCTCCCTAGCCTGGTGATAAATGGACATTACCAGACCAGTGCCACACCGTGACCTGCTTCCCAGGAGATTACACAGTTCTGGAGAGCCACCACATCAACTGTGAGAGGATGCCAAAGCCTGTGTGTCACAGCAACCTTCCTGCTGTTAAGGTGGAGGAAACGTGCGGCTGCCGATGGATGTGCCCATGTGAGTCTCTGTGTCCATCTGTGCCTCTCCCTCTCCATCACCTGAAATATTTGATCACAAATGTACTGCTGAGTGGAGCTTCTTAGCCACTGAACACTTTAAAGCTGACCAGGATGGGAGGAATTGCTGTTTTATTGTTGTACAGTGATTTAAACGAATAATTAGGCTTTTGAGAGCCTCACTGAGGCTGAAATGCCTAATGCTACTTGCCATGTTCAAGGCCACTCTGAGCTTAATTTTTGTATTACTAGAGTGACAGTGTTTTATCAGGGAATCTCACACTCAATTTCCAAAGCTGTGTGAGCTGGGAAGGAGGATATGTGGGAGCAACCAGGAATTTATCTCGACAAGCTGTAAGCAAGCAATGGATTCTTGGTCCATCTAGGGGCTGGAGGGTTTGGCCTGCCCTCAATCAAGCAGGTGTAGTACAAAAACATCACCAAGAAATTCTCCCTGCCTCCAGATAACCTCATCCAGAGTGTTCGAGCAGAAAGGCTGAACACTGTGTGATTGGTGCCTGGGCTGGGATGACTGGAACAGGAATTAAGTGCATCCACTCACATTTACAAGGTTTCAGGGCTGCAGCCCTGAGGCTGGTGATCCATTTAGTAAAACATAAGTAGGTTCAAATCTAAATTCATATGCTTACTTCTTAAAAGTAGATCAGATCCCTGTATATATATATATATACACACTCTTCTTCACAACATCTAATCTCAGTTTAAAATGTTCTCTGCTGAGCTGGCTGTTTTAAGTACAATTTCTTCCAGCCACTGATTGAGATACCAAAGCTTGTAGCTGGATTTTGATCCCTGAACTCTTAGACATACAAAATTCTTTATACCCTGAGTTTTAGCATTTCCTAAAAGTGTATTTAGTGACCTAAACACTTCAAATCCAACATTTCTGGTTTGCTACAAGGATTTTGAAAAAGTAGAAATGTTTGAGATGGATAGTCATAAGTATTTTATAATATTTAAAAGATAGTCTTAGTGATACCTACCCATAAGAAATGCATCTTTATTGAATTTCTTGCTCCTAAACACATAGATAGCAATATGAGGCCATGACTTTTGACCTGCAAGACATATCTTCATAAAAAAACATCTGAAAGGATGAAATGAAAAGAACCTTTCCTACCATTACCTGACTATCATGAAAAACCCTATAGTTCACTCGTTAGGATGAGCTGAAAACTGGTTATCTCTTTATGAATTTAATGACCCATTATACCCCAATTTTTTTCCTTAATGTTGTACAGATTGTGAGGGAAAAGCAAAAAGTTTTCCTGTTACTGAGGGAGGGAACAAAAAGTCCCCACCCTCCCCCAGCTGATTACAACACCCTATGGATCAAGTTCTCCTTTAATGACTGCTCAGTGCAACCATGGTGATTCTGTGCCAACTAAAGCAGCATCTATAGCTGCTGGAATGACTGATTCTGATGCTGTGTGAAACAAAATTCACATTAATCAGAAAAGCAGAGATGGGCATAACAGAGGAGGTGCTGAGTGGGAGCTCAGTGTGAGGCAGCATCTCTGTTGTTATGGAAGCAGACTGGTTAGGCCACCTGTGAAAATGCTGCTAAATTGACTCATGATTCACTCATTCAGAGAGCTAAAACACAATTTCCAGCCATGGCTTGACAGTGTGGGTGATGTGACAAAGAGGAAGTCCTTGAAAAAGTATTCTTAGGCATCTGAGTTCAGAGGATGGTTCAGGAGTTACCCTGCAAAGGTGCTGGCTTGCTGAGCTAGTTACAGATTTTACAGTAGCATGATTTGCAATGTGATTCTTGGCTGTTGTGTGCTCTTTACTTTGAAATGGATCACATCAGGGCATTTTGTGCTACAGATACCTATGACAAATTTAAAAGGATTCCCATTATCCTTAATTTTTTTAATGTCCATGAATAAGTAAAGATTGAGAAATGTGGTTTTATTGCTAACTCATTTCATTGTTATTTACATATGAACTTTATAAGCATTTACAGTAAAATATCTGAAGATGCTCCTGTGCTCCAAAGGGATCCCTCCCTCCCTCCCTCTGGATGCTGTTTTTCCTGGGAAATTAAATTTGAAGGTCATTGAATTAGAAAAAGATTATTCTCAGCTAGAAGCAAAGTACTGAAATCTTAACAATGGCAATCTTCCTCCTTACATGTTTTGCTGGCATTGATTTTATTGTCCTTATTATCCTTTAAGCAAGAGAATTGAAAAAATATGAGCTAAAGGCATCAGGTTTTGTTTTGGTTTTTCTGGGATTATAATCTTCCTTGTTTTCCAGTTTCTGAAGATGAGGAAGTGTTTATAATCTAATGACTAGGCTGTCAGCTGGCCATTGGTTTATCCTGTGCATATTATTTCTCTGCAGTTTTCCTGTTTCCTGTTGTGATGTGTCTGATAAGGGTGAAATTGAGTTATTTGGAAACAATGTACAGAATATAATGCAATGCAAAGGTTGAACAGTGTATTCCAGTCTTTGTACAAACAGGAAAGGGATTTTCCCCCTTTCATTTTTACATAAAATCTAATACTAAATCATATTGAATGTGAATAAATTTTATTCAAAGAGATTTTCTACAAGTTTATCCAAATATTTTATAATACTGTTCCCAGAAAAAGATATTGCAAAATACCTCCACATGTGATGAAGTATTTACATTTATGTACATATTATGAAGTATATACACCCACCAATGTTTGCTGCAGCATTTGCAGTTCATTATCTTCCTCCTTCCCAATTAGTTGGTTCCCCACATCCACAAAGAAATAGTAAAATTTAAAAGCAAATGCCTACATGTTTTTATTTTGTTGCTTATTTTCAGGTGTCTGTATAGGAAGTTCATCTCAACATATTGTCACTTTTGATGGGCTGAATTTTAAGCTGACTGGCAACTGCTCCTACACCTTATTTGAAGACTTGCACCACGATGTTGAAGTCCTGCTCCGTGAAGGGCCGTGCAGAGCAGCACCCAGGATGAACTGCATGGACTCCATTGAAGTGAAGCATCGTGGTGTGGCAGTGCAGCTCTTCAGTGACATGGCAGTAAGCAAACTCCATGAATTCATCTGTGCATTGTCTGCTCCTGCTGCAGAATTCAGATTATGGTGGGGGGGATATTTCTTCTCTTGATCCAGTTTCAGCCTATTTTTAACATCTCTTCTCCATTTCAAGATACAATCAGTGTTCACAGAATGAGCCAGAAACGTTTCTCATCTTGTTCTCCCCGTTGTGCCAATGTCAAGAGTGTGAGATTTGGCTGTGTGTCCCTGACACTTCTGCCAGAAAGGCAGGATTACAGACAGGACATAGTGCACTCTGATTCCCCTCTCTTGGTAGAGGTCTATGATGCTATAATTGGTCCATGGGAGAGCACTCTGTTCCTCACAGAACTGTGCCTGACTGGCCAGCTGAAAGGTCTAGGTCTTGCTTCTCACTTTTTGTGCAACTGGACCTCAGCATTAGAAAAAAAGGCAGCTTAGCATGCATGAAATCTGTTTTATAGGCAGAGAATATTAAAACTCAACGCCATTTTCAGCCTCTGGCTGCTCAGACATACAGGAGTTGGCCAACTTACTAAAATGATCTCTTCTGACTCATGTAGCAAAATAGAGTGGACCAAAACACCTACATCAAGTTCTGCATGGTGCTGGACAGCCTTGACTTCCACTGAGGCATCACCTCACAGCATGAGGTTGTTAGTCTAGGAACATGTGGTGCTCAAAGAGGGCACTCATATAAAAAAATGTTGGAAGAGTTTTTCATGCAATTCACAGGATGAAGGTCAAGTACTTCTATATGATTTGAGACTCAATAGAAACCTTCAGCTGGCAAAATTGTTTCTTATGCTCAGTTGGATCTTCAGGTATTTGTCAAGTGAAAATGTGCTTCACCTGTAAAATTGGGTTGATTTGGAACTGCTTGCTAGAACTGATGGGACCATCTCACCTTTATTTCTTAAACAGGTGACAGTTAATGGTGAAAGGGTTCTTATCCCTTATTCCAGCAGCTTGTTTGAAATCACTGCCTATGGAGAAATAATGCATGAAATCAAGTTCTCTCATCTCGGACATAATCTCACATTTACTCCAAGAAACAATGAATTTATTCTTAGACTTAATTCAAAGAGCTTTTCCTCAGGAACGAAAGGGCTTTGTGGTAAGTTTGAAAGTTAGCACTTTTAACAGCTTCCTACTTGGGCTTGAACTTCTGTTTATTTTATTGCTATTTGTGACTCTCCAAATCTGTAAACTCTCTGGGTGAACTGGTCCCACACTTTTGGGGGAATATCGGAAATCTGTGTAAGTTTTTCTGTTCTCATCCCCAATATCACAGCTCACCGATGCCCAGTAATACTTTGGAAAGAACAGCAAAGACAGCTTTCTGGTTCTTCTTGCTTCAAGTTATCTTTTCAAGGAGTTTTGTGCTTTTTTTGGATGAGGGTTTAATTTTAGATTCTTACAAATTCACTCCTGTGAGAAGTATGACCTGTGCTTGCAGTGAAGGTAAAAAATTTGAGGGGGCAACTGCTACCTGGGTGAGTTAATTCTACAGCATCCTCAGTGGTGTAATCTATACAGAGATTGCATCTCTGTGGCATAGCCTGTACCTCCTTTAGTGAGGAAATGAGAAACAAGCCCTAGGGCATTTATGCCTTGATTGACAACAGCTATAAGGAATATCATTAATTCCATGAGCTGCCCCAACCAGCGTTATCTGTCCCATTCCTGTTTTTCTTTTAGATTTATTTTTGTGCTGATTACTCAGCGATTTTTCTTCTCCCTTTGCTCGCCCAGGGCTGTGTGACCAGAACCACGCCAATGACTTCACGCTGCACAATGGCTCAGTTACTGCAGACAGCAGCATGTTCATCCAGGACTGGACAGTGCCAGAGCCGGGCAAGGTCTGTGACAGCCGCCGAGAGGAGCGCTGCTCCGAGCGCGTGCCCGGCCACTGCCACCTCCTGCTCTCAGACCGCTTCCAGGAGTGCCACCAAATCATCACTCCCTACCTGTTCTATGAGGCCTGCACGGAGAGCAGCTGCTACGAGGAGGAGGCCTGTGAGATTATCGCGTCCTACGCTCATGTCTGCAGGGAGTACGGCGTCTGTGTGGACTGGAGAGCGCCTGAGCTCTGCCGTAAGGGTTCACTCTGTGCTAAAACTGATAGAGAAGTTGCCCTGCTTTGGGACATCTCATGTGTGTAATGTTAAATTTTTGAACGTTCCAGATCAGGTTTATTGTTTGAGTAACTGGTTGGCCACCTGCTAAGCTGAATGTTATGAAGGAAGTGTTTCTTGGTAAACTGCTAACTGGTGACATTCCAGGCTAGAGGGGAATAAAGGTACTGTGAATGGGTACTCACAGCTGTGTGACGGTACCTATGTGACAATACAATGGCACTGCAGCCACTGAACCTTTGTGGCATCAGGTTTGGGCTAAGAGTCTGCAAGACTCATTTAGCAGATATAAGTGCTTTGATACAGACTTTCTGAGGTACACAGAGAAACTCGTGCTTTGGACTAATGGAACTGCTTCCCAGCAGTCACTGACACACCTGGCACAAAATAAGACTTTTCTTTGTAACAGTTTCACAAATTCCTCCCATTTCCCTCAAAACCAAACATTATGGGAATGTGGTGGCAGAGCCAGCATAATTCTAAGTTTCTGCTACAGGAAAAAATGGGAAAAATGCCTCTCTCTGTGGTGTCATTTCTTGCCAGGACATGCCAGCTAGGCTGACTGAACAAGCTGTAATTTGCTTTGCAAATCTGGTTCTCCTTCTGCCTGGGTTTTGCTTGTGTTTTGGAGGTAAAAAAAGTTTGTGCTGTGGGAAAACAGTGTAGCAGAGTGTGAGTATTGCACATTACCAGGAGCCAACCAAGGCAAGCAATACCTCCATGCTAGAGCCAAACCCAGACAGATGATGCTTGGTATACCTTCTCTCCTAAATTCTCATAGAGAAGTAGGTCTGCTTTCTCTTCCTGTTTGGGCTTTTTTCTTCCTTTTTTGTTTTTTTGGTCCCTTTTCCTCCTGAAAACCCTATTAGGAGGCATACCTAAAGATCTGCCAAAAATGTGAGGCATCATTTTGTACAAGCAAATAACTCTTGAGGTGGCTTATTCTTCACTTTATCTAGTTAACCTTCCTGCAGTGATGGTTGCAGACATTCAGGTAGTCCCTCATCATGTCTGCTTTAGTCAAATTCCTTAGATGTGGATGTGTGTAGGCATTTTCTTTCCCACCTCCTCACAGAGTGCCTTGATGTCCCAATTGGTTTTCTCATCTCTTGCCTCTCTGGTTGAGTTGTTTCTTGTTGCTTTGCTTTCTTTCCCTGTATACTTTTAATTTCAGAACTGGAGAACCAGCATCCAAAGGCACGTTACCAATAAATGTGCAAACAAATGCTTTTATTCATGTTTGGAGCACTGAAGGAATGGTGGGATATAAAGTCAAGAATGTCAGTGTGAGTTTGGCCTGAGCCTCCAGTTAGTGTTTGAAGTCTCTTTCCAGGATAATAGTTTACTGAACACAGTCTGGTTGGAGTAAAGTCCTAGAAAGCAGAAAGAGAACATTGCCAGCCATTTTCCAAATTCAGTGCCTCAGCCAGATTTTCAAATTGTAATGTCCAAAGCTGGATGTCAGCAGATTACCTTAATAACTCTGTGCAGTTTTCAGAATCCTGTCTGGTTACACAGCCTATACAAGGATAGACAAAGAGTTGCTCATTTTAACACTAATTGCATAAAATTCTTATGCATCCTAACAAAAAACATCATCGTCCTTCTTCCAGCAAATGCCGGTGTGCAACTGCCAAAAATTTAAATTGTCAACATTTGATTTATCCAAGTTGCATTAATCACTAAATAGACACTACAGCTTAATAATCAGTCTACTACTATTTGTTTAATAACAGTAGCACAGTTCTGGGTTACCTTGCTTCCCTCCTCCCAGTGCATTGAATCCCTGCTATTTTTGTAGAATTTTCTTCAGGTTTTGTCATGCCATATTGGGACATTCCAAGCACTACAAATCCTTCCTGATTGCTCTTCCTGGATGGGTGAATATACACTCTGTAATTCAGATATATTCAGCCTGTAAAAGAGAAGGCTTTGGGGTGACTTCATTGTCCCTTCCAGAACCTGAACGGAGCCTAGAGGAAAGATGGAGAGAGACTCCTGACAAGGGCCTGGAGTGACAGGACAAGGGGCAATGGCTTCACACTGACACAGAGCAGGGTTAGATTGGATATTGGGAAGGAATTGTTCCCTGTGAGGGTAGGAGGCCCTGGCGCAGGTTGCCCAGAGAAGCTGTGGCTGCTCCATCCCTGGCAGTGTCCAAGGCCAGGTTGGATGGGGCTCTGAGCAACCTGGGGTAGTGGAAGGTGTCCCTGCACATGGAAGGGGGTCGGAACAAGATGATCTTTAGGTCCCTTCCAGACCAAGTCATTCCATGATTATATGAAATAATTGGCTTTAACATGGAATGGGTTAATGTTAAAGACTTTGTTTTCTGTCTCCATTGGCTGCTAGAAGAGTGTGTGTAGACAGATTAGCTGATGAATGTTTTCTTGTTTGTTTGTTTAGGAGCTTGGGTTTTATTTCAATGGTTTTTGTCAGGGGACTGAAAGAAAAGTTTTATAAACCTCACAGCAGTCACAGGCTGGGAAATAAGAAACACTTTTTCTAATTGAAGCTGTAGAGGAAATAGACTTAAGGGAATACACAGTATGGAAGCTGTGTCCAAAGGTTTTTTGAATAGCTGTAGCCCTAATTTTGTTTGCTTTTAGGGACAATATCCTCAAGTTTGTGAACGCATCAATAGAACTCTGTTGGCTTACAAGGTTATGCAACTTTCCTTGATTCAATTAATTATGTTAATAAGGCAATTCAACTAAAAAGATGAAGAAATCCAGCAGGTTCTGTTTTGAAATACCAAAATGTTCTATTTGTTAGCTTTAGATCTTTAGTTCTCTGGGAATACTGCAGTCTATGAAATTAACCCAACAAACCAAACTTTCTTGAATGATTCAGTCTATCCTGACTATCTTTTAACCATTCACTGTTACCATACAAAAGGTTCTAAATTCTTATGTCTGTGGTCCAGTGTTGGAAACAAAATTTGATAAATGAACACTCACCTATTGTATCATTATTGGGGTGAGTCATATGTTGCTGCTGGTTGATGTGACCTGAAAATGTGGTTTGCTGATTTGTACTGCAAGGGACCAGATCCATTCATTGGGTGATGGTTTTCTAAAATTGAAAAAATTCTAAAGAAAGCTTGAATGGCAAGATTGAGCTGCATTTCCTTAGATCTCTTTAGACAAAGGTGGTGTTTTCTTCTCTGTCTTGCTCAGCAATGAAATGTGCCCCACATCTGACATATGACCACTGCCACACAGCCTGTGTGAAGAGCTGTGAGAATAATACCAAAGTCAGTGTCTGCAAGGATCATCCCATGGAAGGCTGCTTCTGCCCAGAGGGAAAGGTGGTTTTTGGTGACAGCTGTGTTGGTGAAGAAGTGTGCACTCAGTGTGTCAGTGAGGATGGCACATCCCATCAGGTAACTACATGCACAGCAACCTCTGGCAGTGGTTGGAGTTCACACCTTTGAAAGCAAATCTGTTCTCCCTTTGGATACTTTATTTTCTAGCTCAGTTCCTCTTAATCTGCTGGCTGTCAGCCCCATTTAGCTCCCCTAGTGTGAAATTGGCTGGGACTGGATATAAAGATCACAGCTGGGACTGTACAGACCTGTCAAGGCACGACAATTCCATGTGGAAGGGGGTCTAGAGGGAAGAGAGGAAGAGTGATAGCATAAGTGAATATTTACCAGGATAAACATCTCCATTCAGCAGACTTTCACGAGTAATGACAATTTAATCATAAATCTGAATCCTTTACTTAAAAAATGTGTTATATTGCCTTTGCAAAGCTCACTGAAATCCTCATGAGGGGCAGTGGAGAGAACAGCATCAAACTCTTCTCCCTGTGACCAGGGACAGGATCTGAGGGAATGGCTGGGGCTGGGTCAGGACAGGGTTAGGGTGGATATCAGGGAAAGATTCTTCCCCCAGAGGGTGTTGGGCACTGAACAGGCTCCCCAGGGAATGGGCACAGCCCCAAGGCTGCCAGAGCTCCAGGAGCATTTGGAGAACTCTCTCAGGGATGCACATGGTGGGATTGTTGGGGTGTCTGTGCAGGGCCAGGAGTTGGGATGGATGATCCTTGTAGTCCTTTCCAATTCGTCTATGAAATATTTCCAGTGGTTGGTAGAGAGAGTGGCGAGACCAAGTCCACCTTATGTCAAGTGGTATTTGTCTATTTTTTTTGGAGGACAATTATTCCTTTGATGAAATTCCTCATTTTGGTTTGACTGAAAATCCACTTTGCTTAGTTAATGCAGCCCTGTCTGTGGCAGCATGGGGTTGGGAAAAGCTGTGGATGCTGGGTACCAGACTACAGTGAAAGACTCTTTATTCCAGCATTACACAGTGGGTGTGTTCCCTATCCCAAACTCTTCCCTGTGTTCCCTGTTCCAAGTAACAGGGGTGGTTCCTCTTCACCCCCAGCTACTCAGCTCTTAAAGTTTGCACTCTAAAATCAGCCAGTCCTCTTCAATCCACATCTTTGTTGTAGGATTTGAAGAAGTAGGGACTTTAATTGCAGTGTTTTATGGGCTTTAGATCCTTAATGAGATTTTTGGGGAGGTGGAGGACAGGGGAGGATCAGCTCATGAAGCCATTTTGCCTCTCCATCATTGCAGGCTTAGCTTTGTGAGCAATACAACAGGCACTTGGGTCAGGATTTCCTTAACCTCCTCTTCTGGTGTTCACTCCTCTGTTCTTTCTACCCTAGACTGTGGGTTTATGGGATTTTAGTCCTAACACACACAGTGGCTTAAAACATATAACTATCTCTCAGTATAGGTGCAATATTCTTAGATTTCTTTTTTTGTCTTTCCATCTCTAAAGAACTCAGCAGAGTATTAATTTATACCATGCTGCAGAGTTTTCCAGGTGACAGCATTTTCTTTGTGGCATACTGACCTGCTCTGCATGTTCTCACCCAGAACCTGGATTGGTTGTGCAAATTAAAATCTCTCATAATGCATCCTTCACTCCCTATTCACATGGGTGTTAAATGTGCATAGTTTTGTGTGGGTAACTGCAGCTTTAATATCAATGTTTTCTGCTCTCATGGGAAGGAGCAGTGATTGAAAACTTATGCTCTTTACTGGTGGTTTCTGAATGTGCTCATGACCCCCAGGTAGTCACTACAGTGATGATTTTGGCTTTAGAGGTGATAAAATGCTTCTCTAGTCTTCAGTCCACTGGAGAGTCAAATGATGACACTCCAAATAGTCTTAATATAAAAATATGCACTATTTTGTTCTCTGTGTTGAAGACTTACTAATTAGGGAAAGCAGACACTTCTCTATATTTCCCAAAATAATGCTGTTTCCCTTGTTACCACTGAACATGCAATCATGGCATGTAGTTGCACCAGGCCACTGGTACTCACAATAGCCTGCAATTGCATTTATATCTGAGCATTTTTGGTGCTTAAAACAATAGTAATTCCTCATCCCATCCAGGCATCCTTTAAATCTTTTGCTAAATTGGCACACTACAATCATTGCAGAACTATGTTTCTCCTTAGTTTTTTACTGTTATCAGAACCAACCCTTCATGGATAAATCTTCATAAATCTTCTGATTTTCCAGGTTAATGTTACTCCCCCTCACCCACTCTCATCCTCTCATCATATCAGTGATGAGAGCATGGAATTTCTATCTAACACTCTGTTGGGTTTTTTTCCTTCAGCACTTGGAAACGTGGATTCCCGAGAATGAGCCCTGCAAGATCTGCACGTGTCTCAATAACAAGAAGATAAACTGCACGGTCCGACCCTGCCCGACTACCAAACGTAAATTAATTCAGCTCTGTGATTGGACTGGAACTGATGTTTTGGTTCCTGGCTTCCTAGTTCTTACCCAAACTTGTTTTATGGGTGTTTTTTCCAGCTGCCCAGTGTGGTCCGTGTGAAGTTGCTCGCCTGCGCAGGGACCCTGGCCAGTGCTGCCCTGAGTATGAGTGTGGTAGGTTCTTGTAAACTCTTGGAATGTTCTTGGTCTGTACTTTGACTAGATATTTCTAAGTATGCAGTCCCTTAAAAAAAATAAATTAATTCAGTGCTGCATTTTTGATACCACTGAATGGTTGTACAATCATCCATGTGGAAAACCAAAGAGCTCCTAAGGATATGAGTCTCCATTCACTTCCAACTTTGTCCCTCTTTCTGTAGTAGATGAGAAAGGAATGGAGCAATTTGTTTTTGTCTAAATGACATTAGAATGGCTTTTTTCTCAAGCATTTATTTTTGCATCATCTATATTTGCCCATTAAATTTAACTTTAGAACTTTAATCCCCATAACCCGAGTTTGAACTCTTCTCTAAGCTATTTTGAAAACAAACTCTGACCTGTTGAACTCTAATGTACTTCATATTTTAAGACAGCAATTGAGTGTGAGTTTAATGGGGATGTGCATGTGTGTGTGTGTGTGTCTTTTCTTGAGGACTAAATAGGCGTGGTTTTAAGCACTCTCTTTCTGCTCTTAGTGTGTGACCTTGTTTCCTGTGATTTGCCTCCTGTCCCTGTCTGTGAGTTTGGCCTGCAGCTTGCCCTGACCAACCCTGGAGAATGCAGACCAAATTACACATGTGGTAAGATCATTTTTCCTAGCAGGGAGTGACACTGGAACATTGCCTTTGAGCAACACTGACAACTTCCTTTAGGCATTATTATTCCCCCTCTGAAAGGTTTAATTTTGGTGCCAACAGACATGTAATGATTTCCCAGACTTGGCAGAAGTGTATTGTTGGCACTTTGAGTACACTTTCAAATTAAGGACAAGAGAAACACTTTACTCTGACATGTGTTCTCTGACCTTGATGCTTATTTTATAAATCTTCTTGTTTGTGTATGAGACAAGAATTTTTTTTGGCAGGGCAGGGACTTTTCTGAGTTCCTGAAACAGAGCCTTTTATATCTGCATTACTCCTCAGGCTTTAAGCAGATTTATAACTCTTTAAGGGGGTGATTAATGCCTTGCTGCCAGAGAACTGTCCTGTTTGCTGGCAGCACTCCGAAAATCCATGAGCTTGACACCTTTTTCTGCCAGCCTGCAACAGGGAAATGTGTAGCTCCACCCCAAGACCCTCCTGCCCGTCGCACCGGACGCTGACCATTGTCAAGACGGAATGCTGTGACAAATATGAGTGCACCTGCAGCTGCAGGAACTCCACAGTGAGCTGCCCTCTGGGGTATCTCTCCCAGTCTCTGACCAATGACTGTGGCTGTGTATCCACCACCTGCATTCCAGACCGGGTAAGGGAAGTGCAATGCCTTTTCCACGGATGACAGTGTCTTTTTCCACATGGAGCGGCAGCAGGCAGCCAGCTAGGTGTGAATGAACTCCCAATGAGACTGCTGGAAAGTGATGCCAGGCAGTTTTAATTTGCAAGTGCTTGAAAGAAACATGCTATTACTTCATACTATTGCTTCTTTTATTACAGTAATTAATTTTGATGAAGTTACAAAAAATGGACTAGTTATGAGATAATGTTAAAAAAGCTATTTGGAACTTAAAGGTCACTCAAACATCAGGAATTTCAGAAGTGTTTTTTGTTTTCAGCTAACAGATATACATACTTTGGGACCACTACCGTTACTATATATATTCTTCCAATCTCATACTAAATTTATTGACATATTTGGTACACCTTAGACCTAAAATTCCTTTTGCTCATTGATCACCTTTGTCTCTGCCTGAGGAGGTGGTGTGTCTTTTAAGAAGTATATTGCCACTTTTAAGTTTTTGCCAGATTATGACTCGGCTAAAGCTTCACTAGGGTATATTTTTCTTATTTTGCCAACCTTTTATTAAGTTGTATTATGTTAACCTTTAAGATAACGTTGCTTAGAGGACAGGTTGCAGGGCAGTGTAACTTCTTCATTAAACCTGAACATAGGGTTACATTGTCTTGCAGCTCAGGACATCTACCTTTTATTGTCCATTTATAAGTAGTTCATGACCTTGCATAATTCATTTTATGTCTCTGAGACTTACTTGCTCTAGCTATAAAAATAAATTATATTCTCTCTTTAATACCGAGCTGTAAAATTTACTAATAGACAGTCCAATATAAGGGATGGCTCTGCTTTTTAGGGCTAGCTGTGGTGGCCTGAGGATACCAGAGGATGAAAGCTTTTAGCTCCAAGTAGGATCTCTTCAGATCAGATGGTTTAGCTGGAAGCAGTTTTGTCTTCAAGGACCCTTCTAGAGGACTTACAGTTTATTATCCTAAAATGTTTCACATTATACTTACAGGGAAACTGAGACCCTGGGCAACTCCACCAACTGCAGCTAAAACTCCCCAATTTATTTTGTATAAAACAGTAGCTTTGTTTGTACTTATTTTTCCTTTCTTCAACAGACTGGCCACAATTTTAAGACCCTGTAGCATTTCTAAAGGATTCAAAATATTCCATTGAATTTATGAATGTTTTCACACCTTAAAATGCAGCCTTTTGGGATCAGCAGTGTGCCCTGACAGCAACAGCGTGCTCTTTTATGTATTAATTATTGCATTTATTAGGTGTGTGTGCACAACAACATAGTCTATCCTGTTGGGACAACCTGGGAAGATGGATGCAGGGAATGCTCTTGCACTGGCGTGAGGGATGATGTTACAGGACTTCAGATGATGGAGTGTCGTGACAAAGAATGTGACACGTTCTGCTCTCGGGTGAGTAACACTTATACCAGTGCAATAACCAGCAGAGCCCTGGTGGGGACCTGCAAGATCCCTTTTAAGCCTCCTTGTTTAGAGTTACCACAGAAAATTAGAAAAATAAGTGTTGCAACAGTGGATTATCTTGGGAGCAGAATCTAAGAGCATGAGTCTGAGCATTATTGACTTTATTTTAAGGTTATTGTTTTAGGATCGCATCCTGCTGCCAAGAAAATCAGTGACAAATTTATTTTACATTTTGATGAAGAAAAACTGTATTCTGAAGTGTCTGTCATTTACACCACTTGCACAATAAGTGCTCATGATGGCTGAAGTTCAATTGCAGATGTCTGCTCTAGCTCAAGTTCACTTTCTGAAGTTCCCATTTCAGCTCTGTCTGTTGCTCAGCTCTGCCTATTGTAGCAGTAATAACACCTCATGCTGGGACCTTTATTGTGCTCAGACATCTGCTACATCCTATAAAACCCCGTGGCTTACTTTTGGAAGCCTGCAAAGGAAGTATGAGCCACTTTGTTGTATTGATTTAGCTGCTCAAACGGGAATAGACAGATAATTGCTGCAAAGAGTTGGTAGAGGAATGTGATTTAAGCCAGATATTAGGGAAAGGTTCTTCTCCCAGGGATGCACTGGAACAGCTCCCCAGGGAATGCCATGGCTCAAAGCCTGACAGAGCTCAAGAAGTTTATTGGGACAGGGTGTCCTGTTCAGGGCCAGGAACTGGACTAAGTGATCCTTGTATATCTTAAATACTGCATCATTATTTAGGACCAACCAAAAAACCCCAACCCATTAGCAAAAAAACCAACAAAGCAATTGCAGAATTTGTGAGAAAGTCTGAGGATGCCAAAGGCAATAAAAACCATGAGAGTAGGATGTGAGAGTTTTTACCTGTTGCAAGAGAATCCCTTCAGTTTCCATGTGTAGAAAAGTCTTGTCTCTGTTATGGCAATTTTTATGAAATATTAGGTCGGAAGTATTTGGCTGTGTTTCAGCTCATAGCAATAATTTATCAATAATTTGTTATTCCAATAAAATCTCATTAATGCAGAGTTACAGTTCCTTGACATTGCAGCATCAAAAAAAAATCTGGTTAAAAACACATAAAAGACTTGGTGGAAATGATGCCAGTTCTTTATGGGAATCTGTCGTTTCTTCAGATCCTGTAATGGTTTTCAAGGCTGTATAACCAAAACTGTGACTGTTAGACTACCTGGATAGCTCAGATTATTTTTCCTTTGTTTACTCCTGATGCAGTGGATATACATATCAAGGACATCGGCAGCACTGTCATCCAGTTTGAATTGACCTTAAACTTATTTTTCAGTGCAGAGTAGATGGCATTACAAGTTTTATTGATATCAAATACATTAATTATGAATCCTTGATCGGATGATATTTAGACTCTCTGATGCTCTTGGTTATTAATTCCATTGCCAGGTGTTAAAGTTGTGCAGTATAATTTTTAACGGTGTCATCTGACTTCTGTGAAAACAGCTTGGAGTTTTTTTTATCTTGCTACACAAAAAAAAGAGAAAAAAACCCTGAAAACCCCATAGCATGTACGAACTCTTAGTTTTTTACTTCTCTTGAAGAAAGTTGCATCTGATGCTTCAGGTGCTTCTGACATGCATTTAGCAGATAAAAGTAATGTCAAACCAAATGCTCAACAGCACAACTTTTCTCCCAAAGCTAGGTCACGGTCTGGCATCACATTTTAGGATGTTATATGAAATAAACTTCCATATCAAAGTCCATTGATTATTGAGGTTTGCTGCTGTGCTTCATATTGCAGATCAGGGACAGTTCACAAAGGGAAGGAGCAGTTGGAAATTCCTCAGTAATTCAGTTTGACCAAAATCAAATTATGCTTATTTTTACAGGCATTTTTCACATGAATAATGTTATGTGACACATGATCTTTCCTTCAACTCTGTACTGAGATCAGAGTTAAGTTTTGCCCTTTGGAGACTGCCTAGCTAATACATATAGAAGATTTTATTCATAATTAGATTAAAACTTTTAGCTTTCTTGCACTTAGATATTTCACTGTTTCAGTATTTGGCTGCTTGCTTTAGCAGATAAATATGTATTAAAAGTGAGAATTTGGAATCTTTTTTCTGTTGGTTGGGGGTTTTTGGACCTATTTTGCTGGATTTGAAAGATTTTTCTTTAGTAAGAGTGACTAATATTCAATTTTCATGCTGTTTATTTAGTTTTCCATAATGAAGTGTTAGACTTTAAGACACATGATCTCTAATGTTGCATAGTAATTTTATTTTATTATCTTAATTTGTAGAATTTTTTTCAAATTCCTTTTGCAGGTTAACAGTTGGCTTAAACTGTGTTGGACCTGGCAGTGCTGGCTTAATGATTCAACTTGGTCTTAAAGGTTTTTTTTTTAACCTAAATCATTCTATGAAAAGATGAAATGATCAGTCAAAACCAGTCCTTGGATTATAAATCTGAGAAACCTGCATTCTCCCTCTGCTTTAGCAGAGATGTCTGAATGTACTCAGACTGAATCCCACCCTTGAATTTTCTGGAATGGGAAAGGCAGTTTTGAGTGCTGATTAACCTCCAAGATTTCACAAGAGCAAGTTTTATCTTCAAATTTCCTTTGTAAAATACTGTTATATATTTTTTAAATGAATTATTAAAAAAATCCCTCATGATTATATCATGATTATATCTTTTTCAAACTTTGCTTTTCCTAAAAGGTTGCTAACATGAAACATTGATTCTAAAAGAAGACACTGGGATTGATGTTCTTGTTTGCCTCCTCTTCCTGGATAAGTAAGTCCATTTCTTTTCTTTCCTCCTCCAGGGCTACAAGTACATTGTGCCAGAAGGGGAGTGCTGTGGGAGATGTCAGAAAACTGCCTGTGAGGAGCTGCACTTTTGGCCTCGGGGTGATGAAGATCCTCCTTTGCATGAGGTGAGGCACCAGTGAGATGCACAATTTCCCTCCTAGCAAAAGCCCCCTGGAATTATTTTGTGTTCTATGGAAGGAGATGAAGATGATATCAGGTTTTTCTTCTGCACATCAAGGAGCACTGAGACACAATGTTTTGGGTGTCCTGTGACCTACCCAGTCAATTCCCATGTGCAAATCCTCCCCACCCTTTTCTGGGCCAGATATTTTGTGTACAATTACTAATTTCAGCCATGGTAGCTTGAAAGAATGTTTATTGGGTGTAATGCCTCCCTGGCTGTCAGTATTTGCTTAAATTATCCCAGCTCATTTATATTGCAATTTGCTGCTATCTTAAAAAAAAACAAAAAAACAAACCTTGGTAAAGTGTCAATTTGCAACCTGCCCTTTTCCTGGTTTTAACATAGGGATTTCTTAATATGAATCACTATTCTTTTCTGCTTCATCAAACAAGCCTTCAGCCTTTTTGTGTCCCACTGTCTCTCACTGACTTTTTTTTGTCCTAACACAATAAGTGTCCTAACACATTAATAATACTCAGCAATCTCTTCCTTAATATGTCCTCTTGTAACTCTTCCATCATTAGTGAAGAATTAAGCATTTAACTCACTAGAAGAATGTGTTTCCTTACTTTCTGAGCAAAGATGTTTGAATTGACTGTAATTGGGGATCTGATCTTTAGTTTTGCTGTTCTTGAAGTGTGTCAGAGTGGTGTCAGTGAAGGAATAAAACCAGAAAACAGTGAGCAGCTCCTCCCAGCATTGAACTGTGGCAGCATCTTTTTCCTGGCCTTTGTTGATGTCTGTTCCCTAAATAGCACTTGAAGTTCCCACTTTGTGTGGCCTGTGGGTGATGATAATAAGAGAAATGTCAATAGGATCTTGTCTTTTCTACATTTGCATGTGTTTCAAGTCTAGAGCCTATGGCTAAAGCCTCCTTTGGGCTTAGCAGAACTGATTTGCAGCAGGTTGCAGCAGAACAGGGACCGTTCAGCTGCAGTGCAGGGCAGCCAGCGAATAAATGCAGACTTTCCTCCAGCTAGGAGTGCTTTTCCTTCTTCACATGTTATTTGACCTGTCCCTTTTGAAGGATACACTCCTGTAATTCTTATTCTTTACAAACTCAACATGCTGTATGAACTGATTGTCACGGTCAGGGTTTGTGGAGAACTGTTGAGTCACACTGTTCCTGATGCAGTAAATGCTCTTTGGGCAAGCCAGCATCTGGCTGGGGTGGTTTTCCCTCTGTCCAGGGACACAAATACTCTATCCAGGGGCACAAATACTGCTTGTGTTTCATTCTCTCACAACTTGCCCTCAGGTCGGCACGGAGTGGCGGTCTCCCTGGAGCCAGTGCATTGTCAACGAGTGTGTCCGGGTGAACAATGAGGTTTTTGTGCAGCAAAAGAATGTTTCTTGCTCCCAAATGGATGTGCCTGACTGTCCAGAGGGAACTGAGCTGCGCTGTGACCAAGTGATAGACTGCTGTCCTTCCTGCAGATGTGGTAAGGTTTGGGGGATGACAAATGGGATCACTCTAGCATGAATTGTTTTGTGGGGTGATTTTCAGTTTCTCAACAACAATTTTAAGAGTGTGTTTTGGAAGCATAGCCCCACTTTGAAGAGCTCCTGTGTAATACAGTCACTGAGTACAAAAGCACCTGCTGCTGCATCCAAAGCCCAAAAGGGGAGGGTAGATTCTGCCTTCCATTGCCTGAAGGGAACCTACAGAAAAGATGGAGAGAGACTTTTGGGAAGGGCCTGGAGTGACAGGACAAAGAGGAATGACTTCACATTGACAGAGAGCAGGGTTAGATTGGATATTGGGAAGAAATTGTTCCCTGTGAGGGTAGGAGGTCCTGGCACTGAGCAGCTGTGGTTGCCCCATCCCTGGAAGTGTCCAAGGCCAGGTTGGATGGGCAACGTGGGCTGGTGGAACATGTCCTTGCCCATGGAAGGGGGTTGGAACAAAATGATATTTAAGATCTCTTCCAAGCCATTTTATGATTCTATGACTCCTAATGCTCCTCCTTTTGACTCAAAAGTCTAAATCAAAGCATTTGAGTAATTGGCCTCAGTCAGGGAAGACCCTCAGTGATGTTTAGTTGATGAGTGTGTGTGCAACCACAGGGTGAGAAGGGAGGAGGAGGAGGAGAGGATATACTCTCTAATTTGCAGAAAACCTGAGTTCTTCTTGAGAGTGGAGGCTTGAATTGGAGGGGAAAGTTTATGTTTTGCCATGTACTTGTTAAAAAATATCTCAGCCAGAGATATTTTTATGTAGCATCAAGTATGGCTCTGACAAATTGATGCTTTTCAAGGTATAATGTACGGGAGCTCAGCTATGCCTCTTTACAGTGAAACTGGTTACAAATTTCTTCAAACTGGAACTGCACCAAATCAAAAAATAATAGCTGTGGTTGATTAAATCTTGGAGCTGTCATTATAATGGTAATACTAAGTGGAATACTTTGTTCTTTTCCAGTACCCCTGAATGGCTGTCCTTTGAATGGCACTGTCATTGGGGTAAGACACAAATTCCTTTTACTTGTTGAGATGGCAAGCTGTATTTAAATATATGAATGAGCTTTTGAAAGACACACACTTGTCAGAATATACACACACAGAATACAGGGCAGCTTTTTTTCCATATAGAATCTCTGCAAGCAAGACCTTGGAGTAAAAGCAGTGCCAGGGGGCTCAGCACATCTGTGTTCAGGTCTTCACTCTGCTAGGGTCTTCCTATATGACAACGAGCATCTCTGCAAAATGGGGACAGCAATGTTTCCTTATCTTGAAGGATGCTTGAAAAGAGTGCTTAGAAGCTGTGATAGTCTGCATTTGCAATGGTGTGCAGACTACCAAACACACAGGAAACTCTCAACGAGGGTTAATCTCCCAAGTGATCCTTGCCCACTGTGGGGAAGCAAAACCTTCCCATATTCAGCTTAGAGGATAAGGCAGATTAAAGCAAGGATGGAGACTTCCTCCACCTGTGTGGAAGGAGAGGTATCCCTCCTTGGCTATTAGCAGGAACAGGAAAGCTGAGCTTCCTCCCTGTTTGACGTCTTTTCCCTTTCAGGATCCCTGCTGATATGCCCTGTGAGGAAATTTTTTCTCAACTGCGTATTTAATGGATAGATTAAGACATGTTTAACCCAGCCCATGACAGTGGGAATGATGGGAGTTAAGCATCTGATCTCATTTATGCCAAATTTATCTTTGGAGAGCTCTGTCAATTGTCCATTGTTTCCCTAAATCCATATTCTGGCAGCACCTCTGGTGTCAAAGAGTTCTAAATATTCTCACCATCCTCCAGGGAAACAGGTTCTCTTTAGTCATTTAACCTAACTCTAACCTACTCATTCCTGCTTTGTCAACATGTGTCTTCCTTTTTCATTTATTTAAAAGTAAATTTACTCAAATCTCTTTTTTAGTGGTGTGACAGAGAGAACTTTTCTTCATCTACTTGTTGTGGTTTAGATATTTTTTCATAGTCCAAAGACATAAATTTATTATTTTTTTTAGAGCTAAAGCAATGTCATCAAGCATCCATCATTCTGTGTAGAGATGACTTCCCTGTAGAATTAAATCCAAGGAAAAAATCTTGTTTTTCTTGTTAGAAAAGAAAAGCTTTCTTGTCAAAACACTGGTTTAAAAGTGATAAATTCTGGAATAATCTTTCTCTTTGATTTTTTGTTTCCTCTATTGTATGTTGTCAGAACTAATTGGCATTCCATAAAGACAATATTTGTAGGGAATGTCAAGCAGGACAGTAATTAGCAGCTCTTGCCCCCTTCTCTTACATAGGATTATATATTCCAGATATATGCACATGTAATTATATATACAGTAATTTCACGATTATAAGC
>VRYO01000369.1:5599128-5631501 GCA_009812075.1 Sialia sialis
TATATTATATACATGCTCATAAATAAATTTTTTATATATGTGTGTATATATATGTGTAATTTCTCTATTGCAAACTGACGCTCTTTCCAAAGCTGTTTGCTGTTCTGCCATGATCAAATAATTTTTTTCCCCTCCAACAAAATATTCACCTGATCTCTTGAGTACTTTTTCTCTCTTCAAGCATTTCAAAATATTTACAAATAATTTAAAATAAACAAATTTTGAAACAAAATGTCACACTGAAGGCAAAATGAGAAGTGTCTGTGTTTTGAAAACTTCAAAATAAAATATTTCAGCTTCTGCAATATTGAAAAAAATCCTAAAATTTCTTAAACTAGATTAATTTAATGACACCATAAATTAATTAACTGTATGTCTGAAATATTTTGAGCACCTGCTGGTACTACAGCTTGATCTTGCACTATTCTCTGCTTCAGTGACTGGTTCCAGAGTCCTGGTTAGGAAGGAAGATGTGGTGTCCACAGAAGTTTACAATTCCTGGATTTCAAACCCTTTATGTTGAGTCCTTTAAGAATAGGCTTCAAGTTTCATTTTATGTCAAGGGAAAACTTTTCTACATTAACTCCTTCCCTGAATAATTCCAAGCTTTGAGTCTTTTACTGTATTTCTGGTAATTGACTGCATCCTTAATCCCTTTACTTTTTTTCATGTATCTGGTTACCAATATTTCAGTAATTTGGTGAATTGCGTCCACTCTGCTGCTCTTTACAATGCTGTGAGTTTTAACTGCAAGCTTCCAAGCAGATGGCTGTATTTACCAAATGGATTATCTGTATCTCTCATCTGTTTTCTCAGGCTTTTACTGAGTGGTCTTTTTGAAGGGGATCTGAGCAGATTTGAGCTTTATGCAGGTTATTTTGGTAGCATTGGCTTAGCAGGTGTTGATATTTCATTCCAAGCTAGCCAAGAAAGCACATGATAGGTGTGTTTTATATCTTTTCCCTTTATATAACATACCTATCATCCATTATCCATTATCAATCCATGATTTTGTTCAGTTCTGTCATGCTAAGTAAATTTGGGAATGGGACAAGACCTTCCCATAGAAGTTCAAGGCACTTGTGTGTAAAGATTTCATTTTAACCTGTCTCTAGTAATCCCTATGTTCCTGCTTCTCACAGTGATTGTCATATGAATTCAACTTTATCTATTTTGTACTTGACTGGAATGTAAGAATGTTATCCATGAGGATATTGGTGATGCTAGCTGTGGCTCTGTAGACCCTTTCTTTATGATGTTAAAGCCTAGAGCCATTGGAATGCCTGGAGGCATTCTTTGATAAACCATGTCATGTGGTCTGCACCAGAACTGTCCCTCTGGTGTCTGACTGCTTTCCAGTGTTTAGATCAAACAGGAAATCTGGAGCTTCATAGGATATTTTCTCTCCATCTGTTGTGGTGTAACCCCAGACAGCAGTCAGTCCCTCACTCCCCACCTGTAGGATCAAGGAGAGAATGGGAAGGATGGGTGGGGATAAAGAAGGTGCAAGCAAAGCAAGACAAGGAATTTGTTCACTGCTTGCCATGGTTGGGCAGGTGTTCAGCCTTCCCAGACAAGCAGAATGGTGACTTGGGAAGTCAAATGCCATCACTCCAAACATCCTCCCTTCCTCATTCTTCTCCCCACTGTATCATGATGCCATAAGGTCTGGAATGTCCCTTTGGTCAGTTGGGGTCACCTGTCCCAGCTGTGTCTCCTCTCAACCTCCCATATACCCCCAGTTTCCTCAGCAGCCTGGCAGCAGGAAAAGCAGGAAAGGCCTTGGCTCTCTGCAATCCCTGCTCAGCAATGATAACATTTCTGTGTTATCAGCTCTGTGTGCAGCACAAATCCAAACCACAGCCCCATTCCAGCCACTGAGAAGAAAATTGTCTGTACCCCATGCAAAACCAGCTTGCCCTCCCTCTCCCAGCAGCAAAATTTTGAGTCTATCCTTATTCCTGCCTCCATTGAGGTTTTTTTAACCGTGCAGATTAATGATGGTCACTAAAAAAGGTTAAACCTGGAAAGCTGAGGAATCCCATGTTCAGATCTCAAGCTGAGCTATTAAAAGACAGGCATCTCCCCCTTGGTATTTCCTCTTTCATCACGTTTTATGTGGAGGATCCTTTTTCTAGACCTCAGGAGAGAGTCATTGCTGTTACTGGTTATAGAGGCCTGAGAACCTTGGTTGTCCTGGGACACAGAATAATAATGTAGTAAAAATTCTGCGCTCAGATCATTTGTCCTTCAGAGTATTGGCCCTAAACTACCCATAAATGCATTATTTTTACACTGTTACTGTGGCCAGCTTCTTGTTTTCACTCCATTTGTTTCATGAGCATTTAATAATTCAGAAAGGAATCTGAGGGTATGCACAGCACCAAGTCAAATCAATGGTGGCATTCCATTAATATCTGAAGCACAGTTCAAACCTTTCATAATCTACCAAAACTGTCTATTAACCTTATTTATCTACCTTGTTTTTTTATTTATTTGCCTTATTTATTTACCTTATTTATTTGTATTCAGAAGTTTGTGAAAATCATGAGTGAGCTTCTCCTGCTTTTTCCCTTCAACCTTTGTGGTTGTTATTTTGGGGTTAAAATGAAGGACTTTGCACTTAGGAGGAAGAAAGAATTTGTCTTTAGAAGTCCTTTCAGTGCAGAGTAACCAATTACTGTCTCCACATATTTTTATTTCTTAATGGTTTGGCATTTCTGCTTTGCATTTTAAATATCATTTTTGTTTGCTTTGAGAAGGTGATGGGGTCCAGAAAACAAGGTGCTGAGTAAGAGTTCAGGGAAGTTGAATTGTGCTCGGCCTGATTTGCTTATAACTATGGAGAAGTAGAGTTCTTCAATCAGTAATTCTGTTTTGGTTTTGTTTTTTTTGTTTTTTTGTTTTTTTTTTAATTTTTCTTTTCTTTTTAGGCCTTTAGAGATTCAAAGCAGTGTTGTAACAGAACCAATAACAAGCAATTTCTGCCCATAATCTGTGGGTCTAGAACAAAAACTTGTTGCCAAATCAATTAATTACACTCAGAAAAGGAACTCTTGGCAACCATGTAGTCAGAATAAAAAAATCTTCCTCATGACTTTTAAGGATGTCATTCTTGCTTGCTAGATTTGTAAGCAGCAAAGAAATGCCAATGTCATTTCTCAGATTAAGGTCTTCTACAGGGCTTTCGTGAAAAATAGACTCATGCTATGCTGCTTGGTCTAGAATTAGAGATGAATAAACTGGGGGCTCTGGAAACTTGGCAGCATGGGTTTCTTGTTTCTCTGGCAAAGAATTACAGTGCAAGATTGAACGAAGGAGAGTTGACCTGAAGTCACTTGCTGATATGAGTTTTGCTGGTCACTAATGACAAACTGGTTCTGGTGTTTCAGCACGGGAGGAGCCTGATGGTGGATCCATGTACCACGTGTGACTGCTTCCAGTCAGCCCCTCGGAAATACACACTGAAGTGCACCAAACTGAACTGCCAGACCTGTCCAGGGGTGAGTGCCAGCCCTCTGAGGGCTCTGCTCAGGAATGTGTCTGATGAGGGTCAAGTTCTTCACTAAACACACTAGTTTAGGTCTGGTACAACTCTGGGGCTTTTGGCCTTTCTTCAGGTTCTTCTGAGAAGTCTTGGCTCTGTGTTCTTTCCATGGATTGGATGATAAACACCAAATCTAATCTAGAACCTCGGCATAGCAAAGAGCTCCACAGGCACATTTTGTTGTTTATTTTAGATTACTTACCCTTATGGCAATATGAGGTTTGGCAAATCATTTGCAACAGGAACTGCTGAGTCCTTTTTTCTACAGTGTTATCTGTATCTCCAGGGACTGGCATTTCAGCCAGATCTCCATGCTTCAGGGCTTTCCTACGACTCTTCCGAATTGTCTAAAAGCTGGGCTCAGTAGCATTTTTTTGGTTCCCAGTCCATAACTTTGGTGAAGTTATTGTCCCCATCAGTTCCCACTGTTTTTTGAAGTTATTGCTGCTGCTTTGGTGCTATCACCTGCAAGAAATGGCTTTGGCTGAGAGAGCCAGGGGGATATGGCTTCCACACAACAGTGTGACAGGATTGCCTGATTAGGTCTGCTCAATTGTGTTGTTTTCTCACTTAGCACCAATACCTCAAGTAGAAGGAGACCTAAGTCAGTTGCAGAGGCTGGTTCGATCTCCCTGTGTCCAAAGACCACAGACCATTAGCCAGATTTCACAGAAAAAAACTTAAATGCCTCTTCATCTTCTTCATCTTTTCCCTGGGTACTAGATGGAGCCCAATGTGCCCAACCAAACCCAGGGCCTGTGCAAGTGGTGGCCATGGCACCCAAAATCCACATCCCTAACATGATCACGTGGGATTCCTGGCTGATGTCCTGGAGAAGCATACACTGATAGGGTCCCTGAAACAGAGGGGGGAAGAGTTTTTGATGAGTCAAATCTCCCATCCTGAAGTGAAGCTGGAAAAGACTGGAAATGTAGTTAAGTTTCTGTAGAGAGTATTCTCTACCAATAAAAAAACAGATCAAGACTGCAGGCTCAAATTATTTCCTGCAACCCTTTTTCTTGAAGAATTGTCAACAGTGTCCCAGCTGGCCTGTTTTGAGTAGAAAAATGATATTGTGACTTCCAAATGACGTCCAGGGACAGGTCAATGGTTAAGACAACCCAAGGCCAGTCAGTTTCATGTGGAGAATGCAGCTCAGATAATTCATAAGGGTTCCACTTGTCAACTGGGCCATCAAAATGGCCTTGACCCCTTTTATTTGGTGGTGTGGATGTAGCCTGTGCTTCTAAACCCTAATATCACCCCTCCTGTAAGGTTTGATTATAGGCATAGGCTTCTGAAGGAGAAATAAATGGCCAAACTCAGTGCTTTCTCAAAATATAATTTCCACAAAATATAACCTGGCAGATCCATGAAAAGAACCCAAACATATACACCAGGCTGAATTTGTGTGCAGACATATGCTCCCACACAAAGATAGACAAATATCCATTCCTGCTGCTCAATGAAACTATCCAGCTCTAGAGATTAAAGGTAAAGGAATCAATGTAATACATGATAAAAAAAGAAGGGGAAACACTCCTCTCTTGCTTCTTTCACCACCCACACATTTCCCAAACAGCTCCTTTTCTCCACGTGACCCAAAAGTACAGACTAGACAAAAAACCCTGCAAAAGGGGCCGTTTCCACTTGGGCTTATTAAGGACTGTGAACTTGTGTTTGGGAGCTACCCAAGCGAGGTTGCAAGTTTAGGAGTATATATCCATTCCTAGACATTGTAATGAATTTGTGGAGCTCGAGGGGAAAAAAAAATCAAATAAGATACAGAATGTCTTCATCCCTCTAAGAGCAGTGGGATTCGCACACTTCACAGGATCTTTCCTGTCTCAAAGCCTTTGACTTCATGGTTTGCCCAGATTAAAAGCGATTCCTTGCTAATGGATAAAATTTAAGAGTACAGATGGGCTAAGAGTACCAATTCTCTCAGGAACACCTGCTTTCTCCTGGATGCTGAAGCTGTGTAAGGAAAAGCTCTGGCAATTGAAGTGCAGCCAACTCCAACTCCATTCTGCTCAGGAGAGACATTTTCTGGGTCATTTTATGACCTGCTTTAGGTACTTATATTTTTGCTAGTAGGGAAAATTCACCTAAATAATGATGAACTATGTTTCCCCCCCAATGATTTAATAGTAACGCCCACCTCCCCAAATTCTCTTTCTATAAAAAACATACAGATGACATGCATGCCTTCACTAAACCAGAAAGTGTTTGTTTTCTTAGAAATATTTATCTCATCATAGGCAGCTGTTGGTTTTCTGGAGCAGCTGGATGTTACTGTGAGACACTTCATGTGTTAGCTCAGTTCCTTTCTGCTTGGTTTAGTTTTTTTCTTTTTCATTATCCACTCTATGCCTTTCTGCCTCTCCACTTAGTGCTGCTCATTTTCCCATGCTCTTTTTCCTGCCACTGTTTTTCGCTTCAATGCTGTTAAATAATGGTGCTCCATTATTCTCCTTTTCTTTCTTTTTCTCCTTTTTCCTTTTGTTATATTGTACCTTCTCTGACGCTCTTTTATTCTCTTGTATTATCAAGCAATTTTCCTTTTCTTTCCATACTCCAAGTTTTCCAGCTTAGTCGTGTTCTGCCCTTTTCTGCCCAATGCTTGCTGGATATTTTGCCCTCTTCTCTCCAGTTTCAGCACTTCCAACCACTTTTCCATGTCACACTGCATAGAATTTATTGGTTTTACTGAGAAGCATTTTGCTGGCTATTTTTTTGTCCACTGAATCTTATTTTTTTTTAAACCTTCTTAAAATAAATATAGGATGCATGTTTAAGACAAAATAAACCCAGAAAAATGTCCTTCACCTTCTAGAACTACAGAAGGCAGGAAATCCCTGGCTCTTGCTGTGGAAAATGTGTGCCAACTTCATGTAGCATCAGGCTGAGAGATGGAAGGGTTCAATATCTTCAGGTAAGTTTTAAGCACCCTTTCTTTTATTTATGAGTAAATATAAATGTGTCATCAACTTCTACTGAACCCCAGGGAAGTGAATTTCTCTTTTTTTGATTAGGTAGCATGGTATTACCAGTGGGTTTTTTTTTGTTTGTTTGTTGGGTTTTTTTGTTTGTTTTGTTTTGTTTTTTTGTTTTGGTTTTTTTTTTTTTTTGTATCTCAGAATAATTGATCAAGGAAGTTAATTTGTTTGTAAATGAAAAAATAGGAGACTTCATACCACAGTGCAAAATTCTAGAGGGCATTCTAGATTCAGGAATGATATCAAGGAACTTTAACTAGAATATGACCTCAAACAGGTTTTTAGAGGAAATGGAAGCCCTCATTTTAAAAGTGAAAATGTTAAGTTGAAAATGTGAATTTTGAGAAACTTCTCCAGCAGAGAATCATAGAATGCATTGGGTTGGAAGGAACCACAAAGATCATCTTGTGCCAACGCCCTGCCATGGGGAATTACACCTTCCAGTACAGCGGGTTGCTTAGAGCCACATCTAGCCTGGCCTTAATGCATAATATGTTCTTAAATAGGAGTGGATATTTTTCTGGTTAAACCTCACCCTCTGTTGCAAGAGACAGCATCTAAAATTTTCTTTTATTCCATTCCTATGAAAAGTCTTAGATGGGGAGAGTATGGGAAGAGTCACAAAGCTGGGGAAGAGGCTGGAGCAGCAGGAGGGGCTGAGGGAGCTGGGAAAGGGGCTCAGCCTGGAGAAAAGGAGGCTCAGGGGGAACCTTCTGGCTCTGCACAACTCCCTGACAGGAGGGGACAGCTGGGGGGGGTCGGGCTCTGCTCCCAGGGACATCCCAGGGATGGGAGGAAACAACCTCGAGTTGCACCAGGGGAGATTTAGACTGGATATTAAATTTTTTCTTCCCTGGAAGGATAGTCCAGCTTTGGCACAGCCTGCCCAGGGCAGTGGTTGAGTCACCAGCCCTGGAGAGATTTTAAAAATGTGTGGATGTGGTTTTGTGGTGGACTTGGTTGGCAGTGGGAGGTTTATGGCTGGACTTGTTCTTAAGGTTTTATTCCAACCTAAAAGATTTGTTGTGGGGATGGGGGGGTGTGGTTTTATATGTATTTTCTAAAGAAGTTCTCAACTCATCAAGAAACTAAATAAAAAACAGATCCTATGCCAGACCCCCAAATCTCTCACTTTGAGAAAAGTTTTTTCCCTAAGTTAATGGAAATTTCCTCCCTGTTAAGAGCTGAAAAAGGTCATGTTTTGGCAGTCTGGGCAGAGCTGTGATCAATATGGCCATGGAATTAAACGGAAGATAATGACTTTGTTGATAAACAATGCTGTTTACTAAAGATTTCCGTCTTATAAATGTCACCACTATGGTACTTGAATTGAGACATCAGCAAAGGAATATCCTGGCAACTGTCCCCTTTGTTTCTGTGTAAAGCTAACAGCCCTGCAATCTTTCCAGGCAAACACATCCCTTCAGGATGGCTGTGACAGTCACTCCTGTAGAGTAAATGAGAGAGGGGAATTTATCTGGGAGAGGAGAATCACTGGCTGTCCTCCATTTGATGCCAGAAGATGCTTGGCTGAAGGAGTAAGTAGTGAAACAGGTCCTGTTTGCAGGTTTCCTAATGAACTCTTGTCATGTGTCTGGTACCATCTGTGTGCTGGGTGGGAAACCCCAACCCTCTCCCAACATCTTGGCTAAACTGGATTGGAACTTTCTCTGAAATTCAGGAAGATGTAGGTTTTCTCTGTTTTAAAACATAAGCTGGCTTTTTGTGGGATTATGCTGAACATAATTCTGTTATGAATATGAAGCTGAATGTTTGAAGTATCAAACATTTTCAAGTGATGCTTCTAGCAATGTTCTTAGTTTGGGGTCCAGAGCAAAACTGTGTGGACAGTGGCACAAACTGAGAAATATGCATATGAAATGCCAGGATATTTTTTTCTCTGCCATGATGTGAGGTTGGGGAAAGGAATTTTCACACTGCTCTGGGAAGATCGAACTTCCTCAACTGCAGTTGTTTAGCAGAAAGCATGAAGTTTCCACCCATCTTTCTTGTGATTTGAGGTAATTAGACACTGAGGAGCAGAGGGAGGTGTGTGTAGCATATGAGGCCCTGCTTTTGCTTATCTGTCAGGTTTTACACATCTTACAGGTGTTTGTATCCACCTGTTCCTATTTTCTTGGACATGGCAGGAGGCAGAGAACCTTTAATAAAGTTTGTGGCCAAACCACTCAGCTCATACACATGTAACAGAGGATTTTTTATTTATAATGTGGGAAAAATAAAGCTCCAGCGGGGCATTTCGCACTTTTTGGAATTATAATGCATAGTTTTATTGTTCAAACAAAGATTTAGGAAAAAAATGCAGCATTATATTGAGCATTAATAATTAAGCATAGGCTTGGGATTATTATCATATTCAAGAGGTATTAATGGAAAATCAGTGACAAACAGTTTACTTTTAAAACAGAGTTTCTCAGACTGCATTTATTAATCTTCTATCCCCACCAAACAGAACTATTTCAGCTATTAAATTGGTGATTTTCATCTTGTTGGAGATCAAAATTTTAGGTTTTTTAATTAAAAAAGCCTCCAAACCTTTGCATGTAAGCCCATGGGTTCAGTGTAACAATAGCACCGCCCTGCATTATAAATATTTCTCTGTTTTCCCTTTCCACTGTAGTTAGTCAATAATTTGCACCATACATCTATTTCTGAGAATTATTTTCTGGATGGTAGCAATGAAACAAGAAACATCAAGTTTTATGGCTTTTAAAACTTACTTGACAGATGTGATATTTCTTGAACAGATATGAGACTTGAATGCTACTGGTTTTATCCTTCTGGTTTCCAGGAATTTATTTGTATTTTATATTTTTATTTTAGAAAGCTCCTAATTGAAGGTGAGAGTGATATTTTCAGGTGTTGAACTTGCTAATAAGTTAATTACTTCCAGTTAGCTACCAGCAAATAACATCAAAAGTTCAAAATCTTCAAATTGATAAAGAGAAAACTATTAATTTAGATTTATGATTTTGTATAATATAGAAATTCAGTGTTTGGGTTTTTTTTTTTTTTGCCTAGTACCCTGATTTATACCTCTTCTTTCAGCAGAACAGAAATCTATCACTTGTGCCAAAATTTGAGCTTTCTTTTTTTTAATCATTTTAGGGCAGAATTACAAAAATTGGCAACACTTGCTGTGACACATGTAAGTAAATAATGCAGAAATCTTGTATGGAGAAGGCAGAGGGTGTAAGTACCTACATTTCCCATGATATGCAGTGTAATGAAACAAAGCTTAGCAATGTGGTTACAATAAACCATCAAAGAAGCCCACCCTCTGACTGGGATGCTGCTGTCATGTTTTGTCATCTAGAACACGTGTTTTGACAGTATTCCCAAGTGCTTAGAAAGAAATAGATACTCTCCACATTTTATGCAGATGTTAATTATGAATGTTTTATTTTATTGTTCATCTGGTGATCACAGGACAGATCCTGCACAGACAAGTCACATAACCTGATACTACTGAATATGTGAGGAAAACACTTCATGAATAATCAATCAACTTAAAATTAATTAATCAAAAAAGCCCAACCATGGTCAGACTAATGTTTTTGATTACATAGTCACCAAAAATAGTAGGGGAAAGGCAATCCTATGGAACAGCCTGACTGCTGCTTAAATTTGTCAGTTTAGGGGTCAATCCTGAAACTCTTAATTTCATGCATCTTTGTGTGGATAATCTGAATGTCAGGCTGTGAGAATAGCAAGGGTTTGCTTACATAAGAAAGGATTGCAGGGTTGGGTTCTCATTTCTAAAATGAATCTCTGGTGCATTTGTGAGCAATAACCTCTTAGTTTTCTCCTCTGTAGTAAAAAATAATACTGTAGCTTATATAAAATTTTAAAAAAAGATAATAAAAGATTGAAATTCTCTTTTAAGGTCAGAATATCAACACCTTGTCTGTGTTATGCCTTTTAATTTTCTTATTTTTGCTATGCATGTGCTCATAAATAAAAGATGGCCAGCATAGCAGCCCATCACCACACTGGCACAGGAGCTGCTGCAATAATACCCCTGATGAAGGATGGTGACTCCTAGAGAGTTTGCAGCCTTTGCCTGTCTGGATAATCACTGGGCTCTGGCTTGAGAGATAGAAGTCAGAAAGCTATTGGGAGACTGTCATCAAATGGATCAAACAGGTAATTTGGTTAAGGGAGCTTTAATCCACCAGGCCACAAGTAAGGAATACTCAAAATTATTTATTAAATAAAGCAGATTTTGAGATTTAAAAGACAGGGTGATGGGCAGGCTCCACTAATTGTGAGTGAGTGCCAATCACTGTAATTGAGGAGAAACTAGTTCCATATGAGCACAGATCAATGCATAGATTTATTTAAGAGTTAGAGTCATTTAAAAATTATACCTCCCTGCAGCAGCAAAGACAAACTGACCTAAGTGATGTACTGCATGCCTACAGCCTCCCATATTGGATAGACCTTCAAATCCTTATTCCCAGTGATGTTTTGCCTGGATGTAGCTCAATTTCTCATGGACATAGATTACATTCTCTTCCAAGGTCTTGAGAGAGTCTGTCTTTCAGATGTTTCTGTGACATAAAGAGTTGGGCAAATAACTTGTTCCCTCAGGCTGATACAGCTGACCAGCAGAGTCTACAAGTCCTTGGGCAAAGGAGTTGGTTGAGGAGCCAGTTTCCCTTTTTATGTTGTGCCTTCATAACTGGATTTTTTTGTGTGTCTGAGGGCATTGTTCCAGCTTTTAAGTTTATGAGAGCACACAAGTGAACAGTCACATTTTCTCACGAGATTTTTGTGGTATTAACCACAGGACCTGATAATTGGAAAAGTATATTCCTTACTTTCCCACTTAAGAAAGAAGTTGTGTCTCTGCTTCTCACCTCTTTTCTCTGTTCTCAATCTCACTTGTTAAGTTACAAGCACTTGCCTTTGCAGAGGAGGCACAGTCAACAAAAAAAGTATATAACAGAGGTAAAGTAACTAGAGAACAAATTTATAAGTCAGGATCAAAAAGGGGATGAAGCTGAGTTGAGGCTGAGGACTTTATTATTTTGTGCTTTTCAATTGTGTGAACACAACTGTCCTTTCAGGTGGACAATTTTTATATATGAGTGATGAAATCATTAAAAGAGAAAGGAAATTTCCAGCCTGGAACCAGAAACAAGCTGCATCTCCTTTTTTAAATGAATTTTAAGGTTTTAGCAATGCACAGAGATAATTTGGTACCAACATGGAAAGCTGTGTTTGATGGTAGGAAGAAGGATGCCTTTCTCTTCCCTTTGTGTGTGTACTTAGTTGTGCAGTTGGCCTGCTGAATTCCTTCAGTGCTCTGAAATGCTTTTGTGTAATATCTAAAAATCAGTCCAATATTCTGTTCAACATGGAAATTTCATAGAGTAGCTAGAAATGGGTATGAGTAGGAGCCTGTCTTTTCACAGAGACATAAAACTCTCTAGTAACACTACACAGAGCTGCTACTGTCTGTGCACAAAATACCCACTGAAAAAAGCATTGGCTCCTTCACAAGTCTTTTGATGCAGACCAAAATACACAGGAGTTCAGAAGAAAATATTCTGGATTAGTTTATCTTTGAGAATATTAATGATGGGGTTCTCTTTGAATCTTGGGGAACAGAGTCCTAGTTGGTTACCAGAGTTAATAGGAGAGTTGTCAAAGACCAGGGAAGAGGCTGAGATGGCCAAGGTGACTTTAAAACAAAACAGTCAATTAAAAGAAGAATGAGGGAGACCCTCCTCTAGTGGAATTTTAGGGCTGTAGAGTGAAATAATCACACAACTATACATGGATTACTCTAAGGAGACACACCCAGTGAGGGATTTTACCAGGAATAACATTTCATTGACAGCAATTTCAGGAATAAAGGGAAGCGAGTTACACAAAAAGCAGTTGTCAGCAGTGTCAAACACTTTTTTTTTTTTTCGTTTTTTTTTTTTTTGTTTTTACTTGGTAGGTGTGGAGGTGGAATGTCATACTGTAAGTACCAGAATACAGTATGGGAATATCAATGGATGTGTGGCTGAAAAGGAGGTGGCCATCTCTCATTGTGAGGTAAGTAACAAAAATCCAACCCCTCTGCCCCAAGACCTCCCCTTTCTCTTTCCCAAAAGTAAACCTTTTCCTCCACCATGGTTTTGCTTCAGTAAGTAGAGCTTCAGTTTCTCATTGATTGACTTGGTGTTAATCTCATTGGCATTTATTTCCTGAAGTAATTTGGTGATGCTGAATTTTGCTGAGTCAAATCAGCATGAAAAAAGGCACATGTTAGACACAAAGGCTTTTTTTATCCCACTCTCTTGCTTCCATCAGAAATTAATGACACTGAAGTAACTCTGTTAGGATTTTCTACATAAGAAAAAAGGAATATTTACCTTCTTCACATTGTGAAGCTGATTTTCAGCTCTGAGTCTGTAGTTAAGCGCTGAGCCTCTGGCTTGATTAGAGGAATTGAAATAGCTATTTAGATAAATGACATTTTAAAAGGCCTTTAAACCTGAGTGCCAAGATTTGACTTGCATGCCCTATAAGCTCTGGGATTCCTCAGTTAGCCTTGGCACCAAGCTGTTGTGTTCTGCATTTCTTGTGTCTTCCATAGTCAGATTAAAAGTTTAATTTCCTGCCCATCACTGCTTACACCTTGTATGGCAACTTCCTTTTCAAACAGGAGCATAACTTCTCTTTTGGGTGTTCCCATCTCTGCTCTTTCCAAGATAACCAAGCCACATACGAGGATTTTAATCAACCCTTGTGTGCAATCCAAGTTATGGCTTAACTAATAATTCTTGACCTCTTGTCCTGTCTACAAAGTTGATACTACTTAGCCATGAAGTCATGAGTATTGATGTTTCTCCTGCAGAAGTCCAGATTTTATATTGGATATAAACAGTATTAAGTACATTTTTTCTAAAGTCCTCTCTGATAATGATAGGCTATTTTAATTTAATTGGACTGGGAAATAAGAGCACAAAGCCACCAAAGGAAATGGACTCTGACAGAGTGTTACGTGGGGCTGCTTGTTTTTATATCATGAAGGCTTATAGCTACAGGCACTGACAGCTTGGTCTAAATTAGTTAAGTGGCCAGACAAGCAGAGCAAGAAAAAATAGCACCAGCAGGGCAACAGTGGGTGTGTGGGTTGCAGCATTTGGGCTAAAGCACTTTCTGAATGCATGATAACTACATTTACTCACGAGCCAACACTGCAGTTCTGGACATTCTCTATGAGATTTTAAATCCTGGGCTCTTTTTTGTTGTGTGTGAGCAGTTTCTTCACCTCTCCTTTGCTCTGCTTATGCTCATAAGAAGTTACTCTTTGAGCAGCACCTCAGTTTATTCTGGAGTCAGGCACCTCTTTCTGAGTTCATATTTTACAGCAGAGCACAGAAGCTGGATAAAGTCACCCACAGATGTTTTGAAGGAAATAACCAGGATTCTGAGTGCTGTGAGGTTCTGTTCAAACTTCAGCACTATTCTTTTTCCATTTAGGGCAAGTGCAGAAGCACCACCAGGTACTCTGCTCAGACAGGGCAGTGGGAAGACCAGTGCAACTGCTGTACAGCCACTCAGACCACCGCGGTGACGATCCCCCTGCGGTGTCCCAACGGGACCGTGGTGCAGCACTCCGTCCCCTCCGCCTCGCTGTGCGAGTGCCGCGCTCGCAACTGCACGCCATGAATATTGCCCAGAAGCCCAGTTGCTTAATCTGAAGCTTTATGATGGTGGAACTTCACAATGCAAGCCTCATTTTCTCTGTACACTGCCTTACCCATTAGAATCCTGAATAACTGTATCAACACAGCAAACAATAAAGCTTACCAGCACAACAGAACACAGTCTGATTCATCTTGGGGTGGATTGTAGGAGAGAGATTCCCTTCATTTCACTGTGGAAATTAAGCCACATTTTTGAAAAAAAAAACAACAAAAGAACAATCACAAGTCATGCTCAGAAGCAGTTGCTTATACTTAAAGAACATTTCCCAAATAATTTAGTACTGTCTGGAGAGACATTGTACTTTCTTCCTCACTTCAGTCCTTAGTGACACACTGTGGGCTTATAATTTTTTGCTCTTTTTTCCTCCTATTTTTTTCAGGGAGTACAGTAATTATAGGATAAGGCTTCAGAGTAAGAGTAGGATGTTCCTGGTACACAAACAATATTGGTTGTGTTGGAGATAATCAAATATCTTTAATACATGTTTGTCCTGAAGCTGAATGAAAAGAAACTGCGTGTTGAGGACAGGCTGTTTAAATTCTGCAAGTCATCATGACTCGTGTACGGGGTTAAGGACAGATCTTACTTCAGCCCTTGCCCAGACCAGCTTGAAGAGAAAGCTCAGTGGTTATCTCCCTTATTTCCAGGTACCTGAACTTCACCTGTTGCATTTGCTCACATTTGTTCCAAAAGTTGGAATTAATTTAGATGCAGAATTTGCAGTGGCAGGTTTAATTTAGTTACTGCTTCCAGGCATTTATTTACAAGGATTTAAATTCTACTTTGTATAGTTGGGCTGTGGAACATAAAAGATTTTCCAGAGTGTTGGTGGTCATGGAGGAATTTTGCATCAGTGAAGCAGTTTCATTGGGAAGTACTGTATTCTGAAAAATAAAAGAGAGGGAGGACTGTTATTTCATGCATGTTTTTGAAAGAAAAGACTTATTTAAGCTCCTTGTTTAACTAGCAAGTTAAAAATAATGAATGGCACTGTGACATGATTAAATGGGTCAAAGCATTTCCCCATCTGCAAGGAAAGCTCACTTTGGGAAGAAACAAAAACTCCTGTGCTTTCAACTAAAAAGGTAAGTTGTACTCCTTTTTTAGATCCCTGGCAGATCCCTGCAGCTTCTCTGTTGCCAGTCAGTGTGGATTCAATACACCCTAAATTGTGAGCCCTTTTTATTATTGTTTCAAGACATCCTTTATTGCTGCATAGTGGTAGAAATGCAGGCCTTCCATGCATCTCTGTGTGTTCTGCTATCCCCCACAGTAACACCAGAGAGAGAAATCCAGTTTTAATTGGCACCAGCCCCACCTGCTGCAGTTGATCTGTCACCAGTTTACCTCCACCCTCACACCAGTTCCTTCCTGTAGCTGCCTCCCGATATTAAGCTCCCTGACAGATGGATTTGGGTCACCCAGGTAGTCAACAGTTCATCTGAAGCTGAAGATGAGCTATTCCTGGAGTAGCAATCTGCAACATCAGAGAGGAGCAGAGAGAAGGGATGGATCGGGAGTAAAAGGCAAATGTCATCCTCTTCCACTTACCATGGCTGGGATGTACCCTTGTTTCAACCTGTGCTCTCACCCAGACTGATCCTTCTTAGCTTGTGAAAGCTGATGAGGTTCTAGCCTAAGGCTTTGTGGCTGCAGACAGCTCTTCTAATTAGGTAATTAATTGTATGAGTCAGTGCAATGCAGCCCAGGAGAAGAGCACGTACTGGCTTTACTTACAGCAGGGAGTTCTGGGGACTTTGGTGTGGTCTAGATGTTGTTACTCAGGCCTGGCTACTACCTGTGTATTCCAAGCCCCTGTCATGAGCAAGGCCAGAAGGATCTTCCTGGAAAATCATGCTGTAGAAACAGACTGGCAGGAAAGAAAAAGCAGAAGGGAACGTTATACCATCTCCTTTGACAGGCTGAGGAGGTAAATACTTTTGACTTTGACTTGCTGGCATGAGAATCAAACATTTTAGGCAACCTGCCCCGAAAGAGCTGTCTGTCTTTTGCCTGAGGATCCAGTGGGCTCAGACCTGTTTTGTGCAGGTTTCACTGCCTTTCACACAGGCAGCTGCAATTAGTGCAATTAAATACTTTCAGCAGAATTCCTCCCTGGCAGGAGTGAAGAGCACAGTCCTGCCTACAATCAAGTGTGCCAGCACATCACAGAATATTCTACATCTACATGACTGCTCCATTGGCATTCTCCAGCAGAAGCCAGGCTTCGAGGAATGCTGTTTCCCAAGTCATACATACTGTTTTGTGAGCCTTGATGGATTTGAACTACCTTGGTATTTACCTTTCCACCAATGATTAGGAGCACATCCCATGGCTTCAGAACACCAGCTGGATTGTTGAGTGTGACACAGGATAGATTTACAGGAATGCTGAATGGATTTGGGGAGGAGTCTTATATAACTCCTTAATAATTCAAAACATCTAATCTCTCTGCTAAATTTACAGACTTGCAAGCACCACTCCTCTACAGCAGGTGAAACATGATCGGGTATATTGGTATTATTTGTCACGGCTCTGCATAATCAATGAACACCATACCCAGGTACCTCAGGAAAGACAGTGATGCCAAGATATGATTTTCTCCATTGGAAAGTCTTAAAAATAATCTACTTCCATTGTAAGCAGCTGGATATTGCTCCCTCTCATATTGCTGTGTATATTATTTATTACCTGAGCTAAGTGTATTACCTGTAACACACCCATGTTTATGGCTTATAGGAGTTGGTAATTGGAACCTGTGCAAGCAGAGCTATAAATCCACAGGGATCCCAGCAGCATCTGGCTCTACATTCCTGTAATACTCCAGAATTAACCAGAATTTGCCTTTCTGGTTTTAAGCTTAGTTGGAGCAGCATAGATTGTGGATGGAAAATGGTGAAAGTTTCAGAAAGTTTTCATTTCCCTCTCTCTGAGATAGGCGTAGAAAGCAGATTTGTTCCCTGTCTAGGAAACAGATCAATTTAGTTTTTAAAACTTCTGAAAGAAGTTCTGAGAGTAACATAAGATACTAGCAGGGTAAAAAGAACAAAGTATTTTATATCTGTTGATATATTGGTTAGAAGATAAGAAATGCCATTTTTAAGTAGGGACCAAGAAGAGAGGGGTCATTTAATGAATTTAAAACCCCATATAAATTTTTTAGACTTGCTGGGAAAATTTTACACCACCAGCCCATGTTTTGGGACACAACAGCTGCACTGTTGCCTTTATGTACTCAGCAGGTTTGATAGCACAACCAGGGCTCATCAACACATCTCTCTGTGACAGAGACAACTTCTACCCTTGCCAGCCATGACACAGTGCACTATCCTGATTCACAAGGTCATAGAACCACTGAACTTTAGTCAGACATTGAATAAATCCGTTTCTCTCTGTCACACTAGAGAAACCACCATAGTGTCATAAATAGACTAAAAGAAAAAAAGATTTGGATTCTAATTAGTTTCATCTCCCTCCAGTTATCATTGGCAAATAAAAGTTCTTTCTCAGGTAGCACTGGACGTCAACAACTTTTCTTCCCTATACATTGCTTAAATTGCAAGGTTGAAGGCTAAGCAGGATCCATCACCTGTTCTGATTAGACAGTTGATTACAAGATAATCCCTTGAATATTTCATGCAGGAATGACAGTGCACCCAGGCACTGAGTAATCTGAGTACTTGAAACAGAGCCTTATAAAAAACTTTCTGCACCTACCTCCTACCTGGAAGCACTGTGAAGCTTTGTAGATATAAAGACTTTTCCCCACTGAAACCATCTCCAAGACAATCTGATCCTCGAGTGCGGGTTATTTGGACAGAGCTGGCTCTGCTGCAGAGCCCTTGTTCTTGATTAATCTTTTTCCTTCTTCTCCACTGCCTTGTGGACAAAATATGCCTGTTGTTACCTTGCTTCTTGAGATGTTAGGGAGCATGAAGACAAGGTGCTGAAGTTCCAGCAGAGAATTGCCATGGCCTCTCAGGTCATGGGAGTTTAGCCTTTCTCCCTCTCTTCCCTCTATGATGGTAATCACCAAACCGGAAAGTCTCGCTAATTAGCTTCCATTTGTGGTTTGCTTAAAGCAGGATCAAGGCAGGATGGAAATAGCTGCTGGTGCTGTTCCCTCCTTAAGCCAGTGCAGAAGCAGATTGTGCACGGCATAGCCACATCCTATTTTAGCACTGACGCAACTTCCAGCCAAACCTCCAGGCAGCATGGAAACACACGCCTGGTAAGTTTATTCTCTGTTTCATTCTTATTGCTGCCTAGGAAGTGGGATAGGCCAAAACGGGGTGGAGAACAAAGAAAGGAGTACTTTGGAAGGACTTCTCTATCTTCTTTTAGGATATTTAAAAAAAACAAACATACAGAGACCTCAGAGATAAAACATGCAGAAATAATTTCTCTTGAAGCCTCAGCTGCAGGTCAGTATTGTGATCCATGTGGAAAAGACAATCACTACGAAAATGCCTTGTGCTGGTCTTCTGCTGTTTCCACCTGCATTTGCCTTATTGCAGTGTAACTGTGGGGAGTGAATAATATCCTTTGCCAGGAGAAAATGGGCAGCCCTGAGCTCTCAATTCCCATTCAAAAGGAGCAAATCTGCTCAGTGCATGAAACCTTTGTGCTGGAGTTACCAGTGTAAAAGTTTAGAATAAATTTCAGGGCTGATGTTGAGTCATTTTCTTTTGTTGTCACAGTTAAAAGCTCTATGGTTGTTCCCATGTTATCTCATTGTTTCTGGGGCTGTATCTCTGCTGTGAACTTCAAAGCTCTCGTTTAAATAATAGAAGGATAGAATTTGACCATTAAATTTTACCTATTTGGTATTTCTCTCTTTAGAATGGTTCGAGAACTATTTAAGTGTTAGTCCCCTGCTGCCTAACTGCTTCTATTAAAATCAGTCCCGTAACTAAACTCAGAATTGAATGGTTCTCTTTATAAAGAGTATTTCTTCTCTAATCATATTCTGAAGGTGGGAAGGCAAAGGATATCTATGCTATGTACGGCCAAATGTAAAGGAATACAACTGAGATACTGAGTCCTATCCAAGAGATTCTCCTGCTGTATGTCCTGGAGGCTCAAGACATTTCAAACTGAATATTGGCATGGGGTTCAGACAGGCACATGCGCCCAGGCTATCCAAGGCATTAGTCAGGATTTGTTGTTTTGCCCTTTCCATCAGCAGTCTGAGAGGTACTGTGTGAGCCCTGAACACACAGGCTGCAAATTAGATGGCATTAGGGACAACTCAAACAGCCTTATCTGTCTGTTTCCTATGTTCTTAAAAGAGACTAAAATGGTGCTTTTGAACACAGAGTGGAGGAAATAACGCTTTGCTGTAGTTGTATTGAGTTTGGCAGAGATGTACACAAGAAATAATTTTGGCACAAACTGAGCTTCTTCGTCTATATTCAAAGCTGAGAAGTCATTATTTACCGAGAACCTAAAGAGCACATGTATAACCATGCTATATCTTTTCACATATATCCTTTGAAAAAAATATGTTTGAGTAAAGGTAGTAGGAGCAGTAAGTTCAAGCAGGTTTTTTTCATCCCTACTTGGGGGTTAGAGTTTGCTAAAAAATGCTCCTAAATTGCAGATGTTTTGAACAGCCTTGCAGAGGAGCATCCTTCTAATTGTGGTATCTTTCAGAATTTCAAATCCTTTCTGATACTTAATTGGAAAGGGAGGAAGATAAATGAAAATAGTTCCCCGTCTGTGCGCTGGGTGATCAAACCACTTGCAGTGTATTCTGCAAGTATCTATGCTGTGATAATCCGATCATCTGGACCACTCAGCTCAGTTAATTGGCTGTTACTCAGGATTTAATAAAGAGCTCCTAATTAGGCAGACTCCTTTATTGCCTCTTTCACAAGCAGTGTGGTCCTTCCACTTTTGGCAGTCTGTGCAACTTCTTCATGGTGACACTTTGGACAAGGACCTCAAAAAACAGTGAGGCTGATTGCTGCACATGTGGCCAACCCTTAAGTTTGTAAAGAGCGGAGGCAAAGGAGTGCAGAGAGGCTGAGAGAGCAGGTGGTGACTGACTGAATTGGCACTGGAGCTGGTCACTGATCTCTGGCCTGGAGGTGTCTTGTCCTTAGAAGTCATTTACAACTTGGTGGAGTTTGACTGGAGGGATGGCTCCCCAGCTGTTTTTGTAGAATGAGTATAGTTCTTGAACATTTTCTTTCCAAATTGAATTCAGGATTCCCTGCCCTGCTGTTCTCTGGAGATACATATATATATATATGTAACTATACATGCAAATATGCTATGCATGTGTGCATATTTAAAATTTTTATGTATATTCACTTACATACACACACAGAGAGCTTCTTTCTATCAATACTAATTCCTCCAGAATATTTACAGTATGAGAACATGTAAGGCCAGATGTCATAAAGGCTTACAGGGTGGAATGAGGTCAGGCAGCATCTGAAGCAGAAGCCCCTGAGGCACTGCTGTACCACAGGCAAGAACTGTCAAAGGCGGAATGCATTCAAAACAAAACATTTTGGTTCAATTGGTCTAATTTGGGAAGATGAGAAGCTTTTGGGAGGAGTCTGCCAGATACAGATATGGCAATTGCATTTCCATCAAAAAACTTACTCTGCCTGAGAGTCCCTGACTGCCTCACCAGTTTACCGGTGTTAATCTCAGGTTCGTGACACAGTTTCTGGAGGTTGGGAGGCATAATGGAAATGAAATCATCTTATTATAAATGAACTGCAGCTTTTTTTCCTAGGCCTAGTTAAAAGGACTGGAAAGAAAAAGAAGTCTTTAATTGACTATGTAAAGGTCCTGTGAGATATCCCAGACTCAGTCTGGAAATACTGGAGAAACATTGTGTGTGGCCTTTGGGAATGAAAGCTTCACTTATTAATTATTTTCCTTGGAGTTTCCCTTGTGGAATCATTATGTGCTTCATTAAAGTGAACCAAGCACGACTCTGCTAGGGAGATCAGACAGGGGAGACTGGTGAGTCAATCTGCTGGATGTTCAAGTGCTGCTGGATCCTAATCAGGTATTGATAGGAAATAAGAATAATCATAATATTTAGAGGTCAGACCCCCTCCTCCAAGCATTTCCTTCTTTACCATTCCACTATCTCCTCTCTCAGAACATGGTGGTGGGGAAGCAGTCTGAGTGTAGGGAATAGAAGGAGCTCACCTAAATGAGGGAGAAATGCAACCTCCAGACTTTAGAAGTACACAATGGATGTGGTGTCTCCCTGGATAGATGGGAGTTGTTATTTCTTCTTCTGGGAGAAAAGTCCTGACTAGACAGAAAAGTCCTGACTAGACAGAGGCAGTGGTGCTTTGTCTCTGTAGTGGTGATGGTGCTGACCATGTGGGCAGATACCTACAGGATGTCTTCTCCTGGGTATAAAACACTAATGCTGGAAGGACCAAGACATGGGTTTTCCCTCACAGTAAGAGCTTCTCCAAGAGGACGCAAGTATGCATTGGTGAACCCCGTTTCAGCTGTGGAACCACTAGAGGGGGAAAGAGTATGAAATATTTGTGTGTTGCAAGTTTCAGCATCCACTGGTTTTTCTCAGCATTTTTCACTGTGCTACTGGTTCTGTGGAATTGACCTGTTGGAGAGAGGAGACCTCCAAGAGGATCAGAGGGATGCTGTGAAGAAAGGCTGAGATAATTTGGATTGTTCAGCCTGGAGAGGAGAAGGCTTTGGGGTGACCTCCTTGTGGCCTTGCAGTGCCTGAAGAGAGCCCACAGGAAAGATGGAGAGAGACTCTTGACAAGGGCCTGGAGTGACAGGACAAGAGGCTATGGCTTCACACTGACAGAGAGCAGGGTTAGATTGGAAATCCAGATGGAATTCTTCCCTGTGAGGGTAGGGAGGCCCTGACACAGGTTTCCCAGAGAAACTGTGGCTGCCCCATCCCTGGAAGTGTTCCAGGGCAGGCCAGATAGGTCTTGAAGCAGCCTGGGGTAGTGGAAAGTGTCCCTGTCCATGTCGGGATAGAAATGAGATCAACTTTCAGGTCTCTTCCAACCCAGGGTATTTTGTGATTCTGTGATGATTCCCATCCCCTCCAGACCCTCTGTTATTCCACAGTGTGACCATGTAATTTGTCAAACACAAGAGAAATGGGGAGCATGTCTAGAAATTCCAAACATTCGCCCTTGAGATCAGAACGTGTAGCTATAATCTTAGACATACTTCATGAGCACTACACATGTGGAAAGTGTTCTTTATTGAGAATGACCATGACCCTCAAGTTTGTACCTCTGCCTGATGCCACTGGATCTGTTCACATCACTAGAAATGAATACTGACTGCAGCATTTCCAATTGCATTAGGGAACCACTTGTACAAAACCTGCTTTACATATTTATGTCTCCTTCTCAGACTTTGCTCTACCCTCCTCACACCCAACTCTCAATGGACAGAAGACAACAAAATCAGCAATGGATTCTTTTTCAGCCTACAACAGCAAATACCTCACTATTCCTCATAACAAGAGTTCCTGGCACAGAAACGGGACCAGTGAAGCATCAGTGGTGTCCTACAGAAGTTCTGTAAGTAGGATTTCATGTTCATTTACCTACCTCAAGTGCATTTCAGATTATGAACAGGCTTGCAGCAGGGTGAGAAAAGCAGACTGTGCTCACCTGTGTGCTGGTTAAATCAGAACTGGGAGAAGAATCTTTATGAGGAAAGTGATATCACAGCCTCATGTGATTCAGTTCTCTCTGTGTACAGCAAGAATTAATTTCTGCAGTAGTAATCTCACCAAACTTTCCTTAATTGTTTACTTTTAGCCAAAATCTTTCAGAGCAGAAATTGAGGGGCAGAAAATATCTTCAAGTTGCTCATTAAATGAGGTGTGCCTATGCCAACCCTGAGCCAGCTGTTCTAGTGGGGGCTGGATTGGATTGATTCCCAGTGGAAGTGTGGTGTGGCTGTAGTGTTCAGAGGAGAGCTGTCAGAGGAAGCACCTTTTGGGATGTATTTGCAGTGATATATTTGCTATCAGACCACTAGAACAACATCATCATAAAATGCTGATCCTACATTCCCATTCTCTTATTCCTTGGTGTGATGGCTTCTTGTCTTGGAAACATCAAGAAGCAGTGAAAGCAGGACCTAAGCTGGTAATTTAAATCACTGTTTCTGACTTTTACAGTGGCTGTGAGAGGGGAGGAGAGAAAGATCTTGACAGTTCCTTCAGAGATACTTTTGAAATTGCAACTTTTTGTGCTCCTCCCTAAAAAAGTCTCCTTGTGCCAGAATGTCACATGGTAAGGCAAGCAGTGCAAATTTATGGGCAGGAAATGTCTTTAGTGAAATCTGTTGGAATTTTGATTAGTTTTCCATGAATTGGGCACTCATAATTATAGGAATGGCACGTTGCTGCCAAGAATGAGGAAAAGAGTCCACAGGGAGGGAGAGGGAGTCACTGTTGACTCTCCTCATCCCCTGTGTAACTCCAGCAACCCCAAGTGTTGCTATGGTGCCCTCTCAGGTGGCTGGGATGTGGCAGGTGGCTCCAGACAGTAACAAACAGGAAAACCTCAGAGTGATTTTCACATACTCCAACCTTTTTGTTCCCTCTCCTGCTGCTTGCTCGTGCTTCTTGTTTCTGCCCACACTCTCCAGTAACAAAAGAGAGGATGCTCAGAGCTCATCTTCTCTAGAGCCTGCTAATGCATTGCCTTACGCCAGTGACCTGCTGGTGGTGACATCATTCCTTCTGCACTGTATAGCCTGAAGCTCTCTGGGAGGGACACTAGAAATCTGCCACGGGTTTTTCCTTGCAGGGGCAGAGATGGATCCAGGAAGTTTGCATGGGCTGCCCGTGAGTACTACATGAAAATGCATCTAATCAGGAAATGGGGAATTGCAATAAAATGCTGTCTCACAAGCAGTTTTATATTCTGACAGGACATAGGGCTGATTGTAATTTTGGATGTGCCTAAAGGGACTATATATATACGTTAGATATGAATGGTGTGATGTGCAGAACAGATTATGGTAATTTTCTGGAAGGATGAAGGATGTAGCATGCATGTAAACCCAAAATTTATTTAGTGACATGACAACTGAAAGCTACTTTGTGGGAAACTAAGTGAAGCAAAACAAGGAAAAAAAATAATCCGGTGTTGTTGATGAATATAATACTATGCAATAATATTTATATAATGCATTAATAAACTTGTGTTGTGTTAACAAACAAGATAAATGCCATACAGCAAGTTGTTAACTTTGCATTCAGCACTATCAGCACATGTCAGGAAGGGGAGAAAAAGAGAGAAACAAACCTTTGACTGGTACCTCTCAAGATTTTGCTTGTACAGTCATCTATGGGAACCATAAATATTTGGAATTAGATTATAGGATGATTGCTTTGGATCAGGTTGACCCTTGTTTTTTATCTGTTCCCCCCATCATTGGGGAGTTGGTGTCACTTCAGTGAATAACACTCTAGAGAGCTCTCTGAAGGGCTTTACCCTGCAGCATTGTGCTGGAAATGCTGGTTGGAAACAACTTGGAAAACTCATGGGCTGCCTTACGGAGTGGGAAGTGGTAATGAATGCCTCAGTGCCAGAATTCCACATGAATGCTGCAGAATTCCCACCCAGGGTGGGGAGTGGTGGCAGGATTGCTGTTGGAGTTGCATCCCAGAAGGGCTCTGAGAGGGCAACGATGAAGCAGGGATGTTCTGCAGGGCTGAGTGGGTGCAACATGGGTAGTTTGAAGGATTTCAGCCATGGATTCCCTTTTAGAGTGTTCCTCTCAGTCACACAGTCTTTTCATATGTTAAAATACAAGCTAGCACCACCAGCCATTCGTGGGACATATCCTTTCTAATGCCTGGTATTTTCCAAAGTGTTTCTGTCCATCCCTTCCCTTCTGGAATTTGAACCACATTAAAGATATTTCTCCTATTCGGGCTAAGAATTATTTACTCCCTTCCTACATTGTTTTTGCTTCCCTCCCTGCTTTGCTCCATAGCCCATGGCACACGGTCTGTAATATGATCCTTATTCTCACTTCTCTGTACCCCCTTGGTCTGTGCAGGGTGACAGAGTTGGGGTGTGCCTCCGTACCTTCTCTTCCATAGGGATCCCATGTGTTGGGAGAGCCTAAACTATGCTTAGTTTATGGTCAGAGGAGGAATGAGGTGAGACTGGTGTTCAAAGTTAGTATTTCTAGGTCATACCTGCGTTCTTCATGACTACATGTGCTCCTGTGGGGATAGACCCTCCCCACCTACTTGGGCCTTTTGGCTTTCTTGTCTGTGCAACTCCTGTGTTTCTCTCTCAGATTATCAACAACTACGTGGAAGGGACCCAGTCAGGGGTGAGAGACAAGCCCTCCCCGAGTGGCCTGCACTTCAGGGACAGCAAGAGGAAGGTCGATTATGTCTTGGCCTACCACTACCGCCGGAGCCTGGCCCGGCATGCGCCCGGCGCGGACTCCCCGGAGCCACGACGTGGATCCCCCTCTCTGGCACTGGTTTCAAATGGAGGCACCGGGAAGGGCCGTGCTGACCCCCAGCAGCAGCAAGACAATGGCCAGCATGCCCTGCCAGAGTGGCTGGGGCTGCCGGGCCTGGGGCTGGTGGAGCTGAGCCCGCTGGATGCCCTGGAGGAGGAGAGGCAGCTGCAGCGGGAGGAGTATGAACGCAACCTGCTGGAAGCAGGGCTGGAGATCGAGAAAGACCCCGAGGTAAGAAGGGGAGACTTGCACCTCATACATGGCATTGAATTTCCTGATGGATAATGGCCACTTTGGTGTGAAGCTAAGAAGGTGGCCAGGTTGTGTTTGTGTTGCTTGGGCCTTCCTGCCTGAGAAAGACATGGTGGTCGTTGTTGTTTAATGTAATGTTGAGCAGTTTCAAACTTACATCATCTGAAAACTTATTCCTTTATCTAAATGTTCTTATGGCATGCAGCAGACACACTTTTCTTACCAAAAAACCCAACTGTAGATACTTGTGAAAGCCACGGAGAAAGGAGTCTTGGATTTTTCTCAGGCTCCTCAAGGAAAACATGAAAGAATTATAACAATGATAAAGCACTTGCTCCATGTGTGAGGGACGTGATGCTTTCATGAAAGCATGTTTACATGCTTATCTTCCTTACACCAATGAAATGATGTCTGTCCTTAGTTCCATGAACTGCTCTATAAAAGTGTAGCGTTTCTTTAAATAAAAGGCTTTATGGTTCTCTTCTGCATGAAGGAACTTTGCTGCTATATCCTGTTTGCCTCTACCCTAGACCAAAGGCAAGAGCCAACAACTTAAATATTGCTGAAATGAAGAAAGTATCTCTTAAGTAATTTGCTGGAGCCCTGCTAAGACATTTCATATTTCCTCACAATATTTTCAGTGTGACTCAGCTTTCTTTTCAGCCATATGTAAGATTTGTGTCCTTTCTAAATTCTGCCCATAGAATGAGCAGCTCCTATGCTTTGACAGGAGAAGATCCCAGCCTGTGATGTTTTTATTCTCCCACGTGTGTAATGTTGGAATGACACTATGCTCACATCAGCTGTGAGCTGTGGTTATTTTACTTGGCTGTTGCCAGTCAGTCAAGCACAGGTCTTCTAAATTCCATGTTGCTGTATTGAGCTCTGTGCTATCCCTCTGTGCCCTTTTGAAAGCCATGGATATTTATATCCAATGAAGGGAAATACCTGCTGGGTTCTGGTTTTAGGTGCTTTGTTGTTCTTGACACCAAATTTGAGAGATTTAGAACTCCTTTTTGGACATGCTGAGAAACCTATAGCTCATGTTGCTTCCAGTGTAACCAGTCAGTACTTCCAAAATGTGGAGTAAATCACAGACTGAATCTGCAAATTTGAGATTGACTGGCTTGGCATAGTATATGCATGTTAAATCACTGGCGGGGTAGAAAGAAATAGAGAAGTCTTTTGAGCCTTAGCATTTTCTTTGCCTAATTTTCTGAGTTGCAGTTGGCTCTGGGTTGTATTTCACTGCACAGCCTGGCTGAGCCATCCTTGCACTGAACAGAAAAAAGTGATCTCGGATCCTGATTCTTTTATGTTGCACACTGAGTTATGGTTCAGTACACAACCATCTTACTACTATGATTTTTATAACCAAATTGCATAAAACCCAGGAGAACAGCTGTTTTTGGAGACCCCTTTCAGTTCTGAATTTCATCAGAACTCAAAAAGTCAAGCAGGAGATTTGGATTTGATTATTTGACTCATTACTTACCCTAAGTCCAGCTGGATACAAATTCTGTTTTGGCCTCCTTCCAAGTGATGACACATACTCTTAAATAATATACAAAGTGATAAATTATGTCATAAAGTGTTGATCAAAAACCTCCTTTTTGTCATAGTCTTGACTATGAAGAGAAAAAGGCATTTTGTAAATGAACTGGGAAATTCACAGGAAATTGTTGCTCTGTTCTTTTATGGAAAAAAATAATTGCAAAAAAACCCGCTATTCCGTCACTTCTCTAGCTGTGTGTGCACAGAATCACTAGTGTCCCCCACTCCTCCTCCTGTCCTTCCCCAACACACAAGCTGTCTAATCAAATAGAGAAAGTGTTTTTCCCTTCCAGAATCTCCTGAGAACATGGAAGGGACTGGAAGGACCATGCCCTATCCTTTTTCTTCCCTGCCCATGACCTGCGTCTTTTACTTCCTTTCCTTTTTATCACTTGACTGAATTTTTCTTCTGTTTGGTAACTCCTGTTGGAACATGCTGAAGGTTCTGCCCATTTTCGTCTGTGAATTTGCAGAAAATGCTGAATAGGCACATGTGAAAGGCACAGCTGTCCTTATATGTGGATTAAAATTATATGTTGAGTTGATATGAGAAAAACTCCTGCTTCAAGTCCTGGGAGAAAAAATGTGTCTATAAATTCATTAAACTGAGAACAGCATTAAAAGCAGCATTTGTATTGTTGTATAGCACAATGGAATTTCAACTACTGCATTTCCAGTGGATTATGCTGAACTGAATATTTGCTTGGTGGAGTTGGTTTTTTTTGTTTGTTGTGCATTTCTGTGCTAATATAAGGAATGGATTTTTTCCATATAGTACTATTGGAAGTTGAGATATATTCCCTAATATATACTCTGGTTTTAAGGTTTTAAGATAGGTCTAATCTGGCTGCAAAAGTAAATATTAAGGGGATTCCATTTTTGGACCCTTGGTTTAGAGTAGGCCTTGGTTTCTCTGCCTTACATCGTCTACCTATGGTTTTGCAAGAAAATCCACTAATATAAGAATGATGGGATGTAATGAATCAAAGAATCATGGAATGATTTGGGTCTTTCTACCTCCTAGGACATGGGAGTTCTTCTAGAAGCTGCTTTTGTAGACTGAAACCTTTTAGACAGACATCAAGAAGTTAATCTCTAGGAACACAGGATAGAGTTAGATCAATTTAAAAATCTTTATTTCTGAAGCTATCCTTTTTTGGAAAAGTGGAAATTTCCATGATGTTATTATGCTTGCTAACATATGACGTTATCATGATTGTTATATGTTTGATAACTAGGGATAAAAACCTTTCCCACTTATACTGTCAAATGTGTAAAAGAAGAGGGCAAGAAAAAATAAAGATGGATAATTTGTTTGTGGAGGGAGGCATATTGCTGTTTTTGAATTTGTGGAAAATATGCAAGACTATGGACTGTCTCCATTCACCAGTTATTATTTGTGAATTAAGGAATTTTTGACTACACGTTCAACTTCCTAATAAATTTCATTTGTTATTGCTGTCCTCCAGAGAAAATTTCCTTTCTCTTAATACAACCTTCCTGTTTTGTTTTTTGTTTGTTTGTTTTCCTGTTTTAAACTGAGATGATATTTTGCATGTCCAAGACAGAATGACAGTCTTGGGCATGAAATTGCCCAGGAAGGGCAGTAAATACCATGGACATTGCAGTTCTTGTTGTTTTAGTTTAAAAAAAAAAATGTTTTAAATTTATTTTTCTTTGTTTTCTTTTGTTTTTGTTCATTTGTTATTTGTTCCTGGGGAAACTGATAATTGTGTTTCACCTAATCTGAAAACAGTCATTCCCTTAAATTTGAATTTTACTGTTTCTTTAATGACTGCAAATGCAGCACACACAATTTTCAATTAGTATTATGTATGGTAAGGCATAATAGATATGGAATAAGAAGACACTGGAGAAGTGCCTTGGCATTTGGACAAAGTTGGATCATTTTCGAGCTCACTGGAAGTGAAATGTACTTTGCTAAGTAGCAGTTGGGAGAGGAAATATTATTTCAAGGGGAAGATGATGACAATTCTAAAACAAAGTGTAAATTATCCTCCAAGAAACTCATCTAACCTCAATTTTTGAGCTAGTATTGTTTCAGAAATGTCTCACTAAGCTCCCTTGATTACATTAGACTAGAGGGGAAGGAAGTCCTTAAGGCCTCAATGCTGATATTAATATTACTGATGATGGAGGTTGTGATTGGATTTCTCTGCTTGATATTCCAAAGCATATTTTTGAATTTTTGTGGAGAAAAACCCCACATAAACTTAAAAACCCAATGAACCAAACAAACCTCCCAACACCTCCCCAGCCTGAGCCAAACAAAAGTTTATAGCGCTGCAGTATATTTTATTTATGTGGTTAAAATGCACTGTTTTGTTGCACTAAGGTGCTCCCTGTTTGTCAGTGGGAGAAGGCTTTGTCTCTTGTCAGCTGTTGAAGACAAAATGTTGCCAAAATGATGTCACATATATTACTTAATTCAGTAGTAATTAAAAACCTGAAAAAAAGGAAAAAAAAAAACAGTTTTCCCCCCAAATCTATCAATGTGCTCTGTGAATATTCCCAGGGAAACATCTCATGCCTTTAGTACATGTGAGACACCTTGCAGGCACTCGGTATGGACATTGTCATTGCCTCAAAATACTCATTCATCCAAAGTGCAGAGGAAATCTTAACAGTAGCCAACATTAATTTTACAAGGATATGGAAATTTGAGTCCTAGACCTTCACCACTGTTAATGAATGCCTCCTGAAGCCAATGAAAATGCAAACAGAGTAACAGAGCATTGGAGAAAGACTGGGGTCTTTTGTGCTCTAGGTCTTAGGACTTTGTATTTCAGTCTCTCAGCACTCAGAACGAGGCAATTCTTCTTTGGGGAGCCAATTATATAAATATTTGATGCATATTTTTCAGCAACTCTGGTTACAGAAGCATTAATTAGCTAAAACATATTCTGCTCCTGTATGTTACTTATATGGGGCTGAAATGTAATACACAGCTCTTATAAAATGAAAGTTGAGCAGGCAAGGCAGGGTTTTCAGTGGTAGTGAAGTGAACGTTTTGAAAATATTGGCAAGTTGATTAACTATTTAAGAGGAAATGCTGTCTCCATTTTAAACAGGATTTTGAAATAGTCCCATGGGATTTAGGTGTGATTAAATCAGCATTAAAATAATGATCCATAATAAAAGGCGGCTAAGTAGAATGGCTGTGCTGTCAAAACTCAAAATCCATGTTATTAATCCTGGGGTTTTATTTAATGACTGTATTGTGACTTGAATAGATAAATGGCCAGACAGACTCACTCTGTTTATTTTAATTACCATCCAGACTCTTGGTGCTCAGCTATGAGGTACCTTAGTCAAAATAACTTCCAAGGGATGTAGAAAAAATTGAAAAGATGTAAAAGAATAATCTGTGTTTTGTCAATAACATTTATAAAGCTCTTGGGTAAGCAGTGGTACATGTTGTCAACTGTCGGCATATTGGGAAATGGAGTAATCCATATCTTGAATTTGAGATGAAATGACCAATAGCCTCCTGAATTTGTGTTTTCATTTCCCTGTGTCTGTGCTGAATTCTGTCACCTGCTGGGAGAACTGCTTCAAGTCCTACAAACTGCCTGGCAGATGAGAACCATGAGGGAATGGCTCGTGCATCTCTGCTGGGGTATGGCGGGGAAGAATGGGACGCTTGCAGGCTAGGGCATGCACAGTAACAAAATCAGCTGCTTGGCCTGGTCACAGAAGATTCCCTGCAAACATATTTTAATTATCCTTGTTCTCGTTTGCAGCAGAAGTTTTAATGTGCAAATTAAATCCCTGAGGAGGGTTTGAAAGGTGACACATGAAGCCCTGAGGGATGTGATGCTGCCACAGTGCCTGCAGAGGAGGCTTGGAGGCTGAATAGTGATAATTTCTCCAAGGCATTTAGGCCAGTGCAGCTTCATGAAGAGCAGCTTCATGAAAATACAGTGTTAAAATATGAGATAGTTTGGGGAATTTGGAGCTGAGATTTGTTGCTTTTCTGAGCTATTTAATGGCAGTAGTCACATTGCTGCTATTGAGGTGAGGTGCTGGGTGCCCCACCTGCACCTGATGCACCTTGACCTATTCTTCACAGCAAAAAATCCTGAATTTCAGGATTTCTTTTGTAGGGAAAATGGGACTTTCTTTGCTTTCCTGTCCCCAGGCCACTGCTTACTTTGTCTCTAGCGGTAAACAGCCCTGCAGGTATCTCTAATGCCAAGGGAATGCTCACTACTGAATTTCTGCTGGTGGGGTAATTGTTCTGTGATTTCACTATTTTTAAGAGTCATTCCTGGTTAGCCATGAATTCACATCTCACAAAAATCCTTTGCCTAAACCAGAGCCACTGAGAATTCTGCTTTGAAGCAGATGCAATACTGTAAATAAGTGTTGCCTGTTTTCAGTATGTTGCTTTTACACACATATACATTAATTTACATACTGATTTATGTTGTAGATATAAAGGATCTGAGCTGTGACAGTGCCCCTTCCCCTTTCTTTATTTTTTTTCCCCTTTCTGCCTGCAATAAGGCAAATTAAAAGACATTCCATAAGGTGTCATTCAGCCTTCTCAGATTCAGGAATGGATTCCAACAGGAAAAAGACTGGGGGTATCTGACAGTGGAAATTAATCCTTGCATGATAGCTCTGTCTAATGTCTGTTTGTGTGCTGGGGGAGTGAGGGGGTGGAATTTGGTATGTTTTGGCAGATCCAGGAAAAGGTAATGTAAATAATGACTCAGGGTTGTGGGATTCTTGTATGTTTTGAGCTCTTCTTGCTTTACTGATTACAGTAATTTCACAATTATAAGC
>VRYO01000369.1:5632501-5651976 GCA_009812075.1 Sialia sialis
GGCTTGTAATCATGAAATTACTGTACGCTAATGGCTGTGTGTGTGTCATTCTACCCAAATTTCAGTTACTATAATATCATGTTCATCATGACATTATGCTCAGACAGGCAAGGAATATTCTTCCAGGAAGTGAGACACTGTAGGGAAGAAATGTCCTGAAACATCTTACACTGTGTACATTATCAAATGTTATATTGTACCTGAGAGGGAGGGATTTTGGAGTGAAAACTGGATTAAAGTTTTCAACATGAACAGTGGAGAGGTCTTTTCAAGAAAATCAAAGTAGTTAGTAATCAGAACACGCTCTTCAGCTCAAACTGTTTTTTAAATCTTTTGCAGACCTAAGTTCTAGGTAGGGGCAGAGTTCCAACAACTTGGTTGTAGATCCTGTAGGTGAGCACAGATTTAGTGGAGGAAAGCTGTCATAGAGAGAAAGATTCATTAACTGTCCCACATGGCTAAATCCTGAAAAAAAAAGAGGAAACTATGATGTACAAGCCCCAAGTTGTAAACAGATTGTGTTCAAAGTGTTTTTCCTGGTCATTGCAAGGTGTCACAGGACAAGTCAAAGGTCAGCCATTCTTTTTCCTGAATAGAACAACACAAAAAAAAACAAATTAGTGGAGTAGCATTGGGCTGCATGGTTCTCATCAGCATTAATTAGAGTTTGGTGGCTAAATCCCCATGCACAGCATGGAAAATGTACCCTTCTGGGTGGGTTGTCTCCTTGGTACATAGTGCTGATAAATGTGTGCCCTCTAGCTCTTGTGTACAGGTATGTACTCACAGTAATAGGCCAAAGAAAAAATCATGTTAAATCTTGATTTATGTAATATTGTGCTGCATTCTATAATATTCAGTAATTTCTGTGCAGTTATTCCAGGTCAGCATAAATGTAACAATGATTTCATCCCTGAAACCAAATGGTTGGACAAAATTATTTCTTTTGAACAGGTGCATGGATTTTTATTTGTTTTTGGGGGGAGCTTAATTTTTTTGTTTTTTTGTTTGTTTTGTTTGTTTGTATATGTTGATAATGAATATCTTTGCTTTAAGCTCTGCCATCTAGGAATTAACGAATCAGTTCTCTTCTGGCTTCTTCCTTCAATTCCTGGATTCTGTAATAATTTTAAAGCATTATAGAATCAATGAAATGATTGACACCCATACACTGTACTTTTAAGGAAATTCTGGGGATAGAGTTTGGTAGATGATCTTGGAGTTTCATAAGATGTCTCCTGGAGAAATAAATAAAATATATTTGGGAGAGAATGAGCCATTTGTAGTTAGTGTGGGAGAATGACTGAACAGGTATGTAGACTAATCTTTATGTATTTTTTTTGGAAGCTGACACCTGTTCAGGCGAAACAAAAAGACACCAATAGAAGCATTTTCCTGGAAATGTAGAGGTGGCCATTGCTTTCCATAGGTTGGAGCCAACATAGTATTCTGGAAAAACACCAACATCGTCTTCCAGAGGAGCCCAGTTGTGCTTCCCTTAGTCATGTCCCAGTTGGGACATGGGGAATTTCTCTGCAATCTTTTTCTACACATCCACTAAGCTCAGTTGTGGTTTACCTGGAGTAATTTAGTAATACAAAGGAAAAATAACATTTCAGAGATATAGACTATGTACATATTCAAGATCTTGCAAATACTTAAGCAGAACTCCACAGTGACATCTCCAAAGTGTTAGTTCAGACTACTGCAATTTTTCCTTAATTACTTCAAAATGAGTAAATATATTGCTGTCCATCCTACACTTAGGACTTTTCCTAAAGTCACTCAAAGTCCTAAGTCTGCTTCTATTGAAGCTGGTTATTACAGAGGGTGAAGGATAACTTGGGTTTCCTAATGGTTTTAAAATTTCAACTCCATGAATGTCCTAGAAGTCACAAGGTTTTCAAGTTTTAGTTTTTTTAGAATTTTAAGTGTCATTGTTTCTGTCTGTTGCTTTCCTCATTCCCATTATCCTCACTCATTTGTAGGTTTGCCTGTCTTGGAAACCTCGGGTATTCTTGCTCTTTTTCGAACTCTCATATTCCATACTTCATTTTGCAGGTTTGACTGATCATTCTTTGCTTGCCTCTGAAGATATGCAAATATTTGTTCAGCTGCTACTGAGCCTTGTTAGGTCATCAGGACAAAAGTAATGTCCTAAAGATTGTGTCTCTAAGGAAGGTCGCTGGAAGGCTCTTCCACGCTTTCAATGTGCACACTCTGGTTAGTGGGTCCTAGGAAACTTCTTACCATATCTTTTGTTAAATTAGAGATGCTTTCAGGCTTTTGCAGTGCAGTCAACTCACTGTGGTGCCCCTGGCAAGCCTCCCTGCTTGTCACAGGTCCCTGTGAGTTCACTGGATAATGTTTACTCTCTGCCTGCAGTGGCACTGCTCAGCTTTCACAGGTCAATGAGTGGTGCCTGCTTCATCTCACCAGTGCTTGACCTGCTCACCTGCCTCTGGCCTCTGCAAATGTCCCTCTGTCCCTTCTCACCAGTCTCCAGCAGGGCTGCTAGCCTGGCCACCTGGCTCCATGTGTGCCCACAATGCTCTTTCTCCAAATCCTGTTTGCTGTTCTGATTACTAAGGAGAAAATACTTTGTTTTTTCTTGAAAAGACCCTTCCACTGTTTATGTTTAAAATCTTGGAAATCCTGCCACTCGAGAGTGTCACTGTATCTTTCCTAGGTCAGTGTGAAGTCAGTCCTTCACCTTTCTCTGCTGCCCATCAGCAGCCATCACCCACAGGCCTGTGTCAAGTCACAACATCCAAGATATCTTGAGGACCCTGTGTGTCTCTTTAACTTAGAATATTCCATGAACTGTGATCCTTTCCACTGAGAAAATTCACAGCTGGAACACCTGAACATGTAGATTTCATACTTCCCAACTGCTTCTCTTTCAACAACTTCAGTGCAAAATTTCCTACCTCCCTTATTCTCTCCTTCTTTCAAAGCTGTCCTTAAGGAACTGCTCACCCAAAGCTGGCCAAGCTCAGCTTCAGTGAAGTGCCAAAGTTTGATCATTAAAGCACTTGCTTTACTTTTCAGCTGATGTGTTACAGGAGGCACCTGGGAGCACCACAGTGACGACCTAAAACACGTCTTGCACCACAAGGGACCCCAGGCTGTTTTTCACCTGTGAGCCACAGTTCACAAGTGACTCTCCTGGAAAGTATTTGTTGGTTTAGGGATGTTTTGTTACATCTGGCCACCAACTGGCAAGCAAGTCTCTTCTCAGAAAAGTCAGCACAAAGAATGCTTTTACTAAGATCCAGCTGCAAATTGTTGTTAATTTCCATATATTCATAATGCTCAGACTCTCTGGAAGGATAACATATGACCTGCTAGATGATGTTATTAAAGAACAGCTCATTTTAGTATTTAAAAGTAGGTGTGGTTTTATAATGTAGTGATTGATATCAGTATAGCAATTCTGTAGTAATGTACTGTGCTCCTAGCAATTCTGCCTTCCATAATTTTATAAAAAGATGCAAATATAATTAGAATGCAAAACCAATTTTGTTAATGTTGTAGAATTTTAAGTACCACAGCTCTAAGGCATAGTTCAAGGCTCTAATAGGTAGCTCTAAAATTTATTCCTTCACTTGTACATGTGAGTGGTAATTATCAAAGATTATAATTGATATATAATTAAAGAGCACTCCAGTGTAATTAAAACCACAATAAAAAGTGTAGCCGAGGAATCATCCATCAAAAGCTGTAAGCTGAATCCAGGAATTGAGGTAATGGGCATCCTCATGCTACCTGAACCCTTGAAAACAGATGGGAAAGTGGAAGAAATGAAAGAGGCAGAATCAGAATCCCAAGATGGGTCAGGCTGGAAGGGACCTCAGAGGGTCCCTGGTGCCACCTCCCTGCTCCAGCAGGGCCATCCCAGAGCACAGAGCACAGGATTGTGTCCAGATGCTTCTGGAATATCCCCAGTGAGGAGACTCCACACCCTCTCTGGTCTCTGTTCAGCCCTGCCCAGGGAAGAAGTTGTGCCTCATGTGCAGGTGGAACCCCCTGGGCTCAGTCCCTGCCCTGGCTCTGGTGCCATTGCTGGGCCCCGGAGCAGAGCCTGGGCCCTGCTCGGAGCCCTCCCTGCACACAGGGACACCCAGGGCTGAGGGCCCCTCTCAGCTGGGGCTCCTCTCCAGCCTGGACAGCCCCAGCTCCCTCAGCCTTTCCCTGGCACAGATGCTCCAGGCCCTAAATCATCTCTGCAGCCTCTGCTGGCCCTGCTCCAGGAGCTCCCTGTCCCTCCTGTGCTGGTGATCCCAGAGCTGGACACAGCTCTCCAGATGTGCCTGCCAGGGCTGGGCACAGGGGCAGGATCACTCCTGACCTGCTGGCAATTCCTTAGTACAGATCTAAGGGCTCTTTCAAGTACTAACAGGACAAGATAAAGTTGTACTGCCTGTTACTCTCTATATCCAGGTGCCTGTGTTCAGTTAATTTCTCTATAACCAGTATAAATGGGTAGGTGCCTTTGAAGAACAAAGTTAATCCTGATTCTCACTTGCCTCAGAGCTGCTGTTACCTCCGGCAGTTCCTGAAGTCTAGCAGAACTAATACCTTTGTCTTTATTGGTGTCAATGTCAAAACTGCTGTGAAATTACTTTTAGAAGGTGTAACTTTTGTCACATTTAAAATGTTAAATACATGAAGGCAGAGACAGGAATCAAACCTAGCTAGCAAAAAACTATCATGGGACTGAAGGTATTTTTGGGTACAGGACCTCCTGTTCCTGTGTTCCCTGGCATCCTATCTGAGTTTCTTGCATTTCTGGTTTAGTTCTGGTTTCCTGTTTTCATCTCTTTTATTGTTGAACAGAACACAGTAGAAAAGCAGAGGTGAAAACCACATGAATACTAAGATGTTTCACTGGAAAATGGATTTTCAAATCCCTACAATCCCAGAATGGTTAGGGTTGGAAGGGACCTTAAAGATCACCTCATTCTACCCCCTGCATGGGCAGGGACACCTTTCGCTATCCCAGGTTGCTCAGAGCCCCATCCAGCCTGGCCTGGAACACAACCAGGGATGGGGCAGACACAGCTTCTCTGGGTAAATGTGTGAAGCATTTGTGTGAAGGGGAAGGAGAATGAAAAATGAAAAGTTTCCCCTTGGCAGCATGTCTGTATTCATCTTTAAACTTATTTCCCACAACTGCAAATCTGCTTCCCACACCTACTTTCCTTAACATGTTTTTCCTCCCCACAACTGATGTAAATCTTCACCTTTTCTTCCTCCCAATAAATTTGTGTCTTTATTCTGCAACTTGCCTGTAACATTGACAACTGTATTTATTATAGATCCCTCTTCAAAAAAGGGGTCTATAATATACTTTTTAGAAAGTATAAAACCTTAGTTAGTAATCATATATAAATACCTATTAAATTATGTAGAATTTTTAAGTTATTGAATATTACTTAACAACCTATTTTTTTTCAGTTGGTGGCAAGAGGTGCATTCCTGTCATGAACTTGCTATTATTTTTCTCCAGAATTCTCGATTGGAGAAATGCATCAGGATTAGATGTTGTTATATTGATATATTAATTACAGGCAGACAAAGTGTGCTGGAGTGGAAATGGAAATGTGAATAGCCCATATGGTGTTTATTCCATTGCTGGGGGCAGGAGGAGAAGCTTTGAACACCAGAGCATTTCCCTGGAAGGGCAATGTTCAAGCAGGGGTTTCTAATTTGGTTATATAGAACTGTGTGTATAAATCTATATCTATACATGTATGTCTATATTAACATGTGGACTAAAGGGGAATTAAGGCATTTTTTAGATTTCCAGATTTATGCAAACCTGTGTGTGTTTGTGCTTTTAGTCCAAAAGGAGCATTGCAAAAAGCTGCATATTTTTTTTGTAAACCATCTCTATAAATATTTGTAAAGAGCTAACACGTTGCAAATATTTAGTTAATAGTCTTTGTTAAAGCAAAATTTGAGAAAACTCTAAAATCATAATATCTTACCAGTATTTGAGGTCATTCTGTATATGTGTGAATGTTCCAGTTGAAGCTTGCCTCAGCCAAAACATCTGTTATCTCCTATTGATGTGTGAATTTCCTGGCAAAAGCCCCACTCAATATCTTTAATATTGAATGCTAAATTTAAAGTTATATTTTTAATGTTTTCCCATCATATGCAGAAGTTAAATAACCAGATCTGGATCTGTGTGGTTACTGCTATTTATACTACTGTTGGGGTGTACAATGGATGAGGATCCTGCTCAGTTATTCAGTGATCCAGTTATTCAGTTCTGAATAAACACACAAAAAATGAAGGATTCTATATTACTATGATTTTAAGCTGTGTATAAGAAAATATAGCCAAGATAAATCAAAGTATGTGCTGTCCTCTCAAACTTGCGCAAATGAGAGTTTGATCTGACTGAAGAACTTTATGATCAGGACATCACAATGCATTTAGGGGATCCTTGATGACAAGTGCAATATTTGTGTAATAGAAGTGCCAGCATGGATATGTATTAATGAAAGGCAAAGCGTCATTTTTCTGTATTATTTCTTTAGCAAGCTAAAATATACATCTAATTTTTCATGCCTTAGTCTCCTCATCTCTTTTCGTTTTGCCAGTTACTGCTTAAATCTGTTAATTTTTTTCCTTGTTTGTTATTCTTGCTCCAAGATTTGCAGATTAAATCTTTCATCTCTGAATGCTCTCCTTATTGCATGCCAAAAGCATTTTGTGATCAGTATTAAAGTGATACTGATAGATAGAGTTAGTCATGCCCCCTGCAAATGGATCCAAATTTTGCTTGAGACATCTTTGATTACTGAAGACTGACAAAACAAGGGGGGAAAATAAAAAGACAGAATAGCTCTCCCACTTTTTCCTTTTGATCTTAGTCCTGATATATCCTAATGATGTCACTTGAAGTGTGATCACACTGAAGAGTTCACATAAGCATCAGGTCCCAGGTGATGCTGGACCAGAAGACAGTGAATGCTGTGGCCGTTTGTTATGAGAATGTGTCCTGAGGCTCTTTGTCAAGCAAAAAGTCTCTTAAGTCCTCAGGAGAACACCCTCCTGAGGCACCCAAAGCTTGGCATACGTGTCTTTACTCTCAAAATCACTTCCTGTATGTTCTGTTTGTGAATGCTCTCGAAGTACCCTCAGTATGTGAGGTTAAGTGTGTGACTCCACTAGCCCTTTAAAAGTGATGGCTACATTCTGCAGTAGTATAAAGAGATTTTTGTTTTCCCCACTGTTTCTAAAAGCTTTGACTTGGCACTCATGAGACACTGTCATGATGCATAGAAGGAATCACACTGGAGAGTAAATGCGTTATAGGCCACCAAGAGAAGGCTTTGAGGTGACCTCATTGTCCCTTCCAGTGCCTGCAGGAGCCCAAAAGAAAGATGGAGAGAGACTCTTGACAAGGGCTTGGAGTGACAGGAGAAGGGGCAATGGCTTCACACTGACAGAGAGCAGGTTTAGATTGGATATTGGGAGGAAATTCTTCCCTGTGAGGATGGTGAGGCCCTGGCACAGCTGCCCAGAGAAGCTGTGGGTGCCCCATCCCTGGAAGTGTTCCAGGCTGGGTTGGATGAGTCTCTGAGCAAGCTGGGATAGTGACAGGTGTTCCTGCCCATGGCAGGGGGCTCGAACAAGATCATCTTTAAGGTCTCTTCCAATCCAACCCATTCTATTATTCTGTGATTTAGATTTTCTCTTGCTGAGCATATCTTCCTCTTAAGTCACAGCCTAGCATAGTGCACTTGTGGCTTTATTTCTTGGTCTCCCTTTTGTAAACTTCTAATATTTAGCCGAAAATTTTTATAGTAGAAGTGGAGGAAAAACACAACAGAACCATGCCAAAACAAAAGCTCAGAAATGTTCACTGTGATGTAATGTGTATGTATTTTTAAAGGTAGGAGTGCAAGCAGTGTTACTGTGGGATTTTGAGTGAGCTGATGTAAAACAAGCAAAAAGATTTATGAAAATGACAAAATGGAGGGTACTTCTAATGAGACATAAAATGGATTTTAAGATGTGGAAGATGGAAGGGACTTTCTGCTATATGTGGTATAGCACCACATTTATTACAAAAACCTGGTAGTGATTTCCAGTAAATTTCAATTTGTGTGATGCTACCAGGATTGGAATAACAAATCTTACATTTTTTGCCTTTGCTAATTCATTTCCCTCATGGCATAAAACTCTTTGGCAGTGTATCATGTTAATATTCATATTCTGCATTTTATCTGCTAATTATCTTTTTAATAATTGAAAGTTAAAGGCCCGCTTGACCTTTACATCTCTAGAAGTGATTTATTCAGCTTTCCACATAAATGGTCATATTTCAATGCCAAGATAAAAGTAAAATCTCACTAAAATGTTTTTGTTGCATGCTGTTGTGAAATGTATTGGAAAACCTACAACTTTATCATGTGTCAAGCTTTAGCAGACAGTGGTATTTTGGTGTTTGCTGAAAATTTATTCTTAGAATCGTAAAAGAAAATGAAATTCATATTTCATTTATAATGATTTGACAACCGATTTTTTTAATAATCCTCCTTCAATTTTATTGCTACAGAGGAGCAAACTGGCACTTACATATTCTGACTGGCTAATGTCTCCTTTTTGCATTGGCAGAATGACTATGAATTTATCATGATGGGGATGAGAGCCAACAGAGTTTAGGGCATGTAGAGAGCAGTATTGCCAGGGTGAATGAAGAAACTATGTGCTCTAATAGTGATCACTCTATTGAGTGATTCCCTTTGGACCATACTTTTTGGGAACTGAGTGTACTGAGGCCTGATTTTCAAAAGTGTTGATAATTCAGCACATTCTGCAGAGATCACTAAAACATGCTGGCTAATTGACATTATTGAAAATCCAGTGTTGTCCGTTTAACTGGCTGATTTCAGTGATTACCATGCTCCTGTGGGAAGATACTGCTTTGACTCTAGTACCTTGTTAGCTGAGGGTGCTGGATGCCCTAGAGCACCAGAAATATTCTAATACTGCAATTTTCGTCCATGAAATGGAAAGGTGTTTACTGGACACTGTGTCCCAGCCCATTTGCCAAGCTTCTCATGCCTAGCTGCAACATTTCAAGCAACGATATATCCCTCTTTGATTAATTGCTCAGATTTCAAGGCTGTTGCTCTTGCTGCCTTCTTATCATCTGCAGAGCTTGAAAGCACCCAGCAGAGCTTCTCAGCTCCACGTTTCATCTGGAGCAGTCTTGTGCCTTGCTGACACGGCACTGCTTCTCCAGGTATTGGCAATACTGCCATAAAATGGTCCTGTGGTGTGAGATTCCCTCTGTGCAGCACAGGGTATCCAACACTTGCATTGGTAAAATGTTTAGGAAACAGCAGGAATGGCACTAACTTTTGTGATGCTTTTACTGTGATGCTCTCCTGGTGACAGCTATGTTCATCTCAGGTTCTTCCCCCCATGTGATGTTGTTTGCCCACCTAGGAACCTTCTAGGGATCTCTTTCCTGAAGTCTGGCATAGTTTCTTCTTAAAATGCTATTCAGCTCTCAGTCTCCTCAGTGATTCCTATGTAGATGCCATAACAAGAATTTTATGGATCCTCTGAACCCATTTTTGGTCCAACTTATCTCTTTGGAGGTGAGGAGGTGGCCAGTGAGGAGGTGGACTGCTATGTTTGAGTGGGGGTTTTTTCTTAGTCTTTATGCCTTTCCTAATAAAATATAATCTTTGTTTTACTTCTGGGCTCTTAGAAAATACTGAACAGCTATTTTTCAAAGGATTTTCTGTTGCAATCTTGAGGTGTCATTACTGACTAGTACAGGTGAAATCAGACCCCAGCATTTTATATATGAATTCAGATTTTACCAACAGATATTGCTTTATATTTATTTACATAGAGAGCTGTTTGCTGTTGTTCGGGCTCTTACAAAGCTTTTCTATAGTTTTTCACAGTCTGCCCTTGGCCTTGCTACCCTGAAAAACTTAATCTGCTTTGTCTTTCTCCAGGCCACTAAAGCTGATGTTGGATACTGCTAGCTCTCAAAAATCCCCTTAGTGACTTTTTTCTTCCCCCCAGCAGTGCAGATTCAAGTTCCTTGTTGCTTAACTGATTATTTCTCCACCCCTGGACCTGTTGCCTTGTCCAAAATGAGTCATGTGATGCTACTGTGGGACTGCTATGCCTCTCCCCCATATCTCCCTGTTCGCAGTGAGGCTATAGATGTCCAGGGAGGTTTTGGATTCCCTGCCATCAAGCAAGCCAGTCCAGATACTTTGATTATCTTTATCTTAATCCCCTCCCAATCAAGCCCCGGCAAACACAGCCAACCTTCATTTTACTGCTACTGATCTTTGGAGAGAGCGACCTTGAAGGGCCACACCATCCTGGAAAAGCTTGCAGATTAGGAGAGCACTCTTATTAAACTGAATACATTTACCATCTGTTAACACTTTCAAATTACAGAACGCCCCCTAAAGTATTTTTGTAAAGAATGAATTGAACTTAAAAATCTTTCAACACAAAATTGAATCATCCCTTCATATGATTGTTTGCTAACATTCCAGATCAACCATGGAGTGATGAAGGAATATTTCAAAATACCCTTCCTCTATTTTTAAGTCTTAAGTATTTAAAATTTTTTTCTTTTTCCTCCAGATCATTTTTTTCCTTGAAATTGAATTTGCTAGAGTGAGGCTTCAGTCTCTGGTTCATTAATCCCCCCACTGTTACATGCCTGTTATCTGGTCTAAAGATTGACTTCCATGATCTTGCTGCTTCATCTGGAAAATTGTTTAGGTCATAAATCTCTGTGCAGATTAGTGAGTCTCATTCCCTCTAGAGGAGTTACATTGTACTCTTTTTAATGTTAACTCTTTGTTGATTTTATTATTGATAATAAAGTTTGATATGGTGTATTCTACAGAATATTGGCTTTTTTTAAGCTAATTTGGCACTGAATGTAGCTAGGCCAGCTGATTACGTGATTTTCCATTGACACTGCCAAAATACAGGAGGTGGTAGAGTAGATACAGTTCTCCCTTCTTCTTTGAGACAGTTTGATTTGGGTGGGGAGGCTTTCAATTTTACATTTTATTTTTATTATTTGTGGTATTCAGTCTCAGAAGATGTGCTGAAATTGTGCCAGGCTTTTGTGGCAACAAATTTGTGTCATTGACATAGGAGAAATTTGCTGATAAAGTGATTCCAAATAATTAGGGATGATTTTGCTTTATGTTTGAAAGATAGTTTTGATGTTGTAGTGATTGGTGGACAGAGGTAAGCATTTAGGAAATACAGATGAAAGTGCAGTAATTTTTTAATGCAAAATGCATATTTAGAAAGAATTAAAATGAATGACAGTCCTGGCATATTTGTTACTCGCCTGCATATAGATCCTGCATTGAACACTGCAATAATGCACAGGTCTGTGCCTTTTTTTTTTTGTTTGTTTTGTTTTGGGTTTTTTGTTTGGTTTTTTTTTTTGTTTTTTTAGTGGGTTTTGTTTGTTTCTTTGTTTGTTTGTTTGTTTATTTTTTGTTTTATATGGCAGATTTATCATTCTATTCTACATTTGTGCTTGAGTTTCTAGCAGCTCATTTTCATTCTGTTCCTTGCCATTAAAAATTTCCATCTTCTTGAGGGGATGCACACTTATGTTTTTAGGCTTCCTGTATCGTCTCCCATTCAGAGACACTTCCTGTCTGTACATGAGTGGGAAGATTTTGGTTGGAGAGGCTGCAATGCCATGAAGAATCATTGCAAAGGATGAGCAAAGCCAGCTGTTTCATTCCTCAGTGCTTTACCTAAGAAATTGAGATTATATAGATTTTTCTGGGTGTTTTGGCCAGACCTTTCATGACCAGGTGTTCTATTCTATGCTTATACACACAAATATATTCTTTAACTGTTTATGTTCATGAGTGGGAGTAAGAGAACAAAATGAACAAGACATTTACACCATCACTGTTGGCAGAAATTAAGAAAGAGAAAAGGCAAACTTTCAAAATGTGTGAATTATGGCAGCTTTGCTTAAGGTCTTGAGCATGTCTGTGTACCATGCAGCGAGGGAAATTTCACCCTGGAAAAATAATGAAAATAGAAAGGGGAAAGTTTGGCAAAGGTAAAAGAGCTATAGTTTTATAAAGGAAAATATGTAAATTATAAGATGCATAATATATAGCCATACTGTCCTATTACTTTATTGCCTTATTTGAGCACTTCTCAGTCTGGAACATATTTATCTTCACAAAAGCCTTTTGATAGAGGGAAGTTCCATTGTCTTCATAGGCTAAGAGGCAGAGTTAACTTACCAGCCTACAGTTACAGGATACAGCCTCTACTATAAGCTAACATGAGCAGGGAGTCGCTCTGGACTGACATGTCCATGTCAGGACATTTTGGGTGCTGTCTCACCTGGACCAGTGTCCTGCACTTCTTTTTCCCAGTGGAGCTGGCCCACACTATCATTGATGATGGATTGATTTTGTATCTTGGACACAAAACTTTAGGAGCAGAAACACACCGTTTCACAGGTAGAAATTCAATCTCTTTGGCAGAAAACACAGCCATTTCTGCAGTCTCTGCTGAAATCTGGCAGTGCTGTGTCATGCAGTCTAGTGCTACCTGTGCTGAGGGCCAACAACTGAGCACTTGGCTCTGCTCTTGAAAAATGAAAGTGATCACAGTTCTGTGATAATAACAAGAAATTGCTTTTTATTTGCACTATCACATCACTTTGGTATTTGCCTTGATTTCCAGGGCTGGTATCAGGAGAGCAGACATTAATTTTGAACAATTGCATTTGCAGACGTGATGGATCCATTTGGTGATGGAATTAATGGGAAGATGATTACTTTTACTGAGCTAATAGGACCTGTCTTTTCTTTTCATACCTACAAACTGTTTCTCAGTGTGGCTGCATTACCAAAAGCTGTCTCATTATATTAATTGAACCCTTAAAATATTGCTGTCAGGTATTTTTCCATCTATTTAATAATCACTGAAGGATGAAACATTTAAGGTTCAGCTATTTGGGTTTTTTCCTAAGAAGTTTACATGCTCCAGATTTTATGATTTATCAATTTCCTATTTGCATTTAAAAAAAAAATCATTAGAAAGATTGGCAGTTCCCTGGACTCCCTTAGACATTAGTTAACAACTTATTTTCAGCTTCTTTCTACCCTTTGGTGTTGCTTTTTCTTTCTGTTTAGATACACAGCAGAAATATTTTCCTTTGGATGAGTATTTAAGAATAACTCTTTCTTTAATATAAAAGTGATATATAAACTGTATTTTTTAAATATGGAGTGATTAGTGATTTCATGATGAGGAAATGAAAAATACTTACTATTGTAGAATTCAGCATTGAATTCTGTATTTGCAAAGTTCCTAGGAACAGTGTGCTCACCATAAAAAAAAAGCCTGGGGCTCTTCCAAACTAAAATCATTGTTTTTTCCCTTTCTTGGCTTCATAGTGACTGACAAACCTGATGCCTTTAGTACCATATGATTTAGCTCATATTAAAAGTGCCTAAATAAATTTTAGTTTTACTTATTATGCTTGTCTAGCCATGTTTCAGAATGTTCAGCTTTCACTAAAGAGAATAATCACTTTATATATATCTGTATGAGAACTTCTGTAGTTACACATTTTTTTCTGCTTTGATGGTTGCCTTGATGGTGATGCGTTTGCAATAAATCTTAGACTTGCAGCTGATGCAGGTCCTAATGTGTTTTACTGTTAAGGCAGAAAAGATAGAAAAAGTCTCCTTTGGAGAAATTTGAATTTTATTCAGCCTATACATTTCCAGTCTAAGACAGAAAAAATGCAATATAGGTTGCTGTTAAAGCCCCGCTTTAGACTGCTAAGAATCATGATAAACTGAAAGAAATACCCAATATATTTTTCTTCATGTGCTGATTGAAAAGCAAAGCAGACCTTCCAGATTTTCTTCCATTTGACTTTAATGCTAAGCTTTCCTACTGAAATGGGAAAACCGAACTCAGCTTCAGACAACAGAGAAACAGCCAAGATATAAATGTATCTTGAATAATTCTGAATGAATTATTGAAAAACTTCCACTCTTGAAAATTATTGGAAGAACTCTGTAATATGGAATATAGATTTGACAGGAAAAAAACTGGATCATGAGAGCAACAAATCTGTTTGTCATCTGCCTAGAAATGCTTGGTAGTTTAAATAATATAATTGGGGAGTGCAGTGATAGAGACATGGAACAATGCAGGGCAAAGGAAAAGTCCTGTGGGACATCAGCTGCAAGTGAAAAAGGACTTGATTAAGGATGGCTGTATTAAATAACAAGTGAATGGTCTAACAAAAACAGTATTTGCCAGCACCACATGTTGGCTTTAGTGACTCATCCAGAGTACAATGAATCAGCAGGAGTGATTCTGAGCATTCTAAATAGAAGACTGACAGCGTTTCATTAATTCAGAGGGATGAGAGTGTGCACAATTACAATTTCAGGTGAATAACTAGAGGATACCAGTTAGGGGGTGTCTCCTGTAAATAATTATAAATCCACTCTGGCAAGGAGAAAGGCAAGTTCTAACTTTTGGAGATGTTTGCAATACAAGAAGCCCTCTGGGAATTAGTTAATTGAGCAGATCCTTGCCAGACATCGGAAAAAAGGACATTTAAAGACACCTGGAACTGCAGGTGAAGCCTGGAAAAGTGGGGAAAGGAATCTTAGCAGAGGAGTAGTCCTATAGGTTTTTATTTTGGTGAGCCCATAGAAAATGAGCTAGATGGCTTGTCTCTAGAGTTATGCTATTAAATTGATGGTTTCAAATTTATTTTAAAATTCTTTGATTAATTTGAATGTTAGGAAGATGTGGGAGATGTGGTTCTAGTAATGCCAAGGTGAACATCCAGCACCGATTGTTCTGTATCTCATTTACCATGCAGCAGGAGTCACCTAGTCCTGTTTTCCCTACTTTATTTACTTTGTGTTTATTAAAATTACCACAATTTCCCATCATGGGGTGATTTTTAAGCCTTTTAACAGTGTTTAATGGTCTGATTCCTCATCATCTGGTATCGCTTAATGAACAGCACAAATTTCTGAATTATTTTTCTTCAAATATACAAGGGTCATATTCTTCATCTGGTCTTTTCAATCAAATTATTTGCCTAATTTTATTTGCAATCTGTGTAGTCATATGAGCCTGAGCTGGAAGCAACCAATTAGATCATGCTGTTCCTCCTCTTGCCAAAAGGGAATATAATCCCCCAGACAGGGACACGTGCTTGATTTTAGCCAAAAGCTCAGAAGAAGCTCCTGATCTTCACCCACTGAAATTTAACCTCTCATCTGCTATTAATCTATTTTCAGCAAATGATTACCAGAACATCTGCTCATGCCCAGTAAATTTTTCCTTCCTTCTCTTAAAACTGACTTCCCCAGTGGACCGATGGAAGAGAGATTCTGCAGCTTGTTCTGCTCCTTAAAATAGCATTGGTCCACTGAAGAAATGTTAGTTGAAGGTGAGGGTGTGATTTTTGTCATTTACATTGCACCTATAGGGGAAATGAGAGCAAAGAGACTGCAATAATAGTAGGATTTTCATCTAACATTTTTTTTTAAAAACTAATCAGGGAGTAAAAGGATACATTCAGCAAATGTGTATTTGGGGTTTACATAAAGAAGGAAGCAGCCACACAAAGATCATTAATCTCAGCATTAATCAAGCCTTTGAATCACAAGATCATTCAGGTTGGAAAAGATTTCCCAAGATCTTAGGCCAATCACCACTTTTGTCATCCAGCCCAGAGCACTGAGTGCCCCGTCCAGCCATTCCTTGGACACTTCCAGGGATGGGGATTTACCATCTCCCTGGGCAGCCCCTTCCATTGCCTGAGCAACCTTTCCATGAAGAAATTCCTCCTGAAAGCCTTCTTGTGTCCACTTCCACGTACTTCCCTAAAGGATATGGTCTGACAATCTTCATTCAGCAGGATAATGGCAGAGGAGAATTTTCAGGAGGGTTTTGAAATCTGGGAAGGCATGAGATGTTTGGATTTTTGTCAAAGAAATCCCCTCAAAGAAGAGCAGTATGGGAGATAGTGTAAGAGCTGGTCATTGCCTTGATTTCTCTGGTATTTCCTTTCTAATCTCCCTCCCAACCTTTCTTCCCTACATTTCCACACTAAGCATTTATCCTTGTGATTTACTGGTACAATTTATTTGTGTGCCTTGAGGAAAATGCTGTTTGAACCTTCCTTCATTTACTTTTCTTGTTCTTCTCAGGGGTGCTACTTTCTGCTCTTAGGTGCCCTTCTGTAGCTCAGATGTGTAACCAGGACATCTTTTGCACAGCTTGCAAAAAACCTGGATGTACCAAAATTCTTTGGGCATTTTATGCTTCTGACCAGCATAACCAATCATTTACAAAAACATGAGACTCATATCTCTATTCAGAAATTATGTTTTCATGTTTTCTTTAGGTTTGCTTCTCCAACTGCAGATATTTAGGGCAGAAAATGGTGGGCCTGATTCCATGTAAGGAACCACTCATCTGATGAAGTGTCCAGAAAATAGCTGGGCAAAAATGAAAATGAAAACTAAAGCGAAGTCCATCCAGAGCAGGAGATTTTTTTTATCTTGTTGGTTCAGATGGCTACTAAAGAAATCAGTTCCCTTCTAAAATATCAATATACACAAAAAGCTGTATCTTGGGGGTTTCTTGTTCACATCATTCCAAAATCTGGTCCTGTAGCTTGCTGTCGTCCTGGGGCGCACACAGCTACACTGCAGGCAGTAGATTAATGGATTTTAGAGCATTAAAGATTCTGCTTTTAAGGAAAAAATCACTTTGCAGCCCAGCTGTAGCAAAAGTCGGTTATTCCCTGTGATTGTTGCCTATTGTTGAATGATTTAGTTGGAGCTGACAACTTGAGTCATTAGCATTACATTGTGTTCAAGAACATTTAAATGCATTGTTTTATCCCTTTTTTTTTAATGTTTCAGAACAAGAGCCAAGGACTGAGTTTTGTCCGTATACATGCACCTTGGCAAGTCCTCAGTCGAGAAGCAGAACTCCTTAAAATAAAAATGCCCACTAAAAAGGTAAATATCTCCCATTTTCTGTCAATAAGTTTTACAATTGAGGCAGCAGGGATCAGAATCATCACTAAATATATAGAAGCCTATGGAGTTACTTTGTTTCAAAAATCAGAGAAAATGAACTGTCATGCTTATTTTTCACATTTCCAAATCTTTTGAGGTGATTTACTGTTCAGAGCTATATTTAAGATGGGATTTCCAAAGGGGTTTTTAAAGGCCACAGAGGCAGCTGGCTGATGGACTGCATTCAGGAGGATGATGACAGAGGTGAGTGTTAAGGAGGGCTTTGAAAGCTGAGAAGGCAGGAGCTGTCTGGGTTTTTGTCCAAGAAATTCCCTCAAAGGTGAGGGGTAGTATGGAAGATAGTATGAAACTGGTCATTGTCTTGAGACTTCTCTAAAGAGAGAGAGGCTCTCCCCAGGGAATCTTTTTTGGTGGTATCAGTGACTTAGTGAATTCAGACCAGCCTGTTGTCACTAAAACTTCAGCTCACTCTCTTCTTTTCTGCCTGTTTTCAGCAGAGTTGCTGGCAAACTTTGAAAATTCAGAGTAGAAAATCCCCCAATCTGTGTTCCTGAAATTATTTAGTCCATTGGTTAACAACTCCTCTGGAGGCATGGGAACTGCCTCGTGCTTTTAGTTAGTGATACTCATCACCTGCACTAAAGAACACTTACTTCTTTGTCATTAGAAATAAAGGAAAAACGGATTTTGTTTCCTCCCACTGCATTGTTTGATCTTTGTTTGAGTTTTTGTCTTGTTTTCACCTACCAAAAGCTTCATTGTAGTTCACATTTCATGCTGTTAGAACCTGTCATCAGAAGATGGCCAAATCATCTTGCATAGTCTTAATGGATTTACTTCCCAGGGGAAAAAACAAAAAGGCTATTTCCAATCAATCTGTGAAAATGAGTAGGTTTTGGACAGCTGCAGTACTCCTAGAAACTTTCTGCTTATTTAACTCCTTATCTTTGATCCCTTCCAAAATGAATTCATTTTATGCATTTTTTAGTGCCTGCTTATTTCTCTGTCCTTCTTCCTCCATAGGAATTTTCCCCAAGTTTTTTGCAGATGCACCAAAGTAAATTTTACTCTATTTTAATTGATGAATATTGCCATAATTTTGGCCTAGGTTAAGGTCTGTCCCAGAGTTGATAATCTCTGTTGGCACCCTCCTCATTCACACCAGTTCTGTATCCCCTTCTCTCCTCTGATTGAGTGAAAAAATCCTCTGTTTTCTTAAAAAATAAAAAAATCCTCTTATCTCTAGCTGCAGAAATGGCATCACTACCAGAAACAAGCTTGACAGGAAAACTCTATTCATGTCCTAGGGTTTGAGTTTTTTTTGAAATTAAAAGCAATTGAAAGAGGAATTTCCTTTAAAGAAAAAAAAAAAAATCCGATTTGAAAAATAAACTGAAATCTTGTATTTTGGGGATTTGGCAATACAAAATAAAAAAAATTAAACCAGTAACCACTAAAAGGAAAGTTCTGGTTTTGTTCAAAATATTGCTCTCAAGGCACATTAGGTATTTTCTGTGATGGTATTTTTATTAATTCAAGGATCATATTAAACCATTAAAAAAGGCATTTTCAGGAGAAAGCATTTATCCACCTCTAAACACAAATTGGTTGCAAATATTTTTTCCCTACATGTTCAGTTTCAGAGTATAAGACATGCTGGGAAAAGGTACCATCTGAGCACTTTTAACAATATATTAACTCCTGGATCTGATAATAGAGTTATTTTGGTGAGTCAGACCATGCCAGGCTCAAGAATGAGTAATAGGAGCAACTGGGAGGGCTGCTCTGTTGCCAGAGCTGTGATGGTTCTGCCTTTAGTGAGTCTTGGGGGAATGAATCCTGGGACTGGAGTGCTGGGATAGGGAAGTAAAGGCTGTTCAGGAGGGATAATCAGAGATGGAGAGGTGGAAGAGTTGTTCTGTATGGCAGGGAAAAGCTGCAGCTAAGGGATTCTAAGGTTGGCAGCTTCTGAATGAGGGTTAGGGGGATGGAAAACAAGGCAGATGTCATTAAGTGTTGTATAGGACTGATGAATTATTCCATAGGCAACCAGCAGAAACTTCTTGTGCTTATGGGAAATGTTCACTTCCCAAGCATTAATTTGGAATACTGCACGGCTGTGACAAGCAAGTCTGAGAAAATTCCAGAAGGGTTTTGAAGAAAATACTTTGCCACGAGGATTCAGTGAGCCAGCTAGGACAGATGCCCTTCCAGGCTGGGTACTTGTGAATAGAGAAGGACGTGGAATATGTGATAGTAGGAGGCTGCCTTAGTTACAGCAACCACAAAATGGTTGAGTTTAAAATAGTCTAGTGAGATAAAAAAAAAAGGTCAGCAGAGCTGCTGCTCTAGGTTTCAAGAGAGTAAACTCAA
>VRYO01000369.1:5652976-5664946 GCA_009812075.1 Sialia sialis
TGTGGCCACTGAATTTTTAAGGGACCATCAGTATCCACTGGGTGCTCAGAAGTCCATGGGACCTTGTGAATTAATCCCAGAGTGCTGAAGGAATCAGCAGGACTCCTTCCAATCCACTTCCAAAGGACTTGGTACTCACTGGCTGGGAGCCACTTGGGTTTATTACAATTTACAAGAGGGAAGAGCCAGGAAATGACATCGCTGATATTCCAACCTCAGGACTTGGAATAGGAGAAAGTCATACCACCTGCAGCTAAAAGGCACTTGAAGGACAAAGCATTCCTCAGGCACAGACAATAAGGTTTCACAAAGGGAAAGTCCTGGCTAACTAATTATATATCCTTCTGGTGTAAGGTTCCCTGCCTTGTGGATGAGAGGGAGGCAGTAAATGTAATTTTCCCCCTGGATTTTAGTAAAGTTTTTAGTATTATCCCTCAGAGCATCCTTCTCGACAGGTGGTTTAACTGTGAGATGAGATGAGCAGGTACCTGGAGCTCTGGGTGAAGAACTTGTTCTTTTCTTTTTTTCTTGTATTCGCAGTTCTGCACTGACTTTTTTTTTTTTTTTTTTATTACCTGGAAGAAGCTTGTGAGGGACAAGAACTTTTTGGAACTGCAGCCCAAATGGATTCAGTTTTTTACAGGAGTATGTCCTCAGAGAAGACTCTTACTTTAATTACAGGTTTATACTTATGTGTACAGCAAATTATTTTTTTTTCCTTTCTTCATTTTAGTGTAATTTTGGAAGGGATATGCTAACGTACAGTTTTATTTCCTCAGATGTATGAAATCACAGAAGAAAAAGGAATACTCAAAACGTTAAATGAAATATGGTGCAAATTGACTGAACCTCTGCAACCCCAGGTGCCACAACAAGAAAATACCAAGATGAAAACCTTGTCCTACCCATTTTCCAGAGAGAAAATATATTTGTGAGTACTTTAAAATGTGATGGACAATGAAGAAAGCTGGAATGTATTGTTTTAGTGTTCTAATTTCTTTTTCCCACATTTCAGTCAAATTACAGAAATTTATCAAGCATACCTGAAAATCCTGAGGCAACATATAACTGCCAGATTGTCAGTGGATTAACAGAAATCTAAGCTGCAGAGACTTTCTGCCAGTGATGTACATATTTCTGCAGGATAAGGCACTGGAAGCAGTGCATCAAATAAAATTTCCATGTGTTTAGCTTGAAACGTAGAAATCCTCCCACCAAATTCCTGATTATTTGGTTAAGGATATTACTGCCTGTTTTGAAAAAAGCAAGAGCTGGTAGAAATGTGGTGGTATTTTCCATCTTGATAGATTTATCGTAGCAATTAAAACTAGCTAATAATATGCAGATAAGGAGTTCTTGACACCTGCCCTCTCACTCAAAATAATATTTCTGGGCCCAGTTTGACATGAAACATTCTTCTTTTCCTCCTGAGTGTCTCCTTGTATTTATGTCCAATAAATAAAATTCAGTAATAAATATAGTGACCCACCATTTCATTTATTGCCCTCTGACAATTTTAATTTAATTCTGAATATGAGTCAAATTGATGGAGGAGAATAAACTGGGAAGCTAATTTCACATATGATGATTTTGAGGTTTAAGGGAAGGCATAATTCCAGTGGAATGGTTATTTAAAATCAAGTAAAATGCTGACTGTTTAGTGGCCAGGAAAAGAATAATGAAAATCTGCATCAAGCTGGTTGAAACCTAATAACATAACCTCAGCATGTTATAGTATTGAGGGGATAAGAAAAATATTCAAAGGTCATCTTCTGTCAACAATAGGGAGGTTCTTCTTGTCCAAATGGCATTTTATATTAGCTAGTCATTTTGCATTTTTATGCCTACCATCAGTACAATCCTGGCAGAGTTCTGAATGACAGCATATTCTATTATGCTGAACTATGTCATCTACATTCCCTTTAAACGTCTGTTTTTCTGATTAGCTGCAGTTTCTGAGTGACTTCTACAATAGAATCTTATATGTTGTCTTACTTGTTGCTTCCATGTCTTAAAACTGAGCTGATTTTCCTCAATGTTTTAGGTATAACATCAAAGACAAAGACACCTTTTTTGACAATGCAACCCGCAGCCGAATAGTAAGTTAATAAAAATAACGTATCCTTGTCTTCTTGTGCTGAGTGGGATTTGCTAGTGGGTTTAAAATGGGATTTACAGGGAGTGTTTTAGTTTCAACTTTGCTAATTCCATTAATTTATGCATTTGTGTGTTCTTGCAGAACACTAATTCCTGACCTATATGTATGTAAGGAATTCTGTTCTGGGACTGCACGGTGGTTCAGAATAGGAAATGTTCTGCAGGGAAGTTACTCACTGCTCTTCATTGTTCAATGCTCTTTTCAGCCCTGCTCCTAATCTTTACCTAGATTTCCTTCCATGTAGTCCTTATACTTCAAACACTTCTATAAGGACATGACCCAGCAGGATTTAGCCCACAAATGTTAGAACAGATAACCCATTGATAAAATCTGCTAAAGAATTTAAATATTTGTGCAAACAAACAGAAGCCACCTATTTTAGAACTTTGTTTTATTGCTAATTCCATTATAAAATTCATGCTAAAAGAGGATTTGTGTGTTATCCCACTGTTCTTTTCTGCAGGTGAGGGAAATTTTGAAGCGCACATCTACAAAGGCCAGAAGCAGCATGGGTAAGGTGGAGGGAAGAGAATTAGAGGAGTTCTTTTGAAAGGAATTGTTTAGGTATCTCAGAGAATATTGATTTTTCTAGCAGGACACAAAATATGCTGGAGCATCTTGACAAAAAAAAATAGAGATTGAACTAAGTCTTTTTTTCTGAGGCATAAAATCAGAATTTCTAGTCCATATTTGAATGGTAATAGGAGCTGGATTTTCATTTCTACAGGTGCAGCATCTGGCCCATAACTCACATTTCATGAATTGTTACAAAATTGGATTTGATTACTGTATGATCTGCTTTGGAAAATTCAGATGTCAACTGCAATATGTTGTATTATTTCTTGCAGGACTGTATTTTTCTTGCCATTTCAATTGAATAAGTTACCTTTCCAGATTATTTTTATTGCTTCAGCTTTAAAAATTACCTCCCTGAGCTGCCTAGTGAAATATATGACTTAAATATGACTGTTTTGAAGATACTTTTGGGATAATGCTGAAATATATAGAGCTTGATGTTCAGAACTTATTTCATTTTCTTGAGGTTCAGAATTTATGCAGGTGCACATATTCTCTTTTCTCCACTCTCTTCTCTCACTCATTGTGAGATCATGCCGCATATCTCCCTAGTGGAAGAGATGGCGCCCCGTGTCTGACATATTTTTTGGAAATCTTTCTGTAAGCTCGACCACCTATGGACAGATCACAATGTTCAAGTGTAACATTCCTGGCAAATAATGTGCTGCAGCAAGATTCTGCGCAGTCCTGGTGTGATTTTGGGCAGGGAAACTCCAACAACACATTTTTGGTACAGGAAAATAGATTAATTTAGGTTTCCTTGTACAGGTGATATGAAGTGTTTTTTAAAATTACATGGAAAGCATAGAAAAATCAATCACACAAAATGCTTTTTCTTTTTCAACCAAAACCACTTGCTTTTTCCCAGCACAAACTTTAAATTTATGACTGCCACACTGTTTCCTTTAGAAGAAAAAAAAAATGATTTTGAAAATGTCAGGCATTCTCAATTTCCAATTTTCATTTGGCAGGTTCTGCTTTTTGAACTGTTTACTTGGTGTTGTTCTATGTTTTGATTTGCTCTAAAGTCTCCAATGGGACAATAGAGGAGAATGCTGTCTTATTTTTCTGGGATGCTTGCAATCCTCCTGGAGACTAGAATTTGCTGGGGGGAAAGCTGGAGAGAAGCTCAAGAACAGAGTAGGAAAGGATAGAGCGCTTTGCCAATGGAGATATTTGCCTCTTACTAAAGGTTTTCTTTACTTTAATAGCTTGTTCTGGTTTATAATGGTATAAAAGCCATCATTAGAGATCAAAGGACCTTTCATGAATTTTTTAACTTTAGCTTGAAAATAGAGCCTGATGCACTTCAAGCTCAAGAACTGATTTGATATGAAATAACTATTTTAACATTCCCATCCTTTCCATCTTTCTGGTCCATTGCCAAAACAGGATTGTGCATCACGTTTGACCTAAATTCACTTACTCCTTTCGTCTTCTGTGATCCACCCCCAGAGGACCTCTGTTTCATATGTCACTAAGACTTTCCCATCTCACTGGTCTTAAGCTTAAAACCACTCATCAGGAGAGGCTTAAAAGATTTTTTGAAACAATTTTTAAAAAAAAAATTTAGTTCATTGCTTATTTTGCATAAGAGGCAGGACAATGATGTTGGAAGTGCTTATAGCAATCTTTGGTTTTATAAACCTGTTTTTTGAAAATAACAACACTTCAAACACATTTGCTTGTGGATTATTTTACATCTGGGTAAGGCTGAATCCTATGATATTATACAAGGAAGGCTTATTTTCTTCTAACATAACTTTGAACCACTGTGAACTTCCAAACATTGAATGTTTTCAGGAGCAGACTTGACACTATCCAAGCACAATTTATTGATTCTTTGAATGCGTGTCGTTGTACTTGTCTTTGTATCAAGGGAGACATTTATTGATATTGCCTGTCTAGCATCTCTGACCAGAAGATTTTCCCCAAATATTTCAGGACAATGTGTAATTTGAATAAGGAATGTTTTTCATCACGAAAGATGTGATAGCTGGTATTTTTTTTCTTTTCTGGGCATTGAAAGCAGAGAGGCCTGGAATAAATTTATATGTGTGTGTATATGTATATGTATATGTGTGTGTGTGTGTGTGTGTGTGTATGTGTCTATATTTATATATATCTATATACTAATTATTAGGGATTAATCATCTTTGGTTGCCTTTTCATTGAACAATTGTTTTCACCTCCAAAGATGAAATTGCTGTAAGAATTGCAGGTCCTGAGAGCCAGTAGGGATCTTGTGTCTGTCTACAGGTGCTGCAGTCACTGCTGGGAATTCCCTTTCTAAACTGGAAGTGCCCAAGGCTGGGCTGGATGGGGCTCTGAGCAGCCTGGGATAGTGGGAAGTGTCCCTGCCCGTGGCTATCCCTGCCCATGGAACTGGCTGATCTTTAAGGTCCCTGCTAACCCATACCATTCTATGATTTCATAACCACAAACTTCTGTGGAAGATTTTTGTGGGGATTGTTTTTAATTGTTGGCCAGTGGGGATCTGTGGTTCTGACCACCGTAAAGATTCAAGAAGGACTTCTGAATGTTTTGCTTCATAGCCATGGGGCTATTTGCTATCAGGATGAGAAAGTGGTCAGAAGGACCTGCACTGTGCTGTTCACTGAAGAAAAAGCACTCTGTGGAAATGAGTTTCTCTGAAAAACGTTTTCAGAGCCCGGAACTCCCATATTGCTCTGTCCTCATTCTGAATATTGTCAGTTATACAGCTCTGTCCCCTCTAGAACGTCATGAAGTGAAATCTGTAGTAATGTTTTCTGTTCAATTGTGCCTGTTGACCACCTGAAATTTTATTTTTCTTTTAGGCATTGGGACATTAATAGCAAACAATGTTTATGATGCAGCCTACCCACTTCACGATGTACGTATGCACTACTACAAATCCATTTCTCTGCTGGTGTCACTCAGGAGACATCCATTCATAGACATTACTATTTGCTGTCTGTGACACTGAAAATCTCTTCTAAGTGTGGTTCTAATATGTCATCTCTTATATAAGTACATTTCAAGCTGTGACCTAAAAGCAAAATCAACAATGTAGGAACGGGTAACAAAACTTGTTTTTTCTGCTTTTACATCAATCATTAAATTAATTTCTTTCTCCAGGGTGAATATGAAGGCCAAAATGATGACATGAATGAAAGAAAGGTAAAATACATTGCAAATATTTTTTCATATCATATTTAATGTAATAAATGATGTTGTAAACCTCATTGCAAAGCATTAGCCATTGTATGAACAAGTAGATATTTTAACAAATGCATACATTTTTTGAATTGCATATTTTCCTCTATTTCAGCATATAAAAAGATTTTGACAAGATTTTTATAGTATCTTTTTATCAAGCATGTGTGTTCATTTAATTTGAAATTTACATCTTGAGGTGCACGCAGACAAGAGTTTTAACGTGTCAGGAAGCTAAAATTGTTAAATAACTCATTTCATAATTTTATTTTGCTAACCAGATGCTCCTAGAGAGCAGTGGTTACTAAAGTAAAACACAGTTGTACTTTTCCTTTGATTGTGCGTTCAACTAAATTGCGTGCAATTTCTAAAAATCTGCTTCAAATTATTTTGTAAATAAAGTTTCTAGCTATTCAGAAATAGATCAGTCCTCAACAGAAACAGTGTGAATTCAAACTGTGTTTAATACATATGCTTAGTTTTAGAAATGGGGAAAAATGTAAGTAATATTAAATAATCTATTTAATTTTATAGTTACTAATAAGTAATCTAATAAAGTCCTTTCCATGTTGGTCTCTAATGTTTGCTCATTTTATTTCCCTTGATATGCAAACAATAGGATAGGAAATGCAGAGGGAAAATAGTAGGGACAGAAATGAAGATGGATAAATGAACAAAAATGGAACATTTGGAAACCTCTAATATTTACTATACTACGAAGACTGAGTTCATACAAACAGAGGTCATACAAATAAATCTGATTTCTCCAATGCTGAATTAGTAAAATTTGAAAACATAATTTCTGTAGTTTTTGGTAAATAATGTTGCCATTCAGCCACTAGATGTCTTCATGTGCCTTATACAATTTAATTTAGTATATGAACCTTGGTAAGCAAAACAAAGTTACAAAACAAACTATAAAAAAAGCTTTTAAATTCATGTCTGTTTCTTTGAACTTTTTTTTCACAAAGGAATTGTCTGACCTGGACTTGCAGAATTTTTTTGAGAGGCACCTCCACAGATTACTGACTTGGAAAGCAAAAATTTTAGAGAGAAAATCTAAAAGAACATTTAGTCAATGAAGGAAGATTGGGTACTGTGGAATGGGGGAAAGAGGGCCTAGAAGGACCATTGTCTGGAAAAATATTCCCCTACTGGTTGTATTTTGTGCTGCCCTCTTTTTATTCTGCCTATTAGGCTCAGTTATGAAGTGTTAAGTATTAAAAACATAAAAGCTTCTTTCCAGAAATACTTCATTGATTATTCACATATGTCCTTGCTGCCTAGGCCTTGAATCTTCTGTAGTATTCCTATACATAACATCATCTGTTTTCTATCTGAATCTAATAGTCTCAGTGTTTAATTTCCTGAAGAACCCTGATCAGGTTTAAAAGAAAGGAGGGCATTTTTGAGCTTTTTTTTTTTTTTTTTCCCTTCTGCCCCCTTTTATTTTGTTCACTTTAACTTATCTGTATCTTCAAACTCAACTTTCTCTTGTAAAAGTCCCAAAAATGAACTGAGCCTTTATGGGGTACTTATGTCAATAGGGCAGCACAAGTAATTAAAGTTTATGTACCTTAATTACCAGTTTATAACATAAAAGGTTAATCCTTATCAACCATCTTCAGGATTTCCTTGGACAAAATGCACAGTGACACAACAATTTTGTCCCATCCTATGAGAATTAGAAATCTGCAAAGAAAACTTGAGAGGGTTTCACTTTTTCCTAGAAGTAAAGGAATTTCCCAGTTTCAGTGTGATTTCTGCTCTAAAAAATAATAAAAAATATTAAGAAAGGAATTGAGGAGCAGAATGATGGTAACTCACCCCGAGTGTAAACACTGGTTTAATTTTGAAGCTTCTGGCCCACTGGAAATTTGTAACCCTTCATTGCAGTCTCTATGACATCAAAAAATCCATGAGGGCTTTGTATCCCACCTGGGAAATCCACTTTTGTCATGTACTAGAACATGATCCCTATTATTAGAAGCAAATTAGAACATTCCTGTAAACTTACAGAAAGTACCTGTTCCTAAATGGAGTGCTATTTTAGTCAGAACTTTCTTTTTGCTCTTCAAATTTCATTCTGTAGCTGCATTCAAAGCAGCCTTTGGGGAGTTTTAAGAATGTAACAGTTTTAACTTTCTTATTTTGTATATTTTAGTGAATGCATTTATTAGTATGATTATTTATGGAAATAAATAATGCTGGGGGTGGGGGAGTAATGGCAAGGGATGATTTTGCATAGGCAAGAACAAATATTCATATAAAAATATCAATGTGGCAGCCAGGACAATCCTCTTCAGTGAAGTTGTGTCACATAAATCACAGGAATGAAAGAGGGAATAAGCAAGACCATCCCAAATTCTTGGTCTGTTGCAGTTGAGTGTGTTGTGGTCCATCTACCCCAGGTCCTGCAAGGTTTCCTTTTATCCCTGCTCCCATTCCAGCTGGATTCCTCCTGCTGCAAGAAGTTTGTGTAGAATCTGATCCTTCCTTTGAGCTCTCTGTAAGATGTGGGTCAATCTGCATGGCCAACAGCATACATGGCCTTCATGATGTCCCCAACATGGGGGCAAGGTGGCTTTTGTATGGGCTCTACTGGGTTTTGCAGCCCCAGGAGTGCAGCAAATATTTTTAACTCTTAGAAGGGGTTTATGAAAACAGAAGGGATAATTGTTTAAAGTAAAATTTCAGTTGGGTTTTTTTTTGTCTTTCTTTAGTTGCTATATCAAGAATGGGCAAGATATGGAGTGTTTTACAAGTTTCAGCCTATTGATCTCATAAGGTAATGTGGGCTTGTATAGAACACCAAGGGACATCATTCTGAGGTGATGCAGTAGATTCATTTCCACTTTCTTCAGCAAATGAAATGTAGGGTTGTTCAGAACATTGAAAATAATGTAGCTCTGCTGATAATTTGCTGTAACAAACATACACCAAAAAATTATCATGTATGCTTTAGGATAGTGCTTATTCCTGGAAGAATGTCATACTTCAGTTTTTGGGGGTTTTTAGGTATTGATTTGTTCAAAGGAGAGGAGTTGCTGTTTATATTGGTGAGTTTTTATTGGAGGGTATGGTCACAAAATCTGGTGAATAATCAGAAGCTGGTGTTCACGTCATGAATCAGTGTGAAAGTATTTGACAGTTTTGAGATTGATTTGATTTTTTTACTCCTGGTTTTACAAGTTTTATTCATCTGAACGTATCCATATGTGTTCCCAGTGGGGGAGGGGGGTTGTATATTTATAATTTTTTTCTTTACAAACATAGAAGAAGTTGGCTTTAAAATAAGACAAAACAAACCAGAATGATTTTTAAAGATTTCCCACAATAACTAAAAGAAAGCCAAAACAAAACAATTTTTGTTGTGTTGTATTTTGTTTGTACTACAAGTACTGAGTAAAGGAAAAAAGATTTGAGTAAACTGTTGACTAGAAATATTCTATTGTAAGGTGTAAGGAAGAAATGAACTAGGCCATTAAGGAATAGAAAAAAAGCCTCCACAAATACCTGTTTTAAAATAATTTTTATATAAGAAAGATGGAATTTGTTACCATTTGTCTTTTGAATAATCAAACTCCTACCATTTTTAATTATGTGATCTGCTCCTATGTGATTGTCTGCAAAAGCTGCTGTTGGTCATATGGATAGCCAGTATGTAAAATATTTTGTTATATTTTGTGCTAAATCTGAAATACTGCACGTAGTTTTTCCAAGAGTTAAGCAATAGCTTTTAATGTGAGAGGAATTGCTGCTTATTGGGACAAAGATGATGCAAACTTGCAAGTGGAAGTGAGACCATCAAACTCTACTGAGGTTCTGCAAGGCTTTGAAATTTCCTCTGCTTTTGCTTCAAAGGTTTTGTGCAAAATTAATGTATGTTTTGTATGGCAGTTACTCTGGGCCAAGCTCCTATATGGAACAGGTAAACTCAGACCAGGATGAGATTGCAGCACCTGAGGTGTGGTTAGTAAATATTACAAGTGTTAAACTAATTTGTGACTGGCTAGAGGAATTCCCAAGCTTTAGCAGACCTGACAGCTCAGCTGAGTTAAAAATAGAGGTACATCTGCTTACACTCTATCTTCATTTGTATTTTTCTGTCTCCATTATAATGTTTCACTGTGCTGATATGATTTCATAGAAATCCTGTGGTTTAAACTTCTGTGAGAAACTAAAAGAAGACCAGACATGTGCAATTGATTGTCTGTTCCCAGAGATGACTTTTCTTGCTTTTATCTTCCATACTTTGCTCGACTTCAAGTTTGAATGTTACCACTAAAATAAATGTGGTTTTTATTTCCTGCCTAATGTTAGAGCTTTAGTGTAGATGTACCTGGAGAATGGCCACCCCTCTCTTTCTGCTGGTGAAGTGGATTTCTTCACTTTTGTGCCGTGGGGGTATCTGAGCTCAGCCTTGATGTGGATACTTACTCCCTTGGCAGACATCAGTCACTTTGTGCTTTTTGGTAATTTACTATGACCCTCCTTTCTTAGATTGCTTAGATTATACTCAACTTTTTTTTTTTTTTTCTTTTTTCTTTTTTTTTCTTTTTTTCACCCCTGGTGTAACTTAAATTTAAGTTCAGGCTTTGGTGGACAGATCAAGCAGTGTTTATCTTTCTTTTTACTCTAAGTCTGTCCTGCCTGCTGTTTTCAAATACATCAACTCTGTTGAAGTACACGGCTAATTTTTAAATACAGCTTGCAACATATGTTTAACTATTACTGTTTCACTCTTATTCAGTAGGAATACAAACTGAAAGTAATTTTTTGACTCAAGTGCCTATGCTGGAAGATTAGTTGTGACACTTTAAAATTATTATAGGTTATTACTGGTGCTTCAGCACCTTCCTTCTGACCACAAAGTTGTTTCCAGTTCTCAGTTGATTGCACATCAAAGACAGGAGCTATGCATTTATTATGCTCACTTTTGATACAGAATGGAGATTCTCTTCTAATGTCTCTAATCCTCAGGGAATTTAACTGCATAGTCAGTCTCAGAAAATTTAAAAATTCTTAATGAAAAAAGGAAATAAAGGACCATTATAACATTCACCAACAATTCCATTCATTCCTATCTCTTAATTTGTAAAAATATCCTTCTCTGAATTTGTGGACTGCTTTGGGCTAAAAGAAAAGCAAAGTGTTTTGTTCAAGAAATGCAGTTTTGAATAAGAAAGGTTTCACCAAATCAGAGCACAGTGTATGGAACACTTTCAGTTAAAGACTTTAAGGAAATGTATGTGCAAGTAATACAGTGTGAATTGAAGTTTGACTTGTAAGATGTTACAACACCTCATCTCTCAGTGCACCTCCAGATATAAGAACGCATTATTTGAAACATAGTCTGCCTAATGCAGTGCTTTATTTCATGAATGTCCAAATATGAATTTCAATTTGTTTTTTGCTTCTCTTTAACTCACAGGATATTTGAGATAGAAATGGTGAACTATTTGCTAACAGATACCTTAGGCTAAAAGTACTGAAAACAATGAATGAAAAATATTGGACCTCAGTCATCTCAGGAAGGCCTGAGGGATATATTAAAAAGTAGAAATGAAAGCTGCAGTTTTAGAATATGCAGAGCTCTGGAGGTCTGTCTGTTGTAGCACACCTTTTCTGTCATCCTAATTTAAGTATTGATTTTCACTTGAGAGGAGTTTGTCTCATGTGACTTTTTTATAGGAATGCACTTATCACCAGCAGTTCCTCTCAATCCTTGGACTGTAATATAAAAAATGCTATAAAAACAACTATGACTTAGTGATTTTCTTCTATTTTGGATGATTTTCTTTTCTTGTATGAAGATGAGTTCAAACTCAGTTTTTAACAAGTTCTGCACTGATGCTACTGTTGATCCAGAGACAGGGAGGATGCTCCCTAAGGGTTCTATGACCTTGCATAAAAAAAGCAGGTTTTATATTTTTACATGCTATTAGATATTAATCAAAAGTTTTAACAACATGATTTTAGAATTACAGTATTTTCACTATTATAAGCCGCACCTTTTTCATTGAAGAATCCAGCCT
>VRYO01000369.1:5665199-5687375 GCA_009812075.1 Sialia sialis
CTTATAATCAGGTGCGGCTTATAATCGTGAAATTACTGTCATAGGTTGTCCTTAGATCTTGTCTCTGCTCAAAACAGATCTGCTTTTGAAAGCCAGATCAAATTTCTCATGCATTTTGAAATATCCTGGGATGGAGATCACACAGCTTCAACTCTTCCAACACTGCACCACTTTCAAGAAATTTTCCCCCCTCTTTGGACCAAATGTTCCTTGATCTTATTTACAGTCATTGTTTTTTTTGTCTTTTAGCAGGACATCTCTGACGACTTACAGTAAGACAAGAAAATACACACAAGTGCAAGAAGTGCATTAGAAATTTATAATAAATTTTATTTTTGTTTGTAATGCAACATTTATCACTGAGGAGCTCTAAATGACAGATGAAGGGAGTAAGCTGAGGTTACAGTGTCACAAAGAGGTGGTTTTCCTTCTGAGACGAAACCTTAACTCATGGAAAACTGGCATGTTTTCCTCTTAAAGGGCATCTTGAAGCACTTGGACCTGGAAAGCCATGTAGGAACTGAAATCCCATGAGCCAACCATCCTTGTAAAAAGGAGGTTACATTTTTATCTCTTGATTTATTAACATGAGATTACCCCATGCCACGAAAATCATGCAGAGTTGGCTCATTTCTAATTGTGGTGGAGCTTATTTTAATATCACTGCTTCTATAAGGCCCCAGCTAATTTTCTAATGTTTTTTCATATTTTAATTGAAATTTGCCATTTCTAGAACTTCACCAAAGTTCTTAGTAGCTAACAGGCTACATTATCTATAGTATGATTGCTTTCAAAGCTCCAAATGCCTCTTGCTGTAAAGCCTGAAACAGGGAAGACATGTAAAGATTGAAACTGTGTATGCAATAACTCTTTTTGCAGGAGCAGGTAGGAAAGTGTATTACCTAAAATACTATTTATAGAGTATAGAACATAAATCAAGACTTGGGAGTTTCTGTTAGTCAAACTGTCTAGCTAATATATTCCCTCCTTCCTATCTTCAACTGTGTTTTCCTTTGGTATGGAAAATTGCATCACCTCTGTGTGTAATGAATTCTGGCCCTTCATTGTGATGTACCCATGTTGAACTTGCTCTCGACTGAGCATGCCCAGTCCCCTGCTGTTACTGCCATGAATGCTGTGTTTCTCAAGCCTGGAGCTTGCTTCTCCTGGCAGTTTCTAAAGCAATGTCAGACCTGTAATCCAAAGTTTGACTGCCTCAGCTCTGGAAACTTGCCTTCTCTTTGAGTGTCTGACACTGCTCGATGTAATCAAACAGGCACCCAAATTGTCAGTACTGGTTTTCCTTTTGACCTTTTGCTTCTTTCATCAGTCTTCACCCAAAAAACCCCCAAACCTGGATGTATCTCTTCACCCTGCTTAGGGGAGTTTTAAAAGAGAGATAAAATATGAACAGAGAGTTCTCCTAAAATGTTGTTTTCATTGTCTGTAAAGATAGGTGTTTCTTCCTTTGCAAAAATATGGTTAAGATCAATTTGTGGTATGGCTTGCCCAAGCTGAGCCCTTCTATCCTGCCTAATGCCTGAGAAAATGATTTCTTTGTTCACTACCCTGATTTGTATTCACATCTTCAACTCTTTTTTGTTCCACATACTGTCTAGAATTCTCAGGACTTGAAAATAAAGCCTGTGACTCCCAGTCCCAGAGGAAATCTTGTTCAGTCACTGCTTATGCTAACTTTGGGGTTATTGATTCTCAACGTGGAGATTCTCCTGTATGCTTTAATTCCTCAGCTTCCCTGTCCCTCTTCTGTTATTATTGTGAATTAATCTCACCAAATATATAAGAAACACCCTTGCAGCATCTGGTTGTCTCACAGGGACTGAACAACTCTCTCTGATGCACTGTGTTGCTGATATTCTTCCCTGACTGTCACAGAGATGCTGAGGCTGTCTGCAAGGAGTTCTGTGCTAGGAAAAAGAAAAAACAGCTTTAAGCCTGGGAAAATGCAGTAATCGAGCAAACACAGTACTAAGTAAAAAAATGCCCATGAGCTCTACCAGTGTCTTTGGCACTTGTCCATCCAGCTCCTTTCCAAAGCTCTGCCAAACACATGCTTGAGGCAACAATCTGAGCTGTAGCCCTTTAGCACTTTGAGGCCAACATCTTTTTATAGTTCCAAGAATCTGTACAGTGAAGATTCCTTCCCAACATGTGATATGTCCTGCTTACAGTTCCTCATCACTGAAACTCTAGGTGCAGAGGGAAGTGCTGTGCTAACATCCACTCATCCTTGATGTCCTTCCTGCCAGGTTTTACAGCAGAGAGCTTCCTGGAGGGGGCCAGAAGCAGGTGGGACTCTGGAGCAGAGTGTGAGCTGGTGAAAAATGAACATTTCCCTGTCATTATCTCTTCTCCTTTCTCATGATCTCATTACCCCCCACAACACCAGTTTTTTATGAATGGCCTTTATTTTATCATGCTGTACATCCATGAAAATAGTCTTGTGCATTTTAGAAGTTTGATGCTAGGGGCAGCACTTTTGAGCTGAGCTGGAGGGAGTTTTCTCTTCCCTCACTGGAACTTCTCATCACAGGCCTTACCCAAGTGCTCCAGCCGTTGTTTATTGCAAAGCAGAGGGGTTTTGCTCATGGTACATAAATCACCAAGGAATTTGTGTTGAATTATTCTGCTGGATGCAGGCCTGTGGCTGGAGTGAGATGATTTACTTACAGCTCTGCTTTTCACAGACTTTGCCAGTCCTGTAGGAAGTGCTTCTCTCTGTCTCTTTTGGCAAGGGCTTGATCTTATTTATTGTTGCTTGTATGAGAGATGGAATTTTAAACCAGTAGGCTTGGATTGTAGTGATGAGGAAAAGCAGATCCCTGCTTTCTGATAAACATAATTCCCAGGCTTCAGATTACTGTCTGAGCACTAGGATCCTCATTACCACCCGGATTCCTCCCTCCTGCAGTGGGATTTTAAAAAGCTAGATCCAGCAGAAGATGCACATATCTACATCAGGACTTGTGCAAAGTCAAGTCTCTGATGACTGAGGTTGTAGCACAAATTCCTGGAGTTTCCCCCTTGGGCTGTGGAGTTTTGTAGGCAACTAGAATTCAGTTTCCTTTGTGTAAAGAACTGTCTCCAGCTAAGTTCAATAGTGCCTGAATGATGCCTAAATTTCACAGCCAGAAACTTATATTTTTGAATGGACATGACTGTTGGGTCCCATCCAAAAGGTGTCTTTGGAGGTGACATCAGCGTATTTTGATAGGAAATGGAAGTTTGTTCTTTCAGTCTGGAGGGATAAAAAAGACAGAGATGAGAGACCACATTTGGAAACAGAAGTCATTCACATTTAAATATTTATCTGCATGTGAATATTTGTAGGCATCCAGAGGTGTGTGTGGCTGGGAACTGCAGGGACTAGAAAACAGTTGCTTCATTTGGGTGGCTACAGATCTGCCTATCTTGTAGAACTGCTCTTAATGTCTTAATCTCTGTAGGAGGTTCTGGCTGTGCCTTCCTGGGCTGAGAGAAAGTTCTTTTCTGGCTCCTAAGTTCTGACCAAGAGTCAAGACCAACCCACTTCTAGTTTAAAGGTATTCCCTCATACTAAGATGTTGTGTATGAGTATCCTCTCTGCCCATAAGTTATATTAAGACAGGCCATGACTTTGTCTGATCCTGTAACTCATCTGTAATGTTGGACTAAACCAGGAACACAAGGGAAGGTATCAATAACTGGACACCACAGAAAAATTATGGCCAGAAAACACAAACTTAAGGAAAGCTTTCCATATGGCAAATCTGTGAACTTCCACAGTCAGTACAAAGAGCAGAAAAATTGAGATATTTATGCCATGTTGAGCAGGAGGTAAGAAAAGGATGGAGCCAGGCTCTTCTGAGCTGTGACAAGAAGTGATGGGCACAAATGAGAGTGAGGTAGATTAGCCTGTGGTTCCATAGGTCCTTCTTCTTGCCCTTCTTGAAAATGGGGGTGACATTTGTTTTCCTCCAACTTTTGGGCACTTCTCCCAGTTGCCACCATCAATCAAAGATTATCAAGAGCTGCCTTGCAATGACATCTGCCAGCTCCCTCTGCCCTCGTGGGTGCATCCCATCAGGGCCTGGACTTATGGATGCTGAGTTTGCTTCAGTATTCCCTGACCTACCCCCTTCCACCAAGGTGACTAAAAGAAAATATTTTATACTTGTTTTTAATTGGAAATGATACATCTGTTCATTAGCCACCAGATGGTGTCTATCTGACAGCAGGAACACTGTGCAAGCACTAACAAGGACCTACTTACTAAAATAAATGCATGAAATGAATTCAGGCTCTGCAGTAAGGGTTAGCTATATTAGCTTAGAAAGCAAGAAAGCTCTCTTGAAATATTAGTTATTATAAATGAAAGATATTTAGGAAAAGATGCCAGTATTTGAGGTTCAAACTCTTGTTAAATGAGATGAATAAAATCATGCAAATTATCTTGTGGAAACTGGAGATTAGGGAAGTGATGAGATGTCAATGACCTCATATTTGTTCAAGTACAAAAAGGCAGAAAAGCAAGTTGTAGTAGGTATTAAAAAAATTGGAAGAAAAAGACAAAGTAACCTCCTTTCTTAAAAGAAAGTCCAAAAGAAAGACTGATTCATATTAAATAGGGTACTCCTTATTTGTGTTTATTTATTATGGAGAATATATTATCTGTATAACTGAATGAATCACTTCTTACATAGAGTGTTGCTTGGTGCTCTTTTCAGAGTTGTTTATAAAATGCAACTTCCTTCTTCACAGGTAAGCTCTGATTGAATTCCCTTAGCTTTGAATTAGCCTCAGGTAGCCATGGACTTTTCATTTTCCAGGTTGAGAAGGTTACTGATATTTAAAAAAAATAAAAAAATAAAGAGGGAAAAACTTAAAGAAAGGTGAGGAGGGGCAGAGAGTCCATGAGTTGTCTTATGCATGACAGGCAAAGCACGCCTGCTGAAAATGCCTTCCCTGAGCAAGGTGTGCTGTGGCTTCTGCAGGCTCAGGGACATTCAGAACTTTTTTTACACCGAGCACATGACAGGAAACATCAATAGAATAATGTAATCAGGCACTTAATCCTTTCAAACCTGTTCTGAAGTTTTGTATTGTCCCAGAACAGAGAGGAGAATGCAATTACAGTGCTTCTGACTACCCAGCATTGTGTTGTTTGCTTATCCATTTGGCAGTTGTCAGCCTTAATTTCTGTCTCAGTCACATTACATGTCTACTTATTATGCTTCTATTGCTCTTTCTCCTGCAGTCAGTAAACAAAGGCTTTTTTAAAGTTTATAATCCATCACACAAGCTATGCACTTCCAGCTGTATTCTGACAGTTTCTTGGAATGGAAGCATAAGGTTCGTGAATCTGTGAGGCTCAAAGAGTGGCTTGTCCTAGTTTTATTTCCTTGCAGGATAAGGTTTGGCCTTTTGCTAATTTAAATTGCATTGAATACACAAATCCTGACTATTGTTATTAATTATTATCATAAATTATTATCATAAATTATCATCATTATCAATAATAATATTTCCCCTGGGTTTTTGAATAAACTAGAATTTGAGAACTTGAATATCCCCTTCCTCCACACACATCAAAATCTCCCTGTTACTCTGCTGAAGAGTAATTTATCTTAAGAGCCAAAAAAATTCTAGGGAAAAACATAGCTCTCCCTCTAAGTAAAATTCTCAATTTCTGTTCTCCATGGAGTTGAAATATTTTGACTGTAGATTTTTTTCTTCCTGTAAGGAATCACAAATAAAATTCCACAGCACTTTAAAAGAGAAATGTATCTGTAATTTAGGCAAGTTTGATTCCAAACTTCAGTACCGTTGTAGGACACAGTAAATATTTGTTAGGTTATGTTTTCAAACAAGAACTCTAGTGAATAGGACTTGATTAAATGGATCTGGTGACACATTTCTTCCTTTGTTTTCAGGGGAAAAAGGTCAGGATCTAAACTCTATTCAAAAACACACTTTTAATCACTCTCTACTGGACATTCTTGATTTTTATGCCCAATATAGGGGAAAAAAAGTGCTTTCACCTTGGACAAAGTCTTCTTTGTTTTCTCTATGCAGAACCAGCTGGCCTTTCTAAAGGACATTTTCTTTCCTACCTCCAACTCAGATGCATTGCTATTTATTTGAGGGTCTGTAGTTGTTATTTTTTCCCCCTCTTAAAATTTTAATAAAAACGGTTTTTCAGCCTCTTGGCACTTTGTTCCAAGGGTGATTGTCTTCTGCCAGGATCTTTTCTTGGCTTCTATATTTGCTCCATTTGGTGCACTCTCTGTGTATCTGGATTTAGCACTGATATGTTCCTTCTTGAGACTGCCTGGATGGAATATGTGCTGTCAGGCACAACCATGGTAGAAATCTCCAAGATCTCTGGATTCACAGCAGCCTCAGTGCTGCTGCTGAGCAGTAATTTCACCCAGGTGTCCCAGATGGTTGTAATAAATGCTCGAGTCTTGCCCTGAGAAAATTTTCAAGTGAAGAAAGAATGGCAAATCCAGAAATTTCAGACATAGTCAGCTCTACCTGGAGTGAAATCTTGAGGTGTTCAGCAATGTTCCTGATCAGCTAGTGACTGGGGCTTTCCCTATACTCCAGCAGTTTTTCTGAAAGAAGTCTGCAGTATTGAAAGGAAACTTCCAATGTTGGGAACAGTTATCTCAAAGCCAAAGGAATTATCTGTGTTCTGAACTTAGCATGTGCTAGAAATTACTTCTCACTTTCTAAGGGTAGTCACAGTTCTACCTGCAGCATAATGGTAGATTTTCTTCTGGTTGAAAAAGCCCTGAAAGAATAAATTGTGTTCCTGGGGAGTGTTGCTGTGGGTCAGAGAGGTAATATGTACCTAGATGGGGAAAGAAAGTTTTAAACTAGCCCTGGCAGTAAAGATGTTCTGACAAGAAGCTAAGCTGCTTGTCCTTCTCCCCAACAGCAGAAACTCCAGAATTTCACCCCCAAACTGTGCAATCAAGTTTATTTTGAAGGCATTAGTAATATGTGTACTTGGTTGACAGTTTGCACAGGGGAAACCTACCCAAGAGGCAACTGTAAATAAATTTAGTTTTGCAGAGAAATTATTGCATTTAAACTACTCCTCCCCCAAAGGGGCAAGGGGTGGTGGAATGAAATGGAAATGTGAAGTGACAGCTGGCCTAGAGTGGGGTATGGAAATACAAAAACTGAAGAGTTCTGCACAGATTTCCCTGTTAGGTGACTCAGCGTCCACAAGCGCCTTTTCCTCGCTTTTTTAGCTTTGTTCCTGAGTGTCTTCAGAGTTCTTTCCAGCGTGTGTCACGCACCACACGCTTCATTCACATTCCAGGTACCCACACTTGTTTTCATAGAGTCAAAACTGAAGAGTTTTTTTCCTTCTCTCTTTCTTCCCCCTTTTCCAAACCTTAGTCTATTTATAAATTGCACAACTTGGCATGGGAGCACTGTGACCAACATGCAAGCAGAGGGTTTAATAATCAGTTGTTCTTTTTGATGTTGGTTTTGCAACCAGACAGACCAAAGTGTGTTGCAGATGTCTGGTATAAGTGTTATATGGGTGAAGCAGAGGGAACTGAGCCAACATTTCTGCTGTGGCCTTCTCAACACTTCTAATTCTGGGAGGGAATTACTTTCTAGAACAATTTCTACAGGTGCTTGTTGTTGCTCCTGCTGGGAGTTTTTTAATGCTGTTTCTGATCATCTGCTGGAAGAGCAGCTTGTGTTCAGCATGTTCAGGAGTTATGGGTAATTTGACCAAATCTTTCCTTAAAGACATGATTCTTTTTCAAGAGAACTCAGTACTTGGTAGTTGCCCATTTAAACAGCCTTTATAACATCTTCTAAAATGAAAGGCACAAAATTCCACCTTATGATGTATCAACACACAGAACAATAGCCTTGGGTGCTGCTCCTGATAGAAGCACTACACATTCTTTATCAAAGCCATTTACCCTTTAGTTTGGGAATAACTCCTGCCTTCATGGAATATGTGTATATAAAGGGGCATTTCCCTAATGCAGAAATAAAGCTCATACAAAGCCAGGGGCACACTTTTTTTTGCTGACATTCTGCAGTATCCATGAGCAGCATGCTTTGGAGAGGATTAGTCCTTAGCTTTGCCTGGATATATGTGGGGCAGATGTGAATTAGCTGAGGTAGGGTAAGACTCTGGTCTCAATTCTCTTCTTTTGCCATGCCAGCATAAATCATGGATAATTCCTGTAGGATAATAAAGTCAGACTGATTTTATCCCAATGTAAATGAGAGAACATGCCAAGCTCTTGGTGTAAATATATAAAAACTTGTAAAAATATTTTTCCTTGACTTACATCTTCCTCTACCCTTGAAGCACACATTTTTCTCCCCTCTGTTCATTCACTACTGAATCCAGCAGCAGCAGCTGCAGTAGATGTTGGTACAGGGGGTCACAGGTGTTTGCAGAGCCTTGACTCCTGCTCAGAGGAACCAGAGAAGAGTTCTTGGGATGTGTCAAAGAAAGGACATGTCTATTTCCTGTGTTCTTCTGACTTGATATACTCATATCTAAATTGTTCAATTGTTTCCAAGCTCTGTCATTGCTTCTCCTTAGATTGTTTCACTTTCTGGCACATTGGTGGACTGAGCTGGGGCACAATACCTTAATCATTTTCCTTTTTCAAAATGGTTAAGCCACAAAACACAGTGCAGTTTTCTTCTTGGCAACCGCTTTTTTTTCCATACTGCCAGCACATTGTTGAGCTCTTCTCACTTTATTTTGGCATGGATACAAATAGCAACCCTTCACTTTGTAGGCTACAGATCACATTAATCACTGGAAGGCTTAAAAATTTGAGGAGAAGCCTCTTGAGCCATAAACTTGAAGTTCACTGACCCTGATCAGCTACTCTTTAGTGTTTCTGGCATTTGAACTCTTTCTGTGCTCATTTGTGACCCTTTGTCAAAAGAATTGAGAGTTTTGAACAGCTTAGATTGTTGACAAATTTTTTTGTGCCTGCTCTGACCTATTTGAAACAGTTTGCTAGCTGTGCCCATTGCCCATCTCTACAAACAAGGAAGCAGGAAGAAGACATAATCAGAATAATGTCAGTCTGATCCTCCTTTTCCTGCTTTAGTGTCAAATTTAAGGTTGTCACTCCCCAGTAGAAGGAAACTTGAGAGCAAATGGAGTTTCCCTCTATCCTGTGCTGTTCCAACACCATAGCTGCTGTTTGTCGACTCACGCAGGAGGTTTGAAGAAAAGCTATAGGCCTTCTGATTAGTTCTATATTTCAATCAAGTATTTCTTCTTTCACTTCATATTGAAAAAGTGAATTAAATCGTGTGTATTAAACAAGCTATATTTACAACATAGTATATTAACAATCAGGAATATTAAAATATATATTTCTTTTCAAACGTGAAAACAAAGGAAAGCTGCTTCTTATAATTACCTCTGAAATTACCTGGCATGTGCTGGGTCAGAGGGCATTCCCACATTATATGGCTTATATTTGCAGCACCAATATTTATTTTTATTATTTCATAAAATCTGCTATATCATATAATGCTACATTTCCTTGTATTCTCTTCAAATCCATTGTCCCAGGGTGATTCAAATCTGAAGTTATTGCCATTCAAGCCTCACTGTGATGATTTCACTTGTGCTGTTTGATCCTTCATGGTTTGGGCTTAGGGAATCTTGCAACATCAGGTGTAGGGGTTGTACTCTTTTCCTAGAAGATTCCTGAAATTTCCCAGCTTCTGGATGGCATCTCCTCATACTGAAGATAATGTTGTCTGTGTATCACCTCAAAATGCTTTTGTTTTACTTTCCCCTTAGGATGTGTCCATTCTAAAGCATAAGCAACTTTGGTTAGACATGAGAAAACAGAGGCACTCATGGAAGGCAAAAATGAAATAGACAGGATTGCACTGCCAGTTTTCCATGGGAGAGCCTGGAAGTGTGGAGTTAGCTGCAGCTGTGAAGGTGTGAGAGCAACAGAAGGATCTGTAGTAATAAAAACTCTTCACTGTGGCTTCCCTTATTAATTTCATTTGAGCTGGAAGTAACTATGGAGGCTTGTCATGTTGTCCCTTGGCTCTCTGCCATGGTTACAATCCTGCCCTGTCTATCCTGTGGCATGAGCAGTCTGGCTCTTAGACCAAACTTCTGGAGTAGAAAATTTCAATTTGGGCCTCCAAAAATCTCATTTAATAATTTTCAGTAGGAATTATTTTAATCTGGGGTACTTAATTTGGATAAAACTTCCCTGAGGTAAATAGGATCAGAATAAATCTCAGACTAGGATGATGCTCAACCTTTATGAGTCTTGTCTTTTGACATGATATCATGAGTTTATTTTAATTTTTGCTGCTATCAAAGTGTAAATGTCTCACTGACTCACACTCCATGTCATGCCCTGAGTGCTCTCTGTATAGCTGCTTTCTGTCCAATACTGCTCCATCTTCCTCTCTGGCTTGTGAAATGTGTTTAACCTTCTTGGGTTTTATCTAAATTTTGGTCATTCTTGAGTTCTATTAGTGCTTTGGGTTTTGCAATATTTGTAATCACTCCCAACTGTACTTAGGAATGATCAGTGAGGTTCATCCATGCTTAGTTTACTTCTTGCAGTGTGATTCATGAAGATGCTGTGCTGAGTTCTACCACTTATTTATTAACATCTGCAGTGGGCTGTTCCTCAGAGCAGACACTGTTTTTTCTAACCAGCTGTCCAGGGGCTGTTAACCTGACAAAAATATTCTTTCTGAAAAGCCAGTGCTAAGTGCACAAGTAAACTTCCCTCCTTTAGCAGCAGTTCCAGATTAGTCATCTTTTAAGATATTAGAGGATGTTGTCAGAATGGTCCCATAGATGTCATTTCTGTGACTCTCACTAACTGAATCCAGAAGTACTACAGAGGGCAAAATTAATGTGCTCCTCTGAGGAGCCAAGAATTTTCCAATGTTTCCTCCTATATCACTGGCTTCTTTTAAGAGATGCAAAGACCACGGTCTTCTCTGAACACATTTTACGTATTGCAATGATACTGCTTAATTTCAGTTCAGGATAATGATCCAGGACTGTCTTTAATTTCTCCGAACAGAGAAGCCCAAACTTCGAAATGTCAAAATCATTCCCTTCATTTGTTCCTATTGTCTTCAAGATCCTCAGGGCTTTCGTTCATGTCCTTCACAATTTGTATTTTAACTTTCTGTGACTGTTTAGTAGCTATAAAACTCATTTGAAAATGATACCCTTGGCTTGTGCTTTTTCTTATTTTTTTTTCTCTTTTTCAGGAAGTATTTTGGAGAAAAGATAGGACTTTATTTTGCATGGCTGGGTTTATATACAGAATTCCTCATTCCGTCTTCGGTAGTTGGGATTATTGTATTTCTATATGGATGTGTAACCATTGAAAGTGACATTCCTAGGTAAGCTTATCTGTGATCCATGATTCGTTACTTGAAAATTGTAAGACTATGCTTTTTCTTACTAATCTGTTGTGAGAATAACTGTTTTTAGCTTGTCTGAAGAGCAGTGATGTATCATTACCAACCCTGCAAGCATTATAAGCAAAGAGGCATTGAAAAGGTATGTGAAAGGCACACATTAATTTGGCTGGTTAGTGTCTTACTTCCCGAAACAGGAATGTGTAGTGAGTCCACTGTGTTGAATTTCTTTTCTAAGATATTAGTTTTCTTTTTATGAGTGCACATAGCTCACTGCTCATTCAGAAACTTATTATGTAAAGCTCACTGAAATGAGTGAGAACACTGTCTACAACTCTTAGAACACTTTTTTCTCATTTTTTAAAAAAATCAAACCATTTATACAAGTAAGATGAACAACAGTTACAAGATTTAGAAAATGCCAGCAGATCAATGGATGTGATTCTACCCCTCTGCTCCTCTCTGCTTAGCCCCACCTGCCGAGCTCCTCCAGCTCTGGGATCCCAGCACAGCAAGGACAGGGAGCTGCTGGAGCCAGAGCAGGGACACCAAGGGATCAGAGGGATGGAGCAGCTCTGCTGGGAGGAAAAACTGAGGGAATTGGGATTGTTCAGCCTGGAGAGGAGAAGGCTTTGGGGTGGCCTCATTGTCCCTTCTGGTGCCTGAAGGGAACCCACAGGAAAGATGGAGAGAGACTCTTGACAAGGGCCTGGAGTGACAGGACAAGGGGCAATGGCTTCACACTGACACAGAGCAGGGTTAGATTGGATATTGGGAAGAAATTGTTCCCTGTGAGGGTGATGAGGCCCTGGCACAGGTTGCCCAGAGAAGCTGTGGCTGCCCCATCCCTGGCAGTGTTCCAGGCCAGGCTGGATGGGGCTCTGAGCATCCTGGGCCCATGGCAGGGGATGGAACTGGATGAGATTTGAGGTCCCTTCCAACTCAACCCATTCTATGATTCTATATTTGGTCTTCACAGTGTTCCCCTTCTAGACACAAAATAATGTTGGGTTCTGCGTAGCCTGCGGGGAATATACTACACAAAAACTGCCAAAGTGATGCAGTGATGTTAATGTCTGCTTCCCAGAGGAAAAAAAATTAACTCTCGTTATCTGTGTGTGACTTCTGCTGGAGACAGTACTTGTATACTGATCACACTCACAAGAGTCCCTGAACTGTAAGCTTTTAAAATCACTGCAGTAGACAAGGTTACTGATAGGTAAATGATGAACAGCAGCTCATCTGAGGCAGAGTCTGTTTTCTTAGCTGGATCTGAATAAATCTTGGTGCTAGTCAGGGTAAAAGCTTGTCCTAACATTTAAGCTCCAGTGAGATTTATGGCTGAGATGTATCTGCAGCACCCTCTGCTGCCTTTTGAAATAGAGAATAGAAATAGAGCTTGACTAGCTCTATTAAGAATATTTGTTTTTGTTTGAAGCTGTAAGGAAAAACCTCTTTCACGATGGTTCATTTAGGAACAATCATAATTGCCATACATCAGTTATCAGTGAAAGAATCTGCAACTCTCAGCTCATGATCCTGGGAAGGATATTTGAGCTTTGCATTACTCAGTTCACCTAAGTGAGACTGTGTAGGTATGAAAGGCTTTCACATCCAAACCTTATGGAAAATACTGAGAGCATTCTTAGCCCCGAGAGGAAGTGTTAGAGTGATACTGATAATGTTTTTTACAAAGTGTTTAGAAACCGAATACATACATAGCAAATAAGACCGAGAATCAAAATTACCCCGTTCAGTAAAGATCTTAAAATCTGTAAAAAATATTTTCTCTCATATTTTTGTGCCACCATATTAAAAAAATTTGCATTTTGACAGCAGCTGAATTTTCTTTGCGACACTTCAGTGTTTATTTTCAGTGATTTAAATCTGATCTGTATCAAATAACGTAAATGACTGCAGAGATGCAAACTCCACTTTTGTGTTCGAATTGAAGTCTTCAGTGATGTTGTCTTCCTTAACTCACTAATACAGTGCAGTGATCAGTCTGGTTGAGTGTTGCGTAATTTTCCTGTTGATAAAGTGCCTATGAGGTTTTTAAAAGTTACTGTCCATGGCAATGAACCTTGAGGAAACACACAGCTCCTGTTCTCTGCAACTGCAGACCACATATATTGCAGAGAGCTTGTAATAGCTGTGATGTACTGCTCAATATCACTACTGCACATCCATATTCTCTGAGCTGGAATACTCAGAGGAACCTGTGCCCTTGTCTGTCCCAGCAAAGAGATGTGTGACCAACGCAATGCCTTCACCATGTGCCCCCTATGTGACAAGTTCTGTGATTACTGGAACCTCAGCTCTGCCTGTGCCACAGCTCGAGCAAGTCACTTGTTTGACAACCCTGCCACGGTTTTCTTCTCCATCTTTATGGCTCTTTGGGGTGAGTATTGCTTTGCAAGTTAACGGTACCATTTGATGTTTGGACTCTTCACAGAATAACAGAGTGCTGTTTGATTGAATGTGATCTCTATGGCTTTTGGAAGCTGGCAATCCTCAGAAGGCGGGGAGAGCTGTCTGTGTTGAGACTGGGGAAAGCAATATCACTGTCAACAGCAAGCTCTGGAATAAATGGAGTTGTATAGTTCAGGGAAGAAGAAAATAGTCTTTCTTTCTCTACTGCTTTGTTTAGAATCACAGATTCATCAAGTCTGGAATAGATCTACCAGATCATCAAGTCCAGGCTTTGTCTGATCTCCACCTCGCCAACCAAACCAGAGCACTTTGTGCCACATTCAGTTATTAAACATCTCCAGGGATGGTGACTCTACCACCTCCCAGAGCAGCCCCTTCCAGTGCCAATGGGAAGAAATTCTTCCTGATGTCCAATCTGAACCTCCCCTGGCACATCTTGAGGCCATTTTCTCCACAGAGGAAGTGGTGCCATTAATGGCTCTTCTCAACTTTGCCATGTATTTGCTAATTTTTCTTCATTTCCCATCAAGATGCCAAACCCTTTTAACACCTTCTGCATTTGGGGCCAGAATGTATTTGAGGATTGGTATGGTGCAGCTGAAAGGGTCAAATTTAAGCACAGTCTCACTTCCTCGTGGGACAATTCAGTCACATAATTTTATCAAAATTTTATGTGATTCCAAAAGCAGTGGGACTATTATCATTTTAATTATAATATATTTTAGAATATCCCATTTAAACAGGCTTGCTTTTCTTTAATGGCAAATATCCCTGTCTCCATGAGGATATCAAAACACTTCATAAACATGAATGAATGCATTGTAGTATTACTATTATTGTTTCTGGCCTCACCTCTGCCCTGAAAAGTGTGTGTACTGTGCTTGCATGAATTATTGCTGGTGTTATGCTCTCTATTACTCTAGAGCTTGTTTATTGTGAAAGTTAAATGTGCTATTGCTACTGTAAAATGATTTTTTATTTCCTTATTTATTGTTCCCAAAATGAAATTATTGTCCTTAATATGAAACTGAGCAAAATGTTATTATGTTATAGCCATCCCTCAGCAACCAGTCTGTTATTCTTTGCAAGCTTATTAAGATTTTACAAATTGTTTTAGAAAGGACTGGTTGGTAGCTTGGCATTGGGTGAGAACAGCAGAAGATTTTTAAGGAACTTGTAGACAGAGCACATAATGGAAGCAAGAAACATTTATTTACCAGTTCCTAGAAGCCCTAGAGCAAATGTTAGAGAATATGTGAGAATTATGACTGAGAATTAGAAAAAAGATGACAAATTTGTAGACTCTCAGAATAATTTCTTTTACTACTTCATATTACAGGGAAGACTGGCACATTAAGTGTCACCTGCTGCTGTGAAGCTTAAGATAAATACAATATCATTTTCTTGACAGAGAAAGTTTACTGTAAACTGGCATCCATGTAAATAACAACTGCCACTGAACCTCATCCAGAACAATTGTATTTTAGTATCAGCAATGCAATGTGCAAAAGCAAATGTTGATATATCCTGCACTAAGACAAATTAGTAGAATCTGTTATGGAACAGAATGGAACAAAAAGTTCCATATGCACTGCTTTTAAAAGAAGGCATGTAAGAATAACAAAATTCTTTCAGAACTGTAGCCCTCCTCCAAAAAATGTTTCCCACAGATTAGAAAAGTCTGTTCTTGGGACTATGATAACTGGGCTTGTCAGTTCAAGAAAATGCATCCGGCTTACACAAAGAGCAGGAAAGCAAAATAATGGAGCCTTTACTAACTCTGTCCAGCTTGCCTGTTAAGTATTAGATCACACCAAATTTTGCTGCCCTACTGTTAGAGGCTGTGCTGTTTATATCTAGAGCTCAATCTCTTGAATGGCAGAGCTCACTTGCACACCTATTCCAGCTGTATATTTAAAAGAGCAAACTATGGTGATTTGGGCTAGCTTCACTTCAGGAGGATGTTGGGCACAGGAATTCTTTTGTCTTGCTTGTCTTCTCCCATTGTTTAGAAAGCAGAAGGCTTCCTAAGATTAATATCTCCAAAGGAATCATGCATTTATAGCTGATCCTGATTCCTCGTGAAGTGTCTTTGTGTTGATGTCGCTGATGTCTTGGCACTGAATTTAAGTTTCAGATGCTTGTATTAGAAATTTTACAGAATCATAGAATGGTTTGTGTTGGAAGGGACCTTAAAGCTCATTTAGTTCCAACTCCCTGCCATGATCAGGTTGCTCAGAGCCCCATCCAGCCTGGTCTGGAGCACTTCCAGGGATGGGGCAGCCCCAGCTTCTCTGGGCAACCTGTGCAAGGGCCTCACCACCCTCATGGGGAAGAATTTCTTCCCATTATCCAAACCAAACCTGCTGTCTGTCAGTTCAGTTTTTCTGCTAGTGTAAGTCAGTGCAGACGTGCTGATTTCAGAGCAGCTGCTGCATCAAGCCAAGTATGTTCTTATAGAGCTAAATGTGGAACTGAGTTTCTGTATATAACAGGAAAGATTGGAATGAGTAATAGCACCCTATAAAATAACCAAATGTTTTTGTATTTAGGATATCTAAAAACCCTTGAGTTTTCAAACCATGCTAAATATAGCTTTTATATGTTCTGTCTTCTGTAAGGGAGAAACACAGATAGCAAATTAGTTGCTTAATATCTGGATTAGCTTTCAGTGTGCTGCCACTCCTGTCTTTAAATGTTATTTATTTCTTATGTGGTGGGATGATACCTGTGAGGAAAGTATTTGCAGCTAACTGTTGGGATAGATTATGACTTGTAAGAGCCACGTTATTTTCAGAGTTCCCACTTTCCTCAGTGCTGACAGTGTAGATGCAGTCAAGGAAAGCTGATCTGATTCTCCACTGTTGTCTGTCTTGTGGGGCTATCTACAAGACGTTCAAAGTGATGTAAACACTGCTGTGCTGTGATCTAACAGTGTTTTTACAATACCCTTTTCACCTACTGAAAAAGTGAGGTGAAGCATAAGAAAATGGAAAACAGTGCCCTCAGCTGTTTATAGGTATAGCTTTTATTGTTATTTTGCTATTTTTAGTTGGCATGTACTGCTTTAGAATTGATATTGATATTGTTATCTGAAAATACGTGTCCACAACCCAAGACATTAAAGTACTATTTCTAATAAATCTGTAGGTCCATAAATTGTGAGCAGCTAGAAAAAGGTTATACTAAGAAAACAGCAATTATGAGAGGATAGCCAGGAGACTGTAAATATGAGACACCAGTAAAACATCTGTTCTTTCTTATTAATAAAAAAAAGAAGAAGCAGAAGGCTGAACCAGGGGCAAAATCACCACGTCTATGAAGGACAAAAGCATTTAACTACACCATTGTAAAATATTTCAAAATATATTTTTCTGCATCTGGATGGGGATCCTAGTTCTTTCAGTACCAGGCTAAACCTAGCTCATAATACTTCATGATGAATTAAGAGAGATATCTTCCATGTGTATCCACAGTAATGGACTCAGTTCCATTCCCTGACAAGAACTTAACAATGACTCTGGACAGCCATGTTCCATCTTTCTGTATTTTATTTTTAAAAGACAGTAATTATTGTTCCCATGCTTTGCTTGAATTTTTTCTTTGAAATTGGGCCTGAAACTGTTTCTTAGTGCTTAATTTTAAAAGGTCTAACTTAATGGGATTCAAATATCACTTGAAGCTTGTAAGTAACACAAATGTTGGCTTTGGATTTATAATTTTTAAAACTGTTAATTTCTTTTAAAGCTACTATGTTCCTTGAACAATGGAAGCGTTTGCAGATGAGATTGAGTTACTTCTGGGATCTGACTGGACTGGAAGAAGAAGAAGTAAGTCTCCTTTACTTGGGCTAATTTACTGTGTTAATTATTCTACAGCTCTATATTATATAAGCATAGATGTATAGATTTCTCATGAGTGTTCTCCAGCCCAATGCAGTTTGTAGCTGTGTTTGGATAAAGGACTGCAACTGATACACTTTTGAGTATCAATGTTTATTTAGCAAATCCTCACCTATATCTGACTGTTTCAGCACTCTGAAATAAATAATGAATGTTGAAAAGGATTATAAGGTAAGAGTAGATAATGTTTGGCTGAGAATGCTGTATTGTACAGTTATAGATTTCATAGTGTGCAGTAACACAATGATGCTGAATAAATACTTTGTCATGTTAGTTCATTATGTGTAAAAAGAATTCTTTGTGATGATGACAGCCGCAGCTCACATCAGCAATTTTTGCCTCCAGGTCTGTGTGACATCTGTGATGCCTTAGGTACATCATCCTGAGCTCTAGGTGCTCACCCACACAGTTGTTTCAAAACAATAAATGGTGTGGGTTTCTTCAGAAAGAGTTTTTCAATGACATATGAGATCTCCAGCCATGACTGAAAATTGACTGAAAATGAGATGTACTTGTTCATTTGTACTTAGCAATGTCCCTAATTTTCTACTTAGTTCTGTCTTTTGGTTTGTTCTAATGACTGTCTCTCATCCAGGGATTCATTTCTAACCCTGACTGAAGAAAGTGCAGTTACTAAAATCATAAATAATTGTCATGCTAAGAACAGGTAGACTTTGGAATTTCCCCTGGCAGTAGATGCTGAGGTGTGTCTAGAACACGGTCATATTTGGAAATCCAGAACTGTCTTGGTTTGCTAGGAGGATTTGAATTAATTTCTTTTCTTGGACTTCCAGCATAGTTTCTTAAACAACAGGCTACCTACAAATCTTCAGCCCTGCTAGCTGAGCTCAGCTCTAACAGAAGAGTGCAAATACCATAGGGGAAAAGCAAACTGACATAATGAACTTGATGATACAGGATGGTAGAGATGTTATTCCTCTATTTCCTATTTCCCAGATCAAAATATTTGGATAAAACAAAAAGATAACCGTAAGAACAGACAGCATGCATGCTGCAGTATTCCTCTTCTTCCATTGCTATCCCATAATGCAGAAATATTCCTTCACTGGTGATTTGGCAATAACGTCCTCTCTTTTGTCTCTGTTTCTCACCTTTTTCATGACTCTCTCCCCTGTTATGATGTGGATAATGCTCACAGTACAACTCAGTACTCCCAGTTTGTGATGCAAACCCAGTACACTGACACATCAGAAATTACCACTGGTCCCACAAGGGATGTCGAACTGCTCCCTGCCAGAGATGTACCAACTGCAGGGCAAATTGAGAGGCCGGAGAGAAAACTCTGGGCTCTGTGGCATATTTGATGAACCACCATATTTTTCTGATTTCCTGAAGGCCTCCTATGCCTCCCACCATCAGGCAATAGAAGAACACATCTGGTGGATGATGGGGAGGCGAAATGGGCTCTTGCTTAGGGAGGTAATAAAAATTCTTCCCGACCCCCATCACCTACCCAGATGCCACTCCAGAACAGGTATGAGGTCCTGGATCCAGAGGGTCAGTCAGACAGTGTAGAAGAAAATGATCTGCCCAATGGTCCTCCCAATTACACTTCATCTGTCAGGTGGATCACCACCTCTGACATTAAAAAGAAAAGAAGGGTAGTTGTAGTGATGTTCCCTTCTGAGGAGAGCAGAGTGCCTCATATGCCTGCTGGACCCATTCCACAGGGAGGTGTGCTGCCTCCCTGGGCCTGGGTCCTAGATATCAGGGAGAGACTCCTTGGGCTGATTCAGCCCTCTGATTGTTACCCACTGCTGATACTACAGGCTGGCACTGATGAGATTGAAAAGAGGAGCATCAGGGCAATTAAAAGGGGCTTTAGGGCCAAGTGGTTGACAGGACAGGAACACAGGTAATGTTCTGCTCAGTCCCTTTGGTGGCTGAGAAAAATGGTGAAAGAATAGAAGAGTTCACATCATTAACAAGTGGCTCAAGGGTTGGTGTCATTGGCAAAATTTTGGGTTCTTTGATCATGGGGCAACTTTTACGGCACCTGGCCTGCTGGAACTGGATGGGCTCCATCTCTCTGTTAAGGACAGAAGGATTTTAGCTCATGAACTGGCAGAACTTGTTGAGAGGGCTTTAAACTAGGTTTGAAGCAGGAGGGGGATCTCTGGAAGCAGGCCCAAAGGTGGTAAGCCTGAGTTAGGAGTGAGATCAGTAGCCCAGCTGAGGTGCATGTATACCAATGCACACAGCAGGGGTAATGGACAAGAGGAGCTGGAGGCCATGGTACAGCAGCAAAGCTGTGATGTGGTCACCTTCACAGAAACATGGTGGGACAACTCACAGAGCTGGAGCACTGCACTGGATGGCTCCAAGCTCTTCAGAAGAGACAGGAAAGGGAGAAGAAGTGGAGGGGTGGCCCTTTATATTAGGGAGGATTTTGGTGCCATGAATATTGAAACTAATAAGGATGGAGTTGGATGATTATGGGTAAGAATTAAGGGGAATGTCAACAAGGCTGACATTGTACTGGGAGTCTGTTATCATCCACTCAATCAGGAAGAAGAGGTGAACAACTTGTTCTGTAAGCAGCTGGAGACTGTTTCAGGATCACCAGCCCTTGTTCTTGTAGGTGACTTCAACCTACCAGACATCTGCTGGGAACTTAATACAGCAGAAAAAAAGGCAGTCCAGGAAATTCTTAGAGTCTGTGGAGGATAACACATATACTTTTTGTCGTTGCAGGTGAGTGAGCCCACCAGGGGAAGGACTATGTTAGATCTGTTGTTTGGCAAATAGAGATGAGGTGGTGGGAGATGTAGTGGTTGGAGGCCACTTGGGTCACAGTGATAATGAAATTATAGAATTCTCGATATTTGGTGAAATGAGGAGGAACATCAACAAGACTTTTTCATTGGACTTCTGGAGGGCAGACTTTCATCTGTTTAGGAGACTTATTCAGAGAGTTCTTGGGAAGCAGCCCTTAAAAACAAAGGAGTCCAGGAAAGGTGGGTGTGCTTCAAAACAGAGATCTTGAGGGCACAGGAACAAAGTGTCCCTATGTGCTGAAAGATGAGCTGACAAGGCAAACATCCAGCCTGGATGGGCAACGAGGTTTTGAAGGAAGTTAGGAATAAAAAGAGGATGTATCATCTTTGGCAGGAGGGTCAGGTCTCTCAGAAAGCATTTAAGGGGGTTGCTAGGGCATGTAGAAAAAAAAAAATTAGAGAGGCCACAGCTTAGTTAGAACTTAACTTGGCAACTTTTGTAAAGGATAATAAAAAATGTTTTTACAAATATATTAATGGGAAAAGGAAGGGTAAGACCAATCTTTGTTCTCTAATGGACGTAGGAGGGAACTCAGTAACTGTAGATGAGGAGAAGGTAGAAGTGCTTAACGCCTTCTTTGCCGCAGTCTTTAGTGGGAAGACGACGTGTCCTCAGGATACTGTCCTCCTGAGTTGGTAGATGGTGTCAGGGAGCAGAATGGTCCCCCTGTTATTAAAGAGGAGGCAGTCAGAGAACTGCTGAGCCTCTTGGACCTTCATAAATCCATGGGACCAGATGGGATCCACCCTAGGTGATGAAGGAGCTGGAAGATGAGCTTGTGAAGCCACTCTCCATCATTTATCAATAGTCCTGGCTCACTGGGGAGGTTCCAGATGACTGGAAGCTGGCAAATTATTAGTGGGACCACATTAGTGGCTTCAGGGTTCCAGCAGCCAATGTGACACCCACTCACAAAAAGGGTGGGAAGGAGGATCCTGGTAATTTTAGGCCATTTAGCCTGACCTCAGTACCTGGTAAGGTAATGGAACAGTTTATGCTGAGTGCCATCACACAGCCCTTACAGGATGGCCAGGGTATCAGACCTGGGCAACATGGGTTTAGGAGGGGTAGGTCATGTTTGACCAACCTGCAGTCCTTTATGACCAGGTAACTGCCTGGTGGATGCAGGAAAGGCTGTGGCTGTTGTCTATTTGGACTTCAGCAAGGCCTTTGACACTGTCTCCCACAGCATAGTCCTGGAAAAGCTGGCAGCCTGTGGTTTGGACAGGAGCACTCTTTGCTGGGTTAAGAACTGGCTGGATGGCTGGGCCCAGAGTGTGGTGGTGAATGGTGCTGCATCCAGCTGGGGATCAGTCACCAGTGGTGTCCCCCAGGGGTCTGTGCTGGGGCCTGTTCATGACATGAATGAGGGTATTGAGTAAATTTGCAGATGACATTAAGCTGGGAGCGTGTGTAAGGTAGGAGGAAGGTAGGAGGGTTCTGCAGAGGGACCTGGAACGGTTGGATGGATGAGCAGAGTCCAGTAAGATGCAATTTAATAAATTCAAGTACCGAGTCCTGCATTTTGGCAACAAAACCCCCTGCAGCGTGATAGGCTTGGACTGTGTGGCTGGACAGTGCAGGCAGTGTGCTCTGGTGGCCAAAAATG
>VRYO01000369.1:5688375-5729209 GCA_009812075.1 Sialia sialis
GCAAGAGTGAGCAGCCCAGAGAGGTGGTGGGGTGACCATCCCTGGATGTGTTCAAAAAGAGGTTGGTTGTGGCACTTGGTGCCATGGTTTAGTTGAGGGGTTAGGGCATGGGTTGGACTCGATCTTGAAAGTCTCTTCCAACCCAGTGATTCTGTGATTCAAGGTCATCACTCACAGTATAAAATCCTCATGTTTAGCATAATATTTACAAAATACTGTGAAATAATCTATAGGTTGGTGAGGTCCTGTGATGAAGAGGCCTGAAATGATAAAAGTCTGTGGACAGGAACTGTGGGATCAGCAAGAATCCTTTGTTTATGACAAGTGAAAGAGTGCCAGATAAATCTCAGCACAAGCTGAAGAATTAGGAACTTAGAATCATAAAATACATCTGGAATGGACCTTGAGGGGCCATCCCTTGTGCGTTGTAGGATCAAGTCTACTGAAATCATTATGGAGAGACATTTGTCTAATTTGTTCTTAAATAAATCCTGCAGTGGAGATTTCAATTCCTCCCTAGGTAATCTACTCTAATGCTTCTCTATCTGTACTTGTAACAAGCTTTTTCTAGTGGTTTTTAAATCTCCTTGTTACGTGTTATTTTTTTTTCTCTCTTTTCTTTCTTACTTTATCTTTCAAAGATCAAGAGAGGGATTACTTCTGTCCTTTTTTTTCAGCATAGTTCAACGCAAAATCATATTTCTGTCACCGTTGTTTGTTTAAGATGAACAAGCCTCTGCTCTTAGAGTCTTAGTTCCTAAATATCTTCAGAGATGTATAGAACCAAAGAATGCTTTGGGTTGGAAAAGGCCTTGCAGATCATCTCGTTCCACCCTCCATGGGCATGGGCAAGGACACCTTCCACTATCCCAGGTTGCTCAGAGCCCCATCCAACCTGGCCTGGAACACTTCCAGGGATGGGGCAGACACAGCATATTTTCTTCACTCTTCACTATTTACAGAGCTGTGGGTTTTGACCTGCTCTCTGTCCGTGTGAAGCCATTCTCCCTTGTCCTGTCACTCCAGGCCCTTGTCAAGAGTCTCTCTCCATCTTTCCCGTGGGCTCCCTTCAGGTACTGGAAAGATTTTCTATGTATCTCTTTATTCTTGTTCCTTTCTGGGCATTTTATGGCTGATCCAGGTCTTTTTTGAAGAATAATGGATATGACACTTGACATTAAATCTTAAGCAGAAAATCATGCACTGTGTCATCTCCTGTCACTTCTTTTACTTCAACAAAACCCCAGAAGTTAGATCAGGTTTTGTTCACCTTTCATCTGTAAGGTAAATTTGTCTGTAGAAAGTTTGTTGCATCAGGTTTCAGTGATGATGAAGTCTTTACAAGTGTTGAAAATTATGTTGGAAAAAGGAGAATTATGTCTGATCAGGTAAGCCCAGAAGGAACCAGAAGTGGGATCACTTAAAAGAGCCAGAAAGACACAGGGAAGAAGCTCAGGAGTTTTAAGACTAGATGAAGTTAAGCAATAGATTGTCAATTTAGGAAGAGAAGTTACAGAACCAAAGCAGGGAGAAAAACAACCATGAATTTGAAGAGCTGAGAAGTACTTTTTGAGACTTCTATTGAAATAAATTCCTTCAGTGTAATTTTTGTAGACATTGACTACAAATCTTTCAATAAATTGCTTTCTTTAAACACACTGGGCCAAATCTCTTTCTTCAAAAGAGTCAAATGATATATTAATTTAGTCCATGTATTTGTAAATGTCTTTGCAATGGCAGTCTGAGAAAGCAGACTCCCTGTGCATCTTTTAAGCTGGCAGCTTAGAGAATTTGTGTTTGGATACCTGAAATGCTCAAAAAGAATGACAAGCATTGGATACAAAGTGGAAAACAGATAATTGTGTTGAAAAATACTGGAGCACCTGCTAAACAAATGGGAGAGGGAAAGAAAAAAAAAAGCTCAGACCAGAACCATGAGTGCAGATAAAAGCCTCAGGCAAATCATTTAGGTTGGAAAGGACTTCCAAGGTCATTGAGTCCAGCCTTTGACCAATCCTTACCTTGTCACCTAGACCAGAGCACTGAGTGCTACATCTAGTCATTCCTTGGACACCTCCCGGGATGGTGACTCCACATCTCTTTGAGCAGCCCATTCCAGTGCTTCAACAACCCCTCCAGTGAAGCAATTTTTCCTGAAATTCCTCCATTCAATGTGCCTTGCCACAGCTGTGTGACTGTATAATCCAATGAAAGGGTGTGCATATCATTCTAGTTCAGAGTGTGTTATAAGGAATATGGCCATCAGTAAACCAGGAATAGAGATGGGAGAATCCATACTCTCTTCTGCTTGGGGAAGAAGTACTGACGGACTCCAACTGATGATGTGGGCGATAGAAACTCTTGCCTTCTCTCATGAATCTTCAGAAAACTGTATTTCCAGGATGTTTCTGCTTTTTTTTTTGGGTGCAAGATATTTTCCCTCATTTTGCCAATGATCCCAGGCAAACTGAAATAGAAATGCAATGACAAAAGATTACAGTAATTTCATGTGTATAAGGCACACCTTTTTGACTGAAGTTTTGACCCGAATCCAGAAGTGTGCCTTACAATCCGGTGTGCCTTATATATGGAAAAAAGTTCAGAAAATTGCCAACACAGAAGCGTGAGCCTGGCAGGCAGCTGCCGCCTGGTCTGCTGCATGGACTGCCGTGTGGTCGGGGTGCCGGGCAGGGTGCCATGCAGACGGCCAGCCCGCCCGCCACCGCGCTGGCAGCTGGGGCCAGGGGTGGGAGTGCCGGGGCCCGTGGCACAGGGTGGGCACCTGGGACTGCATTTAAAGGCTACGCCGATGTGTGAAAACTGTTTGCAAATTGAGCACCTGACAGATTCTGGTAGTCATTCGTTACTTTGTTGCACATGGATCCTTGCTTAAAAAAAAGGTGCGCCTTATACGCCGGTGCACCTTATATATGGACAAAGTATGGCGACTTGCTGGCAACCCGGAAGTGTGCCTTATACTCTGGTGAGTCGTATATGTGTGAAATTACTGTAAATTTTAGAATTTGGGTAAGAACTTGGAAGTCAAGTGGATAGAAAGTCTGCATTAACTGAAATTAATGCCAAGGAGTCTCCACTTATTGGTCTTGTTCAAATAGTCAAGCTGTTAATAGTGTTTCATTATAACAGGGAGGAACTTGGATGTCTGCTTCCTTAGGAACATTTAATTTCAACTTTAAATCCTGTGCTCTGTAAAATGTTTGCCAACTATTTTAGTTTATTTGCAAACTAATTCCCAAAGTCTGATTCTTCCTTTTGCTATTTGATGAGTTTAAAAAAACCCTGTAATTATTGAACCCTCAAGGGAAGTCTTTGAGGTCACTGTGGATTACTGCTGAGGTAAGACAAATTAATAAAGAAGGTAGATTGAGAAAAAGAGAATTAAATAAAATAAAAAAAGAAGCAAGTTGACTTGTGACATTAAATATGTTTACAGATACGTTCTGTTCCCACCTAATTTGATTTTTGCTTTTTTAATTTTCTCTACCATGGTTTCAAAATTAATTTTGATCTGATCAATTTGATAGCTTCACTTTGTCTTTCACCTTGCAAAGGATAGGAACAGACTCTTTTTTTTCTGAAGTTTTAATAGTATCTACTAAACCCCAAAGCACAAGATATTTTTGTTTGCTAAAGTCCTTAAAGCAGAGACTCTAATAAAATAACTGTGTAGCTGTTTTGGGAAAAAAATGTCCACTATTGGTAACGGGAATTTGTAGCAACAATATTTTGTCTTGTTTCAACTCTCTCCTTTCTGCCTCCTCAAGTTTCTTGTGCCTATGAGATCTTTAGTTTGGATTATTTTTTCCAGATGCATTATCTCACATTTTTCCCATAACTATTCTAATTTTCTTGTTGGGTCCATGCTTCCAAATATTAAAAAAATTCTTTGTATGCTTTTTAATTAACCTTTTGTGGGTTTAATTTCTCTTTCCAGTGAATCTTCTCTGACCTTCATTAAATTCTTGCTAACACTAATTATTTAATGATCTTTGGCTAGCCCTGTTCTTCTAAACAAATCCTTTCAATATTATATTTAAGTCTGTGTTTAAGAGGATAATAGTTTCATTAGGATGATTGGAGAAGGATTGCTGAAGAATGAATGATTCCCTCAGATTTTTGGGGAAACTGTTTAGTACCAGTTATTACTCCACTAAAAGATTACACATGAATGCACACTTTAAATATGTTTAAAATTGTAAATGGTAAAAACAAAGTCAGGTGAAAATTTCTTTGCTTTCCAAGAAGTTGGCAAAGGGGTGTGATTACGTTTTTTCATTCCTAGACTGTTGATCCAGAAATTTGACAGAACATCCTGGGACTTAAGTATGTTTTCCTCTTTTATTTCTCTTCTACCAGACATATCAACATGTTCTCATTTACATTCATTTCTTCCTTTGCCATTGTAATGACCTCCTCTGTCCTTTCTAGAACTGAATTTTCTTCAAAGCTCAAAACTATTCAATATTTTATTGATAGTCTTGATTCCTCGAGGTGTTGGCATGACTCAAAGGCTGGGTCACTTTGGGTACCACAAGTTCTTCCCTTCCCTGGGTTCAGTGACGTTAAATCTGTCTTTATCCAACATTGCTCCACTGGAAACAGGGACCACCCTGAGATTTTTCCTTGTTCCTCTCCTCCTTTCCAGTGACTCAGGAGATCCAGGTAGGTAAGCAGGATTTGCTAGGGATGTGCCTCTTGGAGAACACACAAGATATAGAATCAGGTGCTGTTTACAAGGGCCAGGAGTGACAGAACAGATGTGAATGGCATCACACTGACAAAGAGCGGGTTTAGATTGGATATCAGAGGAATTTCTTCTCTGTGAGGGTAGAGAGGCCTTGGCACAGGTTACCCAGAGGAGCTGTGTCTGCTCCATCCCTGGAAAGTCAGGTTGGATTGGGCAGACTAGTCTAGTGGAAGGTGTCCATGCCCATGGGAAGGGGTTGGAATGGGATGATCTTCAAGGTTCCTTCCAACCCAGACCGTTCTGTGATTCTATGATTTACACAATTCCACTCATCAGTATAGGAGTATTTAAATGGGTTAGAATTGAACAACCATAAATAATGCTGTGTTCTGCTACAGTTACCCACAAAATATGTTACCTGCCTTTGAAATGTCAGCGTTTGGTTGTTTGGTTGGGAGCTTCAAAAACTGAAGCCAAATTTCAAAATTTAGTTTTACAGGTATTTGCCCAAAGCATTAGCACTATTCTTGCTCAATGAAAGCAAAGTAAGTCATAAAATCTCTCTCTCAGTCTGGCAAATATAATCCTGTAATAGAATCTTATCGTTTCTTTTGACCAGTTCTCTTTTACATTACTCCAGATAATCTTTAATAACTGAGTTCTTGTATACTTGCTCAGTAGCTTTTAACATGCCTAAACTTGTATTCATGCTACATGACTTATTCAAGCTTTTGCTTTAATTTTTCATTTGTCAGATTTATTTTGAAAGTGATCTGGTCTAAAAAGATTGTGACCATCTACCAGTGACTCCATGCTGACATATAAAACTATTTTTTCCTTGGACAAGCATCCCATTAATAGGGCAATCTAAACAGATCCTTAGTGTGAATGACAAACTCTTCCCTATACTTCTCATCCCCTGCATCCTATGTCACCATCACATGAAATAGAGGGTTTAAGCCCTTGATTTCTAACAATTAACCTTTTTGCAGTAGAGAACAGCTGGGCTCTCTGTTCTGTTAATTCCATATTTCCATCTTCTTTGGGGCAGCAGCTAGGTCATTCCAATTTTTATTTGTGGAAGCCTTCCTTCCCATCAGTGTGCACTGCTTAGCTGCTCTGCTTTTGTTCAGGATGTTAGGATAATGCTGTTAAAGGAATTTACAGTGGGTCTTTGCCTTTACTTAGAGTATATGGCTTACTGGTTTTTTGATAACTACTTTGGTCTGGGTCAAATCTGGGATAGTTGCAAACGTCTAATTTTTTAAAAAAATACATTCCATGTGTTTGTCATGCTTGTTTATAAAATTTAATTTTCACTTTTCTTTCTAAATCAAAGGGAAATTAAGGAGAGATTGGTTCACATTATTTATTCTTATCACACTAGATCATTATCTACAGAGGCTTAATTTGATGGATAGTGGATACACATGTGTATGTTTGAGGCAAATCCTGGAGATCACTCTCAGGGAAAATTCCCACTGACATCAACATGCGTTTTGCCTGAGTAGAAATTTCATGTTTTGGCTTTTTGTTTTCAGAATGGGAATTACCATTTTTTACTTGGAGCACTCATTTGGCCTCGCAGTACCTTGGCTCACATGGTTTTCAATAAGTGTCTGGCAGCTGTACTGGCAAACTTCCAGCATCCTGGGATTCAGATCTATCCCTACATGAACATTTGGCCTTTGTGAAATAATTACAACTATTTCTAGCTTGTTATTCTATGTGTAAGAACTCTTCCCATTTTCAGACAAAGAATTGATTCTGAATCACGCTCTTTCTACAGCTGAGTGGAATTGTCCCTTCATATCCATGGATGCATGGGTCAAGCATCCCTGAGTCTGGCCTGTAAAGAAATATTGTGTGCAAAATGCTCATAAAAAGAATGTATACAAAATGCATTCCAGGGAGCTCTGTGGTCTCTTCAGTCAAGGGTAAGATGACTTGGCAGATTGAACAAAGACAGATCAACAACTATTCCAATCCAGATGTAGGTGTATGAAAAGCAGTTAAAAGGACACTGGAATGTCTTACTAGGAGAAATAAACATAACTTGGCCAAATTTGAACTGAATGTGCTCTCAGAGCAAAACTATCAATAGCAAACATGTTTTGCTTGGCATTTATTTTCGGAATTTCACCTTTTTGCATTCAAATCAATTTTCAAAAGTTTCTCTGACCTCTGGAGGCTGCCCCTGGTATCTGAGAATGCTTTGCCTTGCAGAACGTAAGAGAAGAAAAGGAACAAAACTGATTCAGGTCATCAGTAGCACAGTCCATTTAGATCCCCTCAGTTTCTTATAGCTTCATTTATCTCCTTTCCCTACTTTGATCAAGCTGTCTCCTCTTATGTAGCCATCCATTCCAGATGGCTTCATCCTTTCTTCATTTAAGTCTAAAGATGTTTGCCACATCCAACCTCTTTATGCAAGGAAGCATGATAGCAAATAATGCAAATCAACACAAGCCAGTGAAAACATAAAAAGCATTAGGACATAGGTGTTCACTGCAGCATCTTTAAATGCTTATTGTTGTATCTTTGTCTATCCTTTCCCTATCTTTCTTACCACTATTCTTTCTGCTAATCACTTTATTAATGTTAGAGTTTACCCATGCCTCAGTATTTCTTGGAGTTCCACATGTTGTCCAGGGCAGGGACACCAAGATGATCAGAGGGATGGAGAACCTCTCTTACAAGGAAAAGCTGAGGGAATTGGGATTGTTAAGTGTGGAAAAGGAAAGACCTTATTGTGGCCTTCCAGTGCCTGAAGGGAGCCCACAGGAAAGATGGAGAGAAACTCTTGACAAGGGCCTGGAGTGACAGGACAAGAGGCAATGGCTTCACACTGACACAGAGCAGGGTTACATTGGATATTGGGAAGAAGTTCTTCTCTGTGAGGGTGCTGAGGTCCTGGCACAGGCTTCCCAGAGAAGCTGTGGCTGCTCCATCCCTGGAAGTGTCCAAGGTCAGGCTGGATGGAACTCTGAGCAACTTGGTGTAGATACCCAGAAAAGAACTGTCTACTGTGTGTTTGTCAAACACTGATATTGGAATAGCCATGGAGCCAACCAAGCATTGTTGGTAATCACAGACAAGGATTGTATGTACCAGCATGCCAGGAGGAAGAACAAAATGTGACTGGTGAAGGGAGACATGTGGAGGTAGAGCAGCACTTTTCTGAGGCAAACATCTTAATCAAGTCCACAGATGCACAACAAAAATCAAGAATCAGGTTGAGAAGTGGGCATGGATTGTAGGCGGGGATCAAGACCATCCAAGACCCCTGAAAGCCTTTGGCCCATTTCCAGGAAGGTCTAAAAGGATGGAGGGTTCATGATAACTTATTTGAATGGAAAGCAAGAAATTTTTCTTCAGGGAGAGAAACCCACCCTTAAAAGACTACCCTCAGCAAGTCCCCTTTGGGATCCCTCTTTGGGATTCTGGACATTCCATCATTACATCAAGGATCAACACTGAAATTAGGGCTGGTCTCTTATTCATCTTCTTTTCTCTCTTGCCTTTCATCTCATTCCTTTATCCAAAGCTCACTGCCATGTTCTTTTATAGTAGGTTAGGGACCACATACTAATTTCTTCGCCAAGTGTGTAATTTATAATTAAATCTTTCTGATTGTTTGCAAGACCCTGTGACTTTTGTCATTCCTTATGACCAAAACATTTACACATCACAGTGGAAATATCCCTGCCCATGGCAGGGGGATTGAAACGAGATGTAAGGACCCTTTCCACCCAGACTATTCTAAGATTCAATGTTTCAAATGATACTTTATCACATACCTTTTGAATGCATTAGGAAAATCTCATTATAAGAATAAAAAATAGTTTGGAGATCTCTCTGTGTTTACATTCTTACATGCAACAGAGAATGGTGAGGGTTGTGTCTGCTTTGGTGAAAATGGTACAGATAATGAACATGTTCATGTACAGATAATGAAAATGTTCAGAAAATGAACACCACCTGTATCTCTCAAGGAATTCTGGTTCCATGTAGGCCCTATTCTATTGCTCATGAGGATTTATTAATTTAAAATGGTTTTTGTTCTCTTAATGACTAGCAGATTAATTAAAAAATGTTAATAACCCATTTTTTGGATGGGGCTGATATGCAAGGATTCTAATTGTAATAAAGAGGGATGATATGACAAATACTGTAGGAATAGCCTTTTTTGTGGGAGACGTCAATCCAAATTCCAGCTCTAAATGAATTCAGAACTTGGTGGAAATGAGGAGATGGATGATCCGTGCCTCTTTTGTGAGCTGCTCACTTGAAAAGCCTAGTAAATTTTTGTCACCTTGCTTAATTTATGCTCTAATTTGAAAAAGAAAAATTCATTTTGCAAGGGCTCATTGAAAGGTTATTGATTAGGGAGGCTGGGCCAGATCTGACAGCCTAGTCCAAAAGGTGTGTGGAGTTGAATCATCTCAATGGCCGTGTTTGTGAATAAGGGACCAAAAATTTTGGGGATTTCCTCTTAATTATAGTCACGTTTATTTGTTTATTTTTGTCTTTTTCAGGAGCATCCCAGGCCAGAGTATGAAACCAAACTGCTGCAGAAAAAGCTAAAAAATAAAAACATCACAGCAGAGGTGAGATGCAGCTTACTCTTTTCATTTATATGGGATTTGTGTTTTGTTATGTTGTGATTGTATTTTTGTCTGTCTCTCAGATGTTTCAAAAGGCACATTTTGGTACTCTTAATTAGCCTTTTGAGTTGGTAGGTGGTGGTGTGGTGAAATGCAGACCTGCAGTACCATTATAGGGCTTCGAGGTCATGTCTTTCAAAGCAAAGCAATTTGTATAGAAATGGGGTTGACAGGTGGTCCAGGATCTAATCTGTAGAGTAGTGCCTGATTCCCAAGATAATCACCACAGAATTCTAATAGCAATCCCTCAGAATGTCAGTACTTGCTGCATGATGAAGAAAGCAGCTTTTATTATGGTGATTTCATTTGCAAAGGTAACTCTGTGTATTTAGTCCTTTTGCAGTTACACAGTTGTGAAGTTTTAATGGCATTTCCAGGACAAATAGAAAAAATGTTGGTAGATAATTTTCAGACTAGAGCGGGTTCAGGATTTTTATGGCTATTTCAAACTTTTTTTGAACAAACCCTTTTTAATCAATCTTCTCTTGTAAATTGTAGACTGAATTGTATTTTTTAAACATTCACAAATCCTGTAGTCTTGGCCATTAGGCTTGGTTAACCACTGCTCATTCCTTGCATTCCATGTGTGCCAGCAAAGTCAAAACATTCCAATACCATGTTCAGCTTCCAGTTTAAAAAAAAAAACCCAAATAGTTTAATTTGCTTACTGGTTGAGAATCAGTATCCAAAGTGGAGAATTTTCAAGTTTTCAGGCTTGGTCCGACAAATTTAGCTTGTGGAAGGACTTCATTATCCCTTTCTTCTGCTGACCACCATTGTAAAGTGTTTCCAGGGAGTCTTTCATTTCAGTGACCCTGCCTGTTACCTGTTGTGCCCCACCAAACTCCACAGAAGATCATGGAAAGATTCTCATTTATTTTAGTGGGCTTTTTAATCTTGCCCATTATGCAGAGACTCACAGAGCATGGTGGAGTCTTACACTTTACACAGCTCTCTTGGCCTTCCAAGTGAGGAATCAAAGACTATGAAAGTCTAATAAAGTAGTTGCTGGTTCCCTTTTTTTTTTGGCTTAAAGTAAATGGGAGCTGGAAACAAGTCAGCCATTGATGCTGTAGAATATTATGATTATCTTGCTTATCTGACATATATAGAAATATTTATAAATTAGACATTTAGGTAAGGCAAAAAGAAGCAGGGAAAAAACCCAAACAAACATCCCCCAAAACACCAATCAAAGGAGAATACCCCACATCAACTCCAAGGAAACATCCCAAGAAGAAATGTTGAGTGAATAGGTGGGAAACAAGGAACAATGTAAAGATCCAGCACTGCAAAAAGAAGAAAAGCTCCTTTCAGACATCAAGAATGAAAAAGCTAATATGGAATATTTTTTGTCAAATTGGTTTCTGTGCCAATGTGGAAGGGAAAAATGCTGAATTTCAGAATTAGTGTTCTCCAAATCACTGAAATATATTCCAAGCAGGTAGGCAGTTTTCCATCAGAGAACATTCTGCTTACTAATTCTCTCCTGCAAACAGCACAATAGTCTTGGCTTGGAAGATGCATTGCTCAGGCCTTTGTACATCAGTGTCGTATGAAATTATGAGAGCAATAGATGTTGATGTGAGAACTGCAGAAGAGGAAAAAAGTTAAACATAACAATTCAATTAAACTATCCTAACTGTGGAAATGCACCATCCCATTTTGCTTTGGAAGACTGACCCTGAGAAGTTAGACATTAAAAGTGATGAGTATTTAAGACTGCAGTAATTCTTCAGCCTTATTTTTAGAGGTTAAAGCCTTTTCTTTCTGCAAGATCATTATCTCAGGAGATTTTGGATGGCAGATTAATATTTAGGCACAGGTTTCTGTGAGGTCTCTGGGTCAGTATTTCTGTCTTATTGTGTGGAAGCCAGGGTACAGAACTTTGTCATGTTACAAGAGCAGATCTAGTAGCTGGACAGGCATCAAAGTAGAGATGTCTCTGTAGTTAAAGATTCAATTCTTCTGATTTCCTGGTTTTGTGTGAATACACAGATGTCTGTGAGGTCTCTATCTCTTCATGTCTTGGTTGACAGTCTAATATCATGGCATAAGTCTCTGTGAAGTTTTCTCCTGAATATTTTTAGCTAACTAGTGTAAATTAAATGCATATCTTTTTTGGTGTGGCTGGTCAACAACTGTAATGTGCTGTGTTAATATCAAAGGACTGGCTCTGGCACTGCAGCCTAAAACTTCTCATTACTTATCTGACATGAAGTCAGAAGTCTCTAGTTCAGCAGCTGTGACTTGTTGGGATAGAGATGGTGCCAGAGCGTGGCTATTGCAAGAAGCTTGGTCTAGGGCTTACTTAAAGGCATATATTTCTATAAAATTTCTGGCTTGTTTCCAGTATGTTAATTCCTCTCTTCCAGTGAGGAAGTGACTGGTTATATGGCAAAAGACAGCTTTTATGTGCAAAGCTCTGTGTACAGTGCTTTTTTTCCCCGCCTTGCCCTACTCCAACAAGGAGTTCCTGAGAAGATAATTGGGTTATTTTTGCAATGAAGGGACAGGGGTTTGGTTAGGGGCTGCTTTTGTGATTGCAGAAGAAAGGTGACACCACTTACATCCTCTCTTAAATGCTAACTTGGGAATACACGTTCAGAGGAAACCAGCACAGTTTTCCCTCTCTGCTGTTCAAGTCATTAATGAGTGTGGAAGATGCCCAGCACCTGTCAAGGCCAGTAAACATATGAGTCACTCTACCCAGGCAGCAAATTCCGAATCAGCCTGATGAGCCTGGCAAGGCAAAGTATGACACATCTAATGTATTACTTGCCCAGTGGGGTTTGTGTTCTAGAATACAGCTCTCATACAAAATGCCACTGGGTGTTTCTGTGCTGGAATAAGCAAAGACAAAATTTCACCCTCCACCACCCTGTTCAGGTTGTTTGAATAAATATTTTATTGGTTATTTGGAGAGTGAGAAAGAAACTGTGAGTGTTCAGAGCATTTCACAAAAGATTGGTGTGAAATTACTTTAACAATAATGCCCTAAGGTTCTATTATTTCAGGACAGAATTAATTTATAGCTAAAGGAGTTTCAACATTTGTGCGAAATGCCTCAGGTTAAGTAGCAAATAGATAAACAGATAGTCTTTATGAATTACGACATTGATTTCAGAAAATGACAAGTTCTAAAGGACTGATTTGGGAAATCTGGAATGATCTGTCTTATAGTCAGTACTACTGTTTGTTTAATTCTTCGTGGTCACATGCTATTTACAAGGACATGTAATGACAGTATAAGGGGGAACAACTTCAAACTGAGAAGAGATTTAGATAAAATATTAGGACAAAATTCTTCCCTGTGAGGGTGGTGATGCCCTGGCACAGATTGCCAGAGAAGCTGTGGCTGCCCCATCCCTGGAAGTGTTCCAAGGCCAGGCTGGATGAGGCTCTGAGCAGACTGGTCTGGTGGAAGGTGTCCCTGCCCATGGCAGGGGATTAGAATTGACTGATCTTCAAGGTCCCTTCTGATCCAAACCATTTTATGATTCTCTGATATAAAGGCTTGCAATGTATACCTCCTTTATTCATGTACATCAAAAGGCATTTTTGCCCTTACACCAGAGATGAAGGATTACACACACATTTATGAATGCATGTGTCTGATAATACATTCATGCAAACATGGCAGATGAAAGCTTTGTAATGAAGCAGTTAATAGTATATTTTGTTTTTCTTAAATGAACTATGAGACAGAAGATGTGGGTAGAAATATTAGATGAATAAGGTTAAGTTACTGTATGTGCAGAATGTTAACTGAAAACGTGGTGGATATATGCAATTTTCTGATAAGTTGTTCTGCTCTCTCTGCAGTAGTGGCATCCTCAATGGAATTACACAGAGGTCAGGAAATGAAAATTGGTCTTGTGCCTGAAAACATACAGATGGGGCTAGATCCAGCTCTCACTGGAGCTGATGGAAAGCCTTCCAGTAATTTTTGTGAGAGAATGGATCATACCCTGACTTCTTTTCATTAAATGTCCAGCTGATCTGGCAAACATGATTCAACATCATGTATATATATAGATATATATATATGTGTGTGTGTGTGTATTTTCTTATCTTTCCTATTTCTCAAGGAAAATTTTCTTTATAGAAAAAAAAGGGCTTGTCTCTTGGCTTGTGTCCTGACTTGGAGCAAACCCTAGGAGTAATAGAATCTGGCATTCTCTCTTTCTTTTAATTCATTTTAAATATGATATTAGCCGAATCAATTATTTAAATTGTTAATTCAGCTGGCAATTGAAACAAAAATATTTCTTTCTGAACCATTGTTTCAGTTAACAACTGAATAAAAGCAAACTAGTTTGAAAAGGAGGGTCTCTAGTGTAAAGGATGATACAGATAAATATGAAGTAGAAATCTACATTGCTAATGCTTTATAAATCTGTTTTTAAAATTTCAACATTGTGAAACATGAAAAAATAATTCTTGCTATCAGTCAATTCCCTACCCATCTTTCATAAGCAAATCTCCTACAAGGACTAAAAACCCTTTCAGATACTGGAGCCCATCTCTTCATTAAGCAAGTTCTTGATAAGATTAACTAAAGAAAAAAAAAATCTCTTATTAGTTTATATGTTAGCTGAAACTCTGTAAAAGAAACCAAGATAACTGGTCATAAATACCAATATAAACAATCCTATTTATAAAAGAAACTATTTTTTCCCTTTTCAACTTATTTCTTGCATTATTAAGTTTGAAAATAAAAAATGACTGAATGAAAATAAAAGAATGGCTGAAGACAAATGAGGTCACTTATGATTATAATCTTACAGAGAGATTTCATCCTCTTTTTTGTACCTATATTTGTTACAATTCTGGTTCTTTTAATGTTTATTTGAGTTCTAGGTTATGGAAGTTTCATACTAGAGTGTTCCTAAGCAGAATTTATGTCTTCAAAGGGGTGTTAACACTGTCTTTCAATGTGTTATTTAGATGTGGGGCTCTTTAATTTTAGAGTACCTGTATTCAAATCTTCTCACTGTTGCTGTCTTGGAATTTGGTTCTTTGTACCGAGTAATATAAGAAATGCAGCTAAAAATGTCGCACTTGCTCCCTGTTCTTCTGAAAATATACAGAGAGATGAACCCAAGCTATGGCCACAGTGCTGTGCCCCTGTGTCTGCAATTATATTCCAGCCAGACTTCAGTAGGAAATAGCTCTTCCTACACTCTCAATATGAAGTAATAAAATGCTTAAAAGTGTACTATAGTAGAATATTCCAAGCTGGGAAGGCTTTCAGGATTTTATGTAGTCCAAATAACCACTCCTATCAAAAAGTGTGATCTCAAACTGTGTTATTCAGGATATTACCCAGTCAAGTGATGGAAATCTCCAAGGATGGATAGTAACATCTTTCTGGACATGCTTTGACTGTCCTCATTGTGCAAAAGCTTCTCATTATATCCAGCCTGAACCTCTCTGCTCTCAGTTTAAGCCCATTGTCTCTTGCACTTCCAGCATTAACCACTGTGAAGAGCCTGGCTCTGTCTTTTGATGAGCTCCTTAACTGTGCTGAGCAAGCCTTGTTCCTCAGTTTCTCTTTCTTAAACACATTCTCTGCCTTTGACTTTCATAAATAGTGCCATTGATGTTTTTTACTGGAAAGCCCAAACCAAAATTTTAGATACAGCCTAATGAGTGCAGAAAAGCTGAGGTAATCACTTCCCTGGACCCACTCACTGACACAGCCCAGGTGCTGTTGGACCTCACTGCCTGGGCACACCCCTGGCACTTATTTACTGCAGACACCTAAGGGTCTTTTGTTTATCTTAAATGAACTATGATACAGAAAACGTGGATAGAAATATTCAGTGAATAAGGTTAAGTTACTTTATGTGCTGAATGTTAAATGAAAACGTGGTGATATTTGCAATTTTGGACCTCACTGTTATTGATATTTGCTGTTTGACCTTGCTTCCAGAGCACACTCCTGGCTCTTGTTTTCTGCAGATACCCAAGGGTCTTTTCACTTCAGTCACTTCTGCAAGGAGTTTTCTGTTTCAAAGTCATTTGCTCTTGGTGAAGTTCAGGAAGTTAGTAGAGACCTGTTCCTTCAGTCAGTCCAGTGCTTTCTGGGTGCTAGATGCATGGTTAAGAAAACTGCCCATACCTTGATCCCACCCCAGCCTAATGTCATGGTGCAGGAGCAAGGATTCCATCGCCTCCTCCTGGTCCCTTCTGTAAGATAGGGTGGTTCTAGGATACTCCAGCTGTTACAGGTTTCCAGCCACACTCATGGACTAACACCCTCTGAGTAAACCATGAAAGTCACCTTTTGCTGAAGTCAAGGCAAATGGCGAGGACAAATCTCCTCTTTGCCCACACATCCAGTTGTTTTCCTCACAGAAGATCGCCAGGTTGGTGCAGGAAATTATTCACATTTGGTAAATCCAGAATGACTCTTCACAAACTTCTCCTTATGTGTTTACAATGGGTTTCTTCACTTTTTAAGAGACCAAAGTGAGACTTATTATGATTCCTTAATGATTATTTTGTCCTTGTGAGGATGGATGCAATATTGTTCTTTCTCCTGTAGCCAAGGCCTTTCCCTGATCTTGGTGACCTTACAGAGATGACAGAGATCAACTTGCAATAACATCAGCCTGTTCATCTATCTTCTATATGTGAATGAAATCACTGCTTGTCTTTTCCAAAGAAATAACTTCGGGGGTTTTTTGCCTACACAGAAAAAAAAGGTATTACACTGAAATAATGAATGCTTTTATATTCATCTTGGAGGCTGACAAGTGCAGATGAGAACAAGGATTTTAGGAAAATGGTCTCTTACACTTGTGAGAATCTTTCTGCTAAAAAAAAATTATAAACAAATATAGTGGTCTCTATCGTAAGAATGTTTTGAACCTAGAAACAAGAGAAGGCAGGGCTGCTGTTTCCTGCTCTTATTTGTGTAACTTATTAAGATTTTGGCTGAAGGATGCATTCTCTCTAGGGCGGTGCTATAGCTTGCATTGTTTAATTGTGGAACCCTGACTCAAGCACATGATTAAAGTTAAGCACAGGGTTCTGTGCCCGACAGCATACTGAATTGCAATTAAATGCTTTTTCTGAATCGAGGCCTAAGCTTCTTATTGACAGCATTCAAGATGATGCAGTTCTCTTTCCTATTAGACGGGGTGGAAAGGCTAATTTCTATAAGTTGTATTCATCAGTACTTGAAATTAAGGGGAGTTCTGCCTGAGTAAGAAATGAAGTCCTTAAGTCTGCACTTACTGACTTTCATTCTACCCTGTAAAAAGACTAATAACAGGTTGAAGGGCCACTGCAATTTTTCAGGCTGAAAAATAAATCTCCAGAAGTTTGCTGCATTTTGGTTTAATGTACTATAAAAACTAGTAAGAAAAAAACTGGAGTATTCTCCCTTTCCTGTGAGCTGGTGACAAACTCCTGTATCATGGAGTATATTTTTTGTCTTCTGTTGAGCACATTTATAGGATAAATTTAATGCTATTTATCTCCTACAGTTTTGTCCCAGATTTGGGACAAAATTTACAGGAATTGGCTGTAGAAACAACAGCCAGTTAAGTTAGTTGCTAAGAATTTTTTATTTGATCCATACTGAAATCCTGCCTGCAATTTTAAAGAAACAAACTGCATTTACATTCAGTTCTTTTGGGCCTCCATCCCATGAAGATTGAAATTCCACAAGCTCCAAGCTTAAAGAGCTAAGGAACTCAGTTTGAACTGCTCAGTTTTTGCAGCTATTACCATGCTTGATTGAAAAAGTCTTGCCTGCTGATCTGCTGATTTTTGTGATTCACTTGATTTAGGGATAAGATGGCATTGTTTTTAGAAGCCACTTCACATGGTGGTATTTCATGTAGTAAATGAACTTGACACCAAGGGATGAAGCAGCTCTCCTGGGAGGAATGGATGAGGGAATTGGGATTGCTCAGCCTGGAGAAGGGAAGGGTGACCTCCCTCCTGAAGGGAGCCCACAGGGAAGATGGAGAGAGACTCTTGACAAGGGCCTGGAGTGACAGGACAAGGGGCAATGGCTTCACATTGACACAGAGCAGGGTTAGATTGGCTGTTGGGAAGAAATTGTTCCCTGTGAGGGTGCTGAGGCCCTGTCACAGGTTTCCCAGAGAAGCTGTGGCTGCCCCATCCCTGGCAGTGTTCCAGGCCAGGCTGGATGTGGCTCTGAGCAACCTGGGCTAGTGGAAGGTGTCCCTGCCCATGGCCGGAGTTGAGTTGGAATGAGTTGAGACTTAAGGTCCCTTCCAACCCAAACCATCCTGTAATTCTAATTGCAATTTGCCCAGATATTTTGTGTAGTCTCCATTTCTAGAGATAAGTAAAGCCCAACTGGTCAGAGACCTGAGACACCTGCTCTAAGTGACCCTGCTCTAAACAGGACATTGGACTAAGATGATCTCCGAGGTCCCTTCCAACTCCAGTTGTTGTGCAATTCTGTGAAATGCAGGAAAGAAATTATTCAAGCAAGTGCAGACAAATTGGTTTGACCACAATAGGCATATTTTCAAAGAAAATATAATTTGAGCCTTACTTAGAAGTACTTGAGCAATGGGACAAAATGTAACTTGGATTTACTAAAGACAGATTAATAACCATGCCATCTAAACTTTTGTGTTTGATTAATGATATAATGGATTCACTACAGAAGGGAAATTCAGTGTACTTCAGTAAACCAGCACTATATTCCACAGAGGGAATAGAATATATTTAATAAATTATTAATTGTTATTTTCATTATGGCAGACAGAAAAGTGTGTGTAAGAATTTTCAATTCAAACAAAAAGAGAAAAATCTGATTTTCAAGTAGCTGATATGGCAATGCCATTACAGTGCCTTCAATGCACTGCTGTTTGGTTGCCATCCGTCTCAGCTGTCCTTGATGTCATGATTTTCCATCATTAATTTTTTCCCCAATTTTTTAAAAAGGTATTACAGAGTTGTGAATATATTCCTTGAAGGAATATAATATATAGAGTGTCGGGAACTTTGCAGGTGATCTGTTCATTTTGTGGAGGTCTAAAGCTTCAGAATGTAGATAAGTTCTGTTCTTGACAAATTTGTTTCTCAATTTATTACTAAATATATCAAAATATAACAAAATATATTTGTTTCATGGATATTGCTCCCCTAGGTTTGTTCAGTTATGAAAACAAATGCATCATGGCTGGATTCTGCCACTTTGTTGATTTAGAAGTCTGCAATATAAAAAAAAAAGCAAAATTTCAATCTATTTTCATTTATTCCAATACATATTTATATTTCATATATTCCAATATATAATTTGTCCCTTTTTCCTCTAAGTACTAAACCAGAGAATAACCCAGACATTAAAGACAAGTTTAGCTGGTTAGTTTCTCCTCATAGAAAGGAAAATCTAGACCAGGTTCAGAGAGACAAAAACTGAATCAGAAAAAATAAAGTCAAGCAAAAATTTAAGTAGCTTTTTAACAGTCTGAAGAAGCAAGCAAGCAAGCAAGCAAGTAAACAAAAGCAGACAATTTCTTCCAGAACGGCTAAGATAAGATAGCAAGGTGTACATCTAAAGCATAATTTAAAAATTATGTTTGGATTTTTTGTTTTTTTCAAGTATATTTTCCTGGGTTTGTACTGCATGATAAGAGATTGTCTAAATGGGTTGACATGGAAGCTGGAGCATTGCTACCCTGATAAATGCTGAGGTAGAAGCAGAGTCCAAATGTAAGGATGAAAACATATCATGAGAGAATAAAAACAATCACAAGCTTTTGAGAAAAGGATTAATTATGAGCAACTTACAGAACTTAGGGAACATAAGGCCACAAGCAATGCAGACTGAACTGTTCAAAACCACAACAGTGTAAATAGCCAAGAGTGAAGAAAATATACTGTGGCTACTCCTATCCCTGGAAGTGTTCCAGGCCAGGTTGGATGGGGCTCTGAGCAACCTGGGCTAGTGGAAGGTGTGGAAAGTGTCCCTATCCATGGCAGGGGGCGGAATGATACGGTCTTCAAGGTCCCTCCCAACCCAAAACATTCCATAATTCTAGGATCCTGCTATCACTCTCTTGACTTTGTTGTATCTGAGTTTTGGGGCACTCATTGCAGGAAAACAAAGGTAGTGAGATGTGGTGTTTGAATGCACTTGATTTGCACCTTTAGCTGTATTACCTGCAGTGTTAGTCAGACTGATGGGATGAGTCACTTCCGTTTGGACAAATATTTTGATTTGTGGAAGCAAGACTTATGACATCCTGGAAGAAATCTTAGACAGAAGGACCTTAGGTGGTCAAATTGTTAGTGGTACACAGCTGTTCTAACTTACATTCCCTTCAAGGTATGTCCAAAAATATGAGGTATGAGCAGAGCTCTTCACATTCCTGCTTTCTAGATGTTCAGTGGAGCAATCAGGACTGGGAGAAGCTCCTGACTGTTGGCAAAGAGAATTATCATCCTTCATATGATACCTAATGGCAAGATCACTTTGAATGGGAAATGGGTCAGTCAGCTGCATTTAGAAGGGTTTGGAAGGGAAAATAGCTATATTGGGGTTTGGAAGGGAAAATAGCTATATTGGGGTTTGGACACTGTTTTAAATCCCTGCATGGCTTTTGGTGAGAGGAAGTATTCATTTCAGCCAAGCAAAATAAAATCCAGTTGGAAAAATGAAACTTAACAAGGAACCTTGGTGAGGTTACGCTGAAAATCTGGAGACTCCAAAGTTTACAGCAAGAAGGTTTCTTCAGTTTTCCCATTTTGCTCCTGGAGCTGTGTTCAGAGACAGAACCACTCTGCAGGAGCTCAAGCTAAATGTGAAACAGCCCTTAGGAATGGCCCAGTGCACTAATTTAGAAATGAATCTCACAAAGCATTATTTCAGCTGAAAATAATTGGGGTCCATGTCACACACCACAATATTTTCCTGCCAAGCCAGACAAGTGTGTTGGCTGCAATTTTGTTATGAAGAGAAACCTAGAGTCACTACCAGATGCCGCTGTGCTTATGCCAGTGGAGAACAATGTTCCTCCTGCAGTCTCAGAGGGTCTGTGTTTGGCCTGCTTTTAGAGAGGGATGCTGCTCACAGGCTTGAGGTAGAGCACCAATTACAGGTGTCAGGAATGCAGGCCAGGGGATAAATGGAATTAAATTCATTTTAATTTTATGTATGGCCGTGCTTTGAAAGAACTTAAGCATCTTGGCACAAGGTGAACAAAGAGCTGAGCCTTATGTATGCCTTCAGAAGTACAGACAGGATCAGGAAAGACATAGTCCAGTGCTTTGAAAAAGGGAAAAGATAGAGAAATATTATTATTCCAAGCACCTACTGCACACTGGTTTCTTTGTCACAACATGACAATATTATATAAAGCTGATTAACTGGGAAAAGAATTGAATAAATCACTTACTGTCTGTAATAAACCAGTAGCTAGTAATACTCATTTTCATCTAAAATTATTCAAGTTGCAGCATTTTACATTTTTATTTAACCTAGCTTTATTTATGGGATTGTTGCTATTTTTCACCTTGTTAACTTTCTTTTACTTACCTGTTAATGCAAAGATGCCTCTGGGTCTTTTGTGTCCCTCTTTCTCCAAGTCTCAAACAAAAATCTCATACACTGAGGTGTCTGTCTACAATTGAAAATAAGGTAATTCTTATTAGCTATACCTGTTGTAGGAAATCTTTTAAAAATCTTTTAAAGCAACAAGTTGATAAAGCCATACAGTTGTGACTTATTTCAACTAAAATGATATTGAATAGTTGGCTAAAGTTCCTTCAGGCTATAGCTGAGGTTTTTCCTTTTAGTAACAATACCGAGAAGTTAAGGAAAGTTCTTTTCTAAACTAACAAATCTGATGTGGTCAGGGTCTAAATGCAGGACAGGCTTCAGTTTTCTTGAAGTTCTGCTTATAAGAACACACTGAAAATGCTCATTTAGAAAGATGTAATATGAACTAATGAATAAGATCACTGAGCTCATGTAGTGCTAATTTCCTTTAAGGAGGATTTTAAAAGCAATCAGAATACTAAAAGATAGTGGATCAAAAAAGATTGTTCAGCAAAGAAAACTATACCTTGGGAGAAAGAATGAGAATGGGAGTAGGCAATAAATGTTAAAAGTCCAGTTCAAACTAAATTTTGCAAAGGAATTTTTTTTAAAAGTAAGGGGAAAAAAAGAACAGAAACCATAACAAAGAATCCCAAAGACACTGTAGATGCACATAGACAGAGAATAAAAAAGGAATGGAGAAGTGTGGGCTCTGTTCAGTAAGACTGATTGTAAAGGTAATCTAGTTGTGGTATTAGAATTAATCAGAACTGTAGGATGATATAGGTTAGGCAGGATCTCTTTAAACCTTCCAGTCCACTGCCCTGATCAAAGCAAGGCCAACTTCAGAGCAGTTTGCTTAAGGCCTTGTTCACTCATATTTTTACAGTTCCCAGGGATGGAGATTTCCAGCCTTTCTGAGGAACGTACTGTGATGTTGGTCTGACCTCATTGTGAGGAGTTTCTGTGGCCTCTGAAACCTGACTGGAATTTTCCCTGTTGCAACTTGTGTTTGTTGCTTCTCAACTCATCACTCTGCACTTCCAAGAGGATTCTGGCTCTGTCTTCCCTACACCCTCCTCCTAGACAGTTTTCCATGGCAATTACATCTGGAGTCTCTGTTTGTAAGGCTGAACAAATTAATTTCTTTAAGCCTTTCATTCTAGGTAGAACTATAGCCCCATAACTAACCATCCTGATGACTTTATGCTTAACTTTTCCCTGGATATAAATGTCTTTATTTCACATTTAAAGGTCTTGGAAGAGCTGAATATAGTCCCCAAATAAAGGCTGTTAATTGATGTTTTCAACTGTATTTGTTTGAGTATCAGCTTTTGAAGGACAACAAGCAGGGATGTTGTGCTCTGAAATGTGCCATATATATCTGACAGAGATATGCCAGTAATATTTAATGTATAGGTCTGTGGTTGACACAATTAAAAGGTCTTGCAAAGCAGTTGAAACAAAGCAGTTGAAACAAAGACCAGCAAAAAAATATAAATAGTTGACTCTATAGCCACACAAAATACCATATGATTAGGAAACACAGTATGTATTTTTACTGTTTAATATCATAGAGGAAAATTCAAACAGGCAGAAATACATTTACCACTTGAGGGAAGTACTGTACCAGCAAATGTAATAAGAAAGATCATACTTTTAAAAACTGGAGTATCACAATATTGCTGTGGTTTTCACAAACCTGACTAATAACATGATTGAAAGATGCTCGAAAGTTCTTAAGACAATTAGCATTATCTTTTCATTATTAAATCAGCCACAGCTTGTAGATTTAATTGCCCCATTTTCATTTCTAGGGCTTGGACTTCATACTGACAGACGGCAATGCGCGCACTAAGTTTTATGTGGTGAGGAGGAAAGTGTTTTATAGGGAATGTAAAAAGCTGTTGTGGAACAGAGAGGTATTCCTTAATTGGGTTGTACATCATCAGGGTTTTAATAAATTTGATTAAGGGCCTGATTATGCTATTCCTTTCTCCAGAGCCCTTACTGAAGTGAAAGGGAGAGCTAAAAATGGAAGCTTGCAAGACAAAATCCTGGCATGAGAGAGCGTTAAGGAAAGCTTGGTCCTGGAAACCAGACTCATAGCATCTGTATTTATCACAGCAATAAAAGTAGATATTTATAAAGAGTTTTCAACATCTCAAACCCATCATTATCCCTATATTAGAAATTACTGGCTTTGCCTTAATTGTTCAATGGAAATGACTTTGTGGCCAAAGTCCATCAAAGTGGACAGTTGTTGGTTTATTCCACCTCATTTAGAGACAGACTGTTAGAGGTGGTGATTGTGCAGCTGGTAGAACCTTTGGAGGTTTTGATTTAAAAAAAAAGGTTACAAATAAAGAATATTAAAACTTGAAGTTTTTCATAAGCTTTTCCATGTACATGATTTTACCACAAGTACTAATCTTGTTAACTGGGGCCAGTCATAGCAGTTAAATTAACAGGATATAGAAGGAATAAGATCTGTGAGTCATAAGGATTGTGTCAAGACTTCAGAGCTTCATGTAATTTACTGAGACAGTTTATTTTTGAAGAGGAAAATGGCACAATCAATATGCATTTGATTTCAAGGATATTGATTCCAGATTTTCCTTTAAAAGATAGTTAAGTAAGCTTTTTACTCAATGGCCTTCCTTTATAGGACTGTTTATGAGAATGTGGAGCTTCCCAGAAGAAGAAGTAGTTCTCCTTATTAATATTGTATGTCTATATTTTAAGACAATTTATATGAAAAGTAAGTTGGCAGTGAATTATCTTGAAGTACATAATTAGTTTTTTCTGTGCATGAACATTAATGAGCAAGTCGGTGAGGATCATCTTCCATTTAGATCACAGTACTGAGTACTAAAAGAAGACAAGAAATGTCTGATATCGTGAGCTTTGTTTTCCATATCTGTTCGGAAATCTCCTTTAGGTGGTTGTACGCTTGGAAAGCTTAGGTAGTGTTAATACAAGAGTTTGCAGCAATGATATTTTCTCACCAAATAGCTGCACATTCCAGGCTTAAAAACTATGTCAGGGCCTAAGAAATGTAAAGTAATCTTAATTTATACTGCATTCTAAGGCTGACTATTTAAACCTGCTTTCAGCATTCAGTAAAGCTGGCTTTGGAGCTTATAAAAATATTACTGATGGGTGTTTATTTTTTTCTGAAACTTCCAATGTATTTTCTTTGTATCTCAATGTATCTCAATGTATCTCAATGCAGATGAGATGTGCCATACCTTTATGGGCTCCTAGGAAATTGGCTTGCACATTTGCATGCTGCAAAAGTCTATTTTGTCTCATAATAACCACGCAAGTGAAAATTGGAGTGTTTTCCTTCTTAATTGTGCTCTTCCAGTACCTGAAGGGAACTCACAGGAATGACAGAGAGAATATTCACAAGGGCCTGGAGGGGGACAAGGGGGAATGGCTTCACTCTGACAGAGAGCAACTTTAGACTGGATATTACGAAGAAATTCTTCCCTGTGGGGGTGGTGAGGCACTGGAATAGGTTACCCAGAGAAACTGTGGCATGTATAGGTTGTAGTTGGGACTGCTGTATTTGAAGTCTTGTCGGATGTGCCTATCTTCTTTAAAAACACTTTATTTTTCCCATGTACCCTGCTGGCTTCCATTATCAATGTTAATGATATATGGGGGAATTTATGCGGTGCTGATCTTCCCCTCATTTTGGAGGCAGAGGAGAAGGACTGATGTCGTTCTACCTACACGTAATTCTTTTTTGGGTTGCAGAAACCTGTTCATCTGAAGCTATGAGTCTGAAGCTATGCATGAGCTTGTAATTTGTGATGGTGCAAGAGTTGCTCTATGACTCTGCTGCTAAGATTTGGCCAGCATGCCCCTCCTTAGTCAGATTTTCTTTAGGAAGAGGTAATTTATTTTTCTGTGTTACTCTGCAGCTAGTAATGATTGGTAAATAGAGATAAGTATCTTTTTCTTGAATGTAAATTTTGTGACAAGTGATCAGACTCTACTTTTGGGAAGGTGGTAAGATCCTTACAAACTTTAATGAAGGACTGTTACTGTGTCATGGGCTGGAACAGAAGAGCAAATTTGTGGACAAATTTGGGGTGTTGAGGCTGAAACTGTCTAAGATGCCACTAATAAGAGATGCGTAGGATATAGCACAGTGCTGTTTGATTATGGGGAACTGCAGAGGGGTTCTCGTGTTCTGCATGAGCAGTGAGCACAGCAATGCTGATGAGCAACACCACTGGAGAGCCTTTGCTTGCTAGATTTGCACCTGTGCATATGTTCCTGTCTGATAATAACTTTTTGGATTTGTTTATAATTTAAAGAAGAGGGACTTAGGGAGGTTATAGCCATGGGAATCCTTAAACTTAGAAGTGGAGATTTATGTACTAACTGTAGCAGAAGCAAGGACAAGAAGAATTTGGCTTAGAGGTAAGGGTGATGAAAAGAAGATTGAAAGACAAGGTATAAATGAGCCAAAACATGACAAATCTGTAGTCAGGTGCAACTTCAAGATGTCATTTTCAGAAACAACAGTGTTTTTTCATACAGCTCTAATTTCCTGCTGTTATTGTAAATTTAATAGCAGAAAAAATATGATGCAAATAGGAGGATTTTCACTCGTTACTTAATCTGCCTCTTGCTTTTTGTAAGGAAGAAGTTTTCTTTTAATATTGGGGAAAATAATTTCCTTTAATCTCCTGTAAGTCTATGGATGATTTCAGTGTGAACTGAGCCTCAGGTGAAAAGTATTCAAGACTGTTTTGCACAACCTCATGCCTGGTAGCTGGAGTAAACTTATTTCTGCTCTTGTGTCAGACCTACATGTGTTGGTCTAAATGTTGATGTTGCCTCTAGATCCCTGCTTCTGGCAAATGGGGTTTGTATTTTACACATATTCCAGCACATACTTAGTATGTTTCTGGTTAAGCATTTTGTCTTTAGCCTCACTCTGCATGTCAAAACCATGATCACTTCAGCACAGCGTTCTGTGCTGAACATAAACTCCATTAGGAATGAAGGTTGGAATTATGTGAGGAATATGCTGGCTTTACTGAACTTGCAGGTTCCTATCACCATAGACAACACTGGTGCACAAAATCTGGAATTGTCCCAGAATTTCTAATGGTCCCAGCCTGCTCCTGAGCCATCACTTCTAAGCAACACCTTGATCTCTACAGTGTAAATCTGGAGTAATTCACAAGGTTTTACTGAGGTTGAACAAAGCAAAGTATTGAGTCCCACCCTTGGGTCACAACAACTCCCTGCAGCAGTTTTCTCTATAAAAATTCTAAACAAATTTTAAAACCCCATGAATCTGAATTTCTAGAGATTTTTTATGCATGAGAGAGAGATGAGTTTGAGTTTTGATCCCTTGCTAGTAGAATATTATAATAGTTTGTATTAAATATTTTTGTTTGTTTCTTAATTAAAATGCTACTGCCCATATTAATCCTTCCATTAATAAAAATCCAGTCAAGCAAGTCATGCAGTCACCAGTCCAAAGCTCCACAAAAGATGCTCCTGATCCAGATGATGCATTTTAATGATGCATTTTAATGATGCATTTTTTGTTTGTGTCCAACTAGCAGGCATTTGCCAAATAGAGAAACATCAATAATTCTCTATTCAGGGACAAGACTGTTATACATAATCCTGGAAAATTAGAGCACATCACTTTAATAATTTTTTCCAAATCTATTAAATTAAGGTAGAAGGAGAGGTCTACAAAATTGAAATATTTGATTTGAACTTGTACTAATGTATCCTCTAGTGCATTTTTCTAGCTCATTTCTGTACTTATTTTGTATGTGGGCTGTTCTTTTCTGGTGTTCCTACAAAGTGAGCAAATATGTTTGGTTACTGGTACTTAGACTGAGAACTGTGGTCTCACTAGCTGATTATGTGGCAACCCCTTGAGTTTTTTGCACCAGAACCTGTTTCTTAATAAATGTGACCTTTGATCTATTCAGTCACATTAACTGCAGGCAATACATACTACAACAGATACTAGCATATGATAACATTTCCACAATATATTGAATCAGTGTAATGAAGTGGGATCGATGACTGATAGGTTTTTCTTATATTCACCAACAGTGACTAAACCTACTATGAAATTGTTGCCTTCGCTTCATTGCAGGGGAGGATCTAGTGTTTTATGAGGAACTTTATTTCTACTGATCTTCTGTGCATAGGAAAGTTTCACATTTCTGCTGTTTTTCTCCTGCTGATTGCTTGATGTGACTGCAGAAGGGATATTTGGATCTCCACAGGGCACCTGGGCCCAGATCTGACCGGTGGGACAGGAGATTTCCAGTGCCATTGAGCAGCTCCTTGCAGCGGCTGCTGCACTGAGATGTTTCTATTTTAGGTAACTGTTTTGATGGTCCATGCCTATTTCCCAGAGGGTCTTGCCCTGCCTTTTTCCACATGGCAACATTCTTAGGAGAGAATCATTGTTTGTTCCTCCTAATTTATAATCAATGGAATGGAGATTCAAAGGTCAGAGAGAGGTTTTGCCTTTAGAAGGAAATTGAGAAACACCGTATCTGTCAGCATAAAAATATACATACTTGAGGTCTAGAGATTTATTTTTTCCAAGCAGGATGAAACAGTTTTAAACAAAAACCAAGAACCTTCTTCCATTCTAATTATAATTATTTATTTTTACTTTCAGTACTGCTTTCAAACACTCAAGGAGAAACACAAACCAATTCCTGCTCCATATTCAGCAGCATTCAGCTGCAGCTTCAGCTCTTAGCCAAACCAAATTTATGATAAGTTAGAAAGACTGAAATTTCCTCCCAAGCCCTGATGCATTTGCAAAACTAAATGAAATTCTTAAATCACGTATTTTTGCATGAAAATACAAAAAAAACCTAAATAGTTTTCTATTCCCTTTTGGTACATATTTACAAAGAAAATGTAAACCAGTTTTAAGTGCTTTCCTTAGAGTTGTTGGCTCCTGCAGTAACAAAGATAAGGATTTTGAAAGCAGTTTTTGGCAAAATGGAAGAAAGATATGGAAAACAGAGTGTGCGTGGGTCACGGTTTTTTTCAGCATGAAAAAATCATTTGAAAATAATTTGAATTTCTTGCATGCTACTTCCTTTTAATAAAGTAGAAAGAGTGAACATGTTTAGAACAAGTTCAAGTGTCTTTAGAAGCATGGTATTCACTTTTGGCCTACATATGGATAAGTATCAGAGGACTTTTCCCACTGTCCATTATTTAGGGGAGTATGTGGTTATCTGAATATTGAACTTCAAGTCTAAGGAGCTGAAGTTCCATCAGTCTGTGAGCTAATTTCTGCTTTGCCCCAGAGCTCGGCTTTTACACAGCTCTGTGTTGGAGAAGCAGAAACAAATGTGGTACATTTGAGACATGGAACGATTAGGCAGATTGATGTGCAACTAGCTGATACTGTAAAAATTATTATTACTATTAAAATTAACATTTTGCTGACTCTACACCTTTCCTATGTCAAGCACTAGACATAGGGTACATTTCTTTATTAATACACACGTTATCAAACTATGAAGCATGGCCTAGAGCTTTGCTTCAGCTGAGGTATGACATCATAGTTCAGAGCACTCTTCTCCAAAGGTCAGGAAACGGATCAATTATTGTGATGTGTACGAGATCTGCAGCAGAGGTTCTTCAGAGGGTTAATTGTTACTTTAGGCTGCAGATTTTGTGAACTGTGAAAGCATAAAAAATAAAAAATTAAGGCCTTGCTTTCAGATGAGTGGGATTATTCCATGGCTCTCTATCCATATAGTGGAGAACCTCGAGTGTGGGGAATCCAATGGGAGTTCAAATCTCACAGGCAGTAGCAGAACAGAATCTGATACTGAGAATGCAAGAAACTGAAAGAACCAGCCAGAGGAGTTGCTATCTCTTTGCATTTTTCTGGGCTGTAACACATGGGGAGGAATATGACAGCAACACAAAGGAGTTTTCTGAATATCCACTCATGTAATAGGATGGTGTATCCCTGCAGGTAAAGCATTGCTCCCAATGCACTCTTTTTGAGTTGAAACTGAAAATAGCTTTATCTTAGGTGGGCTACTGAATGTTCAGGTCTCTCTTAGCTCAATTAGAACTTGCATTAACAGATTGAGTGCTAAATTATTAAACTCTGCATGAAGCAGCTACAAATTAAAAATTGGAGTTAAACACAGAGTTCTCTCAAAACAATGGTATAGCTTGGAATTTAACTGTAATGACAGGCCCCATCCCTGGAAGTGTCCAAGGCCAGGTTGGATGGGGCTCTGAGCAATCTGGTCCAGTGGAAGGTGGCCCTGCCCATGGCAGGAGATTGGAACTGGCTGATCTTTAAGGTCCCTTCCAACCCAAACCATTCTATGGTTCTATGGCTTCTCTATTCAAAAAGGTAATGAATTTCAGACACAGTGGGACTTTTGCAGTAATATTTTTAATATAACATAGAATTTTGAGTCCACAGAACTTAAAGATCAGCTTTGTGACTTTATATTTCCTCTCACTGTAATTACAAGCATTTGACAAGGTGCTTTGTCTTAATATACTTATGATAGTACCATAGTTCTTATTATTTTATTACTATTGCATGAAGTAGACTTTCTGCTGTTTTTATTCCAAGCTTCTCTATACAGATATGGACAATATATTGTGGTGGTGCAGATATTATTTTTCTATTCTTATAAAACTTTGAATTTTTTTTAATAAAATACGTCTCTAAATGCAAATGCTGAATTTTTGCTCAGTATGTGGCCCCTATACATTCAAACTCCCCCCCACTAAAATACTCTTTGCTGCAGTTATTTTTTTCGTAAAACATGTTTTGATTTTAGTAAAATATCTCAGTTCAACTTTTAGAGTGAGGAATTTACAACTGTTGTTTTTAAATTACTTCTTATTTCAAAATGGAATTTATGTTAGAGGGATTTTAAAAGTAGAAGAAATGAAAACAAAATATTATAAGTTGTTGACGTAAAACATTTGATTCACAGTAATTAAAAACATTTTTGAAAACAAACACTTTAGCTTTCCATCCTAATTTGGGACATATCTTCCTCCTTTTCTTTTTGTGAAATGCAGTGAAACTTTCATTAGAGAAAAAAAATCATTTACTGCCCTTCTTATCTTGCTTAATTGCCTACGAAGCATACTTTTCATTGCCACTTCTTCATAACAGACCTATTGACTCTTTTTTTAGATTGAGATGGACTCGTTATCCATTTTCTTAATTTTACTGATCCTTATGATCTCTCAGGTTAAAAATGGATAAAAGGAACAGATTTACTACCATCAGAAAAAGTCAATCTAATAGATGTTTTAAAAATAAACAGAATATTTTACAGAACTCTATGCCAAAATACCATCTCTGTCAATGAGAGATTCTGGTCTGAGATGAACGTTTGAACGGGGAGCAGGTGAGCAACGAAAATGTGAAGAGAGGCAGTGAGACAAAAATAGGAGCAGAATGCCAGTTGTGGAACCAGAGATTCTTGGTTCTATGAGTAGAATTGGAAGACTGGGCAAAAGAAGGAGCAGAGACAGAGACTTTTGCCAAGACAAACAGTGGCCAATGTCTTCAAAAGAAATAGGATTTGGTAGGAATTAGTTCTGTGCTGGAGATTCTTTAAGGTGAAGCCACATGCTGTGTATGAAGAAATCATAGAATCACAGGCAGGCCTGGGTGGGAAGGGACCTTAAAGACCACCTTGTTCTAGCAGGGACAACTTCCACTATTCCAGGTTGCTCAGAGCCTCATCCAGCCTGGGAATGGGATGGGATGAGATGAGATGGGATGGGATGGGATGGGATGGGATGGGGCAGACACAGGTTCTCTGGTAAATCTGTGCCAGGGCCTCAGCACCCTCATGGGGAACAATTCCTTCCCAATATCCAATCTAACCCTGCTCTGTGTCAGTGTGAAGCCATTGCCCCTTGTCCTGTCACTCCAGGCCCTTGTCAAGAATCTCTCTCCATCTTTCCTGTGGGCTCCCTTCAGGCACTGGAAGGGACAAAGAGGTCACCCCAAAGCCTTCTCCTCTCCAGGTGAACAATCCCAATTCCCTCAGCCTTTCCTCCCAGCAGAGCTGCTCCATCCCTCTGATCATCTTGGTGTCCCTGCTCTGGACACCCTTCAGATCTGTATGGGATTCTAGAAGAGGAATGCTAAGAAAGAAATGATGTCAACAAAATAATCCACAAATTTTCTGTTAGGCACCAATGGACAGATGCCTGTTCCTCACTCTAGGGAAGATTTCTGGTGAGAGGCAGCACAAAGAAAATATCTGTCTTGCAGAAGAAAAAGGCAAGAATGGAAAAATGTGCACTCCAGAAGTTCTGTGACAAAGGGGCCTTATGATGTCTGGGTTATTTCTAGAGCTGAAGAAATCCACGGGGCTAGAAATTGTGACAGAGCTTCTTTTGTGGTCACTGGGGAAACACCCCATCCACTCCTTGTCCCCAGAGAACATTCTAGTCTCAAAGGTTGGCAATCCATATGAAATAGCCTCTCTGAACAGCTTGTTTTCATGAAGAAAGCCATCTGGCATCCTTGGGGGTTGTGGCAATGGGATAATTCAGGAAAAGAGAAGCAGGTGGATGTGGGTGGTATTTGTGTAATTTCTGTGTAGAGCAACCTCCCCAGATATATGCCAGGTTCCATATCCATGGGGTAGTAGTAAAGAAAATGGGAGATGAAATTCCTTGTTAGGCCTTTGAAGACCCTAAGGTGCAATGTTGGAAATTTGGACCTGGGAATTTGAAGTGTATGAGTGCACTGAGCCGGCGAGTCTCATTTGAACCTGCCAGTGTTCTATCACTTCCAGACCTTTGTTAACCAGATCTCAGGATTCAGTTGACCAAACATACACAGCCGTGCCTGGCAGAACTCTCACAGTGTAAGTTTTCACCTCCTTTACAATACTGAGCAAATAGTTCATTTCTTGAGCAAATAAGCAAACTGTTTTCTTTTGGCTGTTCCTCCTGCTGCCAGATGAAGCTCATCTGTGGGGAAATCAGTATTAGACATAAATCCCAATAGAAAAACACATCTTTTCTTAATAACACTGCACATTTAGTTGAGTTATTTAAAAGATTCCAGATGCTTAATCTGTTGCTAATATGTTCAATCTTATTTGGACATAAATGAAATTGCTTTGTTTCTGAAGGAATGATTCCATCTTGTTATTCCCATGAATAGATAATCATAGTTCTTTTATAAGTCTGTATGTTGTTGGGCACTTTACCGACATGAGAATTGAAGCATATTAGGCAATGGGTGATGCAGCAGCTGATGTCTGAGACATCAGATATTTCCTTTATTCCCTCACCCACTGCCAGTTAACAACGTTTTGTGAGCTGCAGATTTGGATGGATTGTTGGGCCAGTATCACTAGGTCTGAACCTTTGGGTATTTAGGATTGTGTTTAGACCATGGAGCTGTGAGAGAGCTGAGCAATCCTTTCATTAGAGTTGTGTCTAGGCTGCAAGACTTTGTAGGGTTCCCACCAATTTTGGCCCCGATGCCAAGTGATATGATGCCTTTGGTCACTGATTTAGGATCTTTCTTCCTCCATCCCTTGTCTCTGCAGCTGTGCCAGTAACCATGTTCTATCAAGGGTGAAAAGCAAACACGTCTTTTCCTTTTTGAAAGAGGTCATTCATATAGAATAAACATGAGGGGGAGCTCCCTATAAAAGTTCTCTCTGTCCTGGCATTGCCTTTCCTCCCATTAAGTCATGGCTGATGGGAAGTTCAGAGTGAATTTATTACACAACTTGGAGGGCTTGGAGTGACAGGACAAGGGGGAATGGCTTCACACTGACAGAGAGCAGGGTTAGATTGGATATTGGGAAGAAATTGTTCCTTGTGACGTTGGGGAGGCCCTGGCACAGGTTTACCAGAAAAGCTGTGGCTGCCCCATCCCTGGAAGTGTTCCAGGCCAGGCTGGATGGGGTCTGAACACCCTGGGGTAGTGAAACTTTTAGATAAGATTAATGCCAACAGAGGACACCCAATAAACCCCTAAATTTTTCCCTTGGTTAGAGTCAACCTTAGAAGTATTCCAGCAATTGAGTGCAAAAAAACTGTAGCAAATGAGAGGATCCATCTGCATATCTTTGGGGACTTCAAGGAAATACTTTGTTGAGGACTTCACACTCTAAACTGTTCTCTGGGAAACAAACACCTTTTTTTCTTAACTTTTGTTGAAATTTGATTGTGACAGGGGGTTTAAATGCAAGATTCCATATCACTCTTTTCTGTGATGACACCAGATGTTCAGAAATTCTTTAGCTTGGTATGAGAACTTGGAACAAGTGTTTGGGGGGAGGCAGAACATCACAAATCACCCTATTTGATTCATGGCTCCTTCCAGAGATCCTCTCAGTGCATCCTCATATCCAAGCATGTTGGTGATGTTTTCTGTAATTCTTGAAATAGCCTGGTTAGGGTCAGCTCAGATCTGTGCTCACCCAGTGGAATATATGTGCCCATACTCTACTTGCTCTCTCCCATGTATAAGTATCTGGGAGAAACATGAGTTCACCCCTTGCTGGAGGTGAATGTAGAGTTTTTGGAATTTTGAATATGTTAGAAAGCTGATTTTGTGCACGCCACTCCCCAATTCACTTCATATCATGCTTGTAGAATTTACGCCCATGCAAGTTGAGCATGCTTTAAACCTCTGAGGGTGACCCAAGTATAAATTGCAACCTTTTCTATCCTTTCCAGATCTGATTTTAACACAGTAACTCACTGATCTCCAAGAACATTTTATATCACTTTTTACTTTGCTGAACATTATTGCTATTTCAAATTATGCTCCTTGTTGGATCAGCCCTAATTTGTCCTCCTTGAATCTCATTCTATTTCACACTTGTACTTCTGCTGTATCAACAGCCTAGTATTTAATCTTTGCTCCCTTCTCTATTCACAACCTGTCCTCAATTTGTATTCTCTGCAAACCCAATTTACATGGCCCGGAGAGTTGTTAAATGTGGGATAAACTGTGGTGTCTGACTAGATGCCACCTCACAGTTTCATGTAATTCACCACTTATTTGGTTTGGGATTTTGGATTTTGTTTGAACATTTGTTTTGTTGATAGACCTACTCCATCTTTTTTTTTTTTTCTTTTTTCTTTTTTTTTGTTCAATTGTGGGAAAGACAGAGAAACATTTTAAGAAAAAAAAAACATTTTAAGAACATTTTGCCAACTTGCTTTATAATAAAACCAAGTGAGGCTTTTCAAAACATCTTTCAATAGATCTGCATTTTAATGCCAACTGCCAACAGAACTGTTTCTTTAGAAAGAAAAAAAGGGGAAAATAATCTGGGATGCTGGTAGGAATTAGCCCCCTGGAGAGCTTTGTGTGTTTCCTACACAGTTTTAGCACATAGATACAATTGGAATAAATATTACCTAATTCAGCCCAATGTATGAGTAGTTATCATTTCTCTGTTTGGAAATGGGAAAGGACTTGCAATTAGATTGCTATGGATCAGGGGGAGTTCAAGTTGGAATCAGGAAGAATTTCTTCACCTAGAGGGTGATTAGACATTAGAAGAGGCTGCCCAGAGAGGCAGTGGAATCCCCAGCCCTGGAGGTGTTTAAGGAAAGACAGGATGTGGCACTTATTGCTCTGGTTTTTGCTGACAAGATAGTGTTTGGTCAAAGGTTGGACTCTCTGATGTCAGGGCTCTTTTTCCAACCTGATTGGTTCTGTAATTCATGAGGAAATCACTGCCAATTTGATACCATCAGAAATGTGTATATGTATATATATATGTGTGTGTGTGTGCATATATATGTCTAAAGATAATGCTCAAAATACCAAAATGTATTTAATTACTCTTCCAACTCCATTAATAGAGTTTACCTTGTCTTTGCCTTTCCTTGCTTTTTTGACACCTCTTAATTACTATTCCATACTCTCCACTCTTGTTGGGTTTTGGGGCTAGGCAGGGTGTGTGAAGGCTACAGGGGTGCTCGTTATGGACTTCTTCTTGCTATAGACTTTCTCCATGATTAGACAAACAAAATATTTTATCTGGAAATGGGATCAGAGCAAGGGGCCCTGCCAATGACAATGACAGAGAAAGCAGGTGCAGGACTCTTTAACTCCAAAATTTCTCTTTTTGGAGGAAAATGGAGAGAGCAAGAGGCCCCTTGTTCTTGTATCCTTTCCCATCCTTCCAGTCTTCCATTTGCTATTTATCCAGAACTTTTTTCTGCACATCATCTCTCTGTTATTGGCAAAAGTTTGCTTCTGTAGATTGTGTTCTGCAACTGCATTTCAAACTTTATAGGAAATTCAAAAATTACAATACAAACTTAATTAATACTTTACAGCTGGTAATAAATACTCTGGAGCCAGGGAAAGAATTTTGTATAGCCACATCCCCCTTTTAATCCTTTCTCTGCTCCTCAAGCTTTTCATTACCAGCTTAAAAACGTTGCTAAAATTTACTCCACTATGCTCTCCTCTGGTGCTGGTGTGATCATGCACAGTTTGTGTAAGCTAAATTTGAAATTGCAACCCAAGGAAGCCGATAATGTGTTGCATGTCTTTGTCTCACACTTTGTGTGGGGATAAGTGGCTTCACATGGTGTAAGACAATGGAGAATCATGTTCTAAGTGTGCAATGCCAAAGCCTTAGAGTGAGATCTTGCTTCACTAGGAGTTCTGTGATGATTTCACAGCAGCAAGATGTTCATTCCAGATTCTTCCAGATAGGACACTGACATAGAATTAGGCCAGAAAAACTTCAAGGGAACATGGAAAGGACGACTTACCTCAGAGTCTTGCACTAAATGCATGTCTTCCAGGACTGAAATCATAAGCTCAGTTAAATTTAATTCAGAGAACTGTAATTTGTGCTTTGCAAATTGCAAAATTGCAAACTGCCTTAGTTCCATTGGGCCAAATTTGTTAATATGAAAGTGTATAATGAGATTAAACAAGTGATTTTAAAGACAAAATTCAGGTAAACAAACACAAATAGACTTAAAGTTACAAAAGTTAATGTAACTTTGCACATTTTTATATTTTAAGAAGAGGTATTGCAAGTCATTGGCAACTGATTGTGTGACCAATGGACTCACACAGAGCTGTTAGTCCTATGCTTAAAATCATTTACAGAGAGAAACTCTTAAATTGAATCACTGCCAGTAATTTAAATGGTGGTGAATTATGAGAACTACTAAAAGTTAATTTTTTAAGAAAAGTTATGCACGATAAATTTATTAAAAGTGGGTTGTGTTTATTATTCCGTTAATTTCTCCATTAGATGTTCACAGTTTACAGGAGAAAGTGTGAAATCAGATTGATTATTACAGTAGTGGTGCTCTGGATTTCAGGGTACGAAGTGCGGGTTGGAAATCCAGTGAACTCCAGGACAGTGAAATCCATTTTTTTTCTAAAGTCAGTCTTTGAAACTCCCTCTCTTTTCCCTGATAGTTCCATGTCCAGTCAATATCAAAGTCAATATTAAATTGATTTAACCATGCACAGTATAGTAGGCACATGTCTGGCTTTAAATCTGTTTTCCTTATGATTGACTATATTTATTATGGTGTTTTAAAGCCATATGTGTAATTTATTTACATTCTTTGAGAATTTTCAGGAGATATACTAAAGAGCAAAAGCTGAGCAGGTGACAGGTTATCTCTTCATGCCCTGAGCTGAATTTGTGACATTCCAGCACCACCTTCTCTACTAAGGCAGGCCTGGGTACCACTGTCAGCAGGGGCTTTGGAAATCCCACCCGATGCATTCGTTCAGCTGGCCCTTTGCCTTCTCAGGATCAGCCTCATCATGATTTATTAACCATCTACAAAGAGCATTGACAAACAATGAATATTTATGACTACAGATGTAACCCTATTGTTTGTGCAAATTACAGTGTTTTCCTGGTAATATTCGGAATGGCTTCAAGTTGACATAAATAATTCATACTTGTAAAAGCCATATGTTAAACTGTCATTGTAAAAGACTAAGTGCTGCCAGTTTTCACTTGAACCATATGTAAATATCAAGCACTTGATATTAAACAGTGATATAAAGTCTAAGAACCTTAATGCCACTTACACAATAAAGATTGCAATATGCCACAATGCATTGACTGCCAGCATCAAAAGAAGTTTAACTGCAGCAAAGGAACCATTTTTATTCCTGAGTAAATTACCAAGTCTGACTTTACATATTTAAATTACAGTGAGACCAAACCTCCAACCTTTGTCACTATTACTGGGTGAAGGGGACAGCTTGAAATATTTCCACAAATCTCCTGCAAGTGGCTAGTTTTTATCAAGGTACTTGTTGCATGCATATGACATACACTTACATACATTTAATGTGTGTGTATATATATATAGAGATGTGTGTGTCAAATGCTGTGCAAATGTCATAGAATCATGGAAATAGCCTGGTTTGGAAGGCAGCTAAAACACCACCCAGTTCCAAGCCCTGTCACAGGCAGGGACATCTTCCACTACCCAGGTTGCTCAGAGCCCCATCCAACCTGGCCTTGGGATGGGATGAGGTGGCCACAGCTTCTCCAGAACTTTTTATTTTTTATTAGGAATTTGAGAATGTAGTGTTAAGACTCATAAGGAGTAGATAGCACTAGGATTCATGGATTCTCCCCTCAATTTTGCCAGCATCTCTGCCGACAGAGATGAGGCTGGTATCCTCTTTCCTGCCAGGCTCCGTGGCTGGAAGCATAGCCCTCACCACACAAGGTATTTCTGGTCCTGTATGTGGCACAGAGACTTGGCTACTCACACATACTTTCATGAGCCCTCTTATATGAAGGGTCAAGTTGTTGGAACCCTGAAGCCTGGAAGTTTTGAACTTTCTGTGCTTTCTGACACTGACCCTCAAAAGGGCACTGCTTTTGGTCTCAGGCCTTGGAGAGGGCTTCCAAGTTTGAGTGATAGAGTTAGACTCATCTGGTGTGTAGTTAGAATAGAAGTGTGTAATTTCACATGATGAAGGGTTTGGAATTAGGGGTTTTAGAATATAATAATAGGTAATGGGACAAGATAGAGGTTCTTGGGTGTTGTGTCTTCCTTCTTGTTCCTTCTTCTTGATTTTAGGTAGTAGTTTTTGGTTGGATAGAAAGTCCCAAAGTTCAGGCCACAGGTATTTGGTCACTAGGTTAAAAGTATAAATTTTACCTCTTAAATGGATAGTTAGCCTTTAAAAGACCCTGTAACTAGCTAGGTTCACCTCCATTTTCTCACTTTTGGCTTGATAGCTAAAAGTACTGAAGAGCTCTCTGCACTTAAGGTAAGATTTAATAAATAACCAGGCCCAAAGAAATTTGTCTCTTAAGCATTCTATCCTGACTGTGAGTAAAGGCAGAAGAAAAAATAGCCATTAACACCAACTCAGTTGCCCATGTCAGGGCTGAAGCCTGTAGTTGATTTACTTTCAGCCTCTTTACAGGAGAAGAAATACAGCTATGGGGTTGGCTGACTGTTCCCATTCTGAGGGAGTCGTCTCAGCCAGCTTAAAAGCCAAGAGGTGGCCTGATCACAGTTCAGAAGAGCCCGCAGCTAAACTCCAAATTTCTGCCAGTAGATTCTCTTAACTGACAAATTTGCAGCCCAGGCTGGAGGATGCAGATAGGCAAATTCAGCTTGGAAAGAAGCCTTACATTTTCAACAGTGAAGGTAATACACAATGACCTAATAAGGCTTGTAACTGACTGTTCATCACAAAAATGCTCAAGCTGTGATTAGAAGTTTTACAAAAAAATAGTTAAATCACATTTATTATATCCTTATAGCAAAAATCATCTCAAGGAAGTTGTGTGTTTACAAAGGAGACTAAGACTTGGTGGTGAAAAATAACATTGCTTTGCCTTAAAGTCCATTAACTTCCATGATCCCAGTACTGAGCCTTGCACACACTTCTTAGAGCTCTCTATTCTGCATTGCTTCCACAATGTAGATTTAGACTGTGTCTGCTAAGCTCCACTGAAGCTAATGGTGTGTCTGTGCCACTCTGCATGTTTCAAAGACAGCAAAAATTTTAATTAAAGGTTTTGCAGTTCTTAATCTGTCTCCAAATGAGTTTTGGCAGTTCATTTTCCATGTGCAATCATGAGATAGAACATTGCTCACAAAACACAACCACATTTACTGTTAAAATGCCACTGCTGCTTGAGTGAGAAGAATAGAAAGTGGATTTCTCTTTTTTAATGGGTTTTAAATCAAAAGGGCTTTCTTTTGCTTCTCTGGGAGTGTGAAAGTAAAACTTCTAGATTCACACAAGGATAGACACAAGCATTGCAGGTGCTCAGCATGGCAGCAGCTTTTTCTTTCTTCACAGAAGTCTGAGGGCTAATACAAGCTCTCAAAAACTCTGAGTCCCAAATAGAGAAAGAATCCCATGAACTTAACAAAAGTTTCTTAATTGAAATGACCACTGTGGCCATTGCAGGATCCCAGAAATGCTGATGGTCCTTGATTGTGCTTCTTTTTGTGTCATCACACTGAAATTAATTGTTTTCCAAAACTGCCCATTCTTCAGGCTTTTTATGGATTAAAATTTCCAAATGGCTATTTTTGCAAAGACTCTTTTTCCAAAGGATCTTCTTCCAAAAGGAGCCTTTCTCCTTGTTTTAAACTTATTTCAAGGCCAAAGTAAAATTATAGGGACCCCTTGTTTCAGAAGCAGCTTGTTCCATCCTTGCCTTGAGCCTGCAGTGTTTTAGGTGTCACACAAATACAAAAGAGCTGTATTTGATACCACAATTCATATTTCTAGATGCTCACTTGGACAGTGCTGTTTTTACACAAATTAAATTTTTGTGTTGAAGTAGAAATTAAAGTAAAAATCTACTAAGAAAAGTGCAGTTATAAAAATGGCAATTACTTATTTGAAGCTTCCTGGGCATACTTAGAGATGAATTTCTGGATTTTGTGATTGGAAATATAATTCTGTAGCTTATTTTTGTTGCTAGCAGTTTAAGACCTTTGAGAGGAGTCCTGGATTTTGTTCTTCTCTAAGCATCTTTTGCTAAATTCCAGTCAATTATTACAGCTCAGTGCAAGTCCAGTGAAATAACTGGGATCACCCAGGTGCAACCACAGTGAAGACCCTGAATTTCAGTACTGGAGCTGCAAAGCAGGAGAAGAGAGAAAATCTCTGGCCGTACTCCCCAAGTGCAGGTTGAGCTGATGGTTAGAAACACCTGCTTGGAGGTTGAGCTTGAGGGAAAATATCAATTAATAACTGAAATACTTGTGATCTGAGCAAAGTGGCTGTGGTTTAATTCACAGAGAAGCATAGAACTGTTTTCAAGAACTTCCTGGTGCTGTCCAAGTGCAGGATACATCCAGATTTCCACAGCTCAGAGGTCCACCCACCTGTGGATGCAGAGCTGTATCTTTGCCATGTTAGGTGACTCATATGGAGGTAAGCCATCCAGAAAAATATAGAAGGGATTTAATTTTATCTTTTTTTTTTTTTTTTTAATTATTTTTTTAGTAGGAAAATAGTTGTATCTCTTCAAGGAGCACATTCAATGAACCATTAAACATTAAAACAGGAACACATCACTGCACACAGACCAAAACCTGCTTTTCCCTCCACTAGAATTGCAAATCATTGTGTTGAAAGAAAGTGAAAGTGAGATTTTTAAAGTAAATCTTTTAGTTTGCCTTTGGCACAAAACCAAACAATTTCTATTGTGAGGTTTTCTATCTGCATACAAATATTCCCCAGCAGCACAGTTCATCTTGGAGAATGTTCCCCAGTGTAACATATCTATCACTGAGATTGTTCTTCAGATGATCCATTTCATCTTGTTGCGTCAATAAATGCTTACACTTTTCTGCTCCAAATAGAGGATCATCCATCCCAGCTCCTGGTCCCGCACAGACACCCCAACAATCCCACCC
>VRYO01000369.1:5730209-5819766 GCA_009812075.1 Sialia sialis
AAAGTTCAAGGAAGCACATGCATGGAAGAGCAAGCTGAGAAGATGGCCTGTTGACCATCCTGAAGCAACCCCCGGCAGCAGCCACTCCCCAACAGCAGGATAGGGGAGAGAATGGGAAGGGCAAGGGAGAAAATCCCTGGTAGGGATAAAGGCAACTTTGTGGCAAAGCAAAACAAGGAATTAATTCCCAGGGCCCCATCACACCAAACAGTTCCTCAAGAAGACAGACACCATTACTCCAAACATCCCTGCCTCCTCTTTCTGCCTATTTTATACACTGATGATGATGCCATAAGGTTTGGAATGTCTCTTTAGTCATTTGGGGTCACCTGGCTGTGTCTCCTCTTAAATTCTTTCAGCAGTGTGGCAGCAGGAGAGGCCTTGGCTCGGTGTAAGCTCTGCCCAGCAGTAGCAAACCCATCTCTGTATTTTCAGCCCTGTGTTCAGCACAAGCACAAGGCACAGCCCCATATAGCCCTAGTGAAACTGAAAAATGTGTTGTCCTTCAGGCCTTCTGAGAGTATAATCCCTCAGAACTTCTTTATGTCCTCTAGAATTGCTGAGTGGTAACAGCCAAAATGCAATGAAATGCATGTGTGCATTCACAGGAACGCTTTTTCAAGTACACTTCCAGCTACGTGCTGGACTCTGTGTGTGAACTGTAAAGAGTATTTTTGTGCTGCATACACTGGGCCAAATTGTTGGTGCTTCTGGTTGGGCTTGCTGTGCCCCAGTGCTGCCAGGACTGTCCCAAAGGGGACGAGGTCACGAGAGGGGCTGCTGAGTAATGCTCCTTTCCTTACCACAGGGTCTGAGGCACCAGCACCATGGCAATGGGTGTGCAGGCAGGATTGTGTCCTAGGTCTAATTCCACATGCTGCATCTAAATCCACAGCCGCATTTCTGCACTTATATACTGCATTCCTAATTCTACTTTGAGGAAGCTTCTTACAAAGGCATAATGCTCCCAGATTTTTATGTTTATCCAAAGGCAATTGTGCCTTAGAAATGGTTTCATGGAAACTTTTGACCTGAGCTCTGATCTGATTTAAATTCATTTAGATTCAGAATCACTCTGGGCTAACTCCAGTGTAAGAGTAGTACTGGTCCATGGGGCAGCAATGGTGCTTCACAGAAATACCAACAGCAGCTGGCTTTGTGTCCTTAGTTAATTTGATTATATACTTTTAGTTTAACTTAAACAAAGCAGCGACCTTATTATTATTTTAAGAAACCTATTTTGAGAGGAGGGAATCATATTTCTCCCATAAATCCATCTTCAAATGTCTTCTTTAGATGTACATGCAGCTGGGGCTGGAGTTGAGTTTGTGTAGGGAGGGGAAAAGCGTACTGGATTTCACTGATCACAGTTGCTTTAAATTATGCAGGGAAGAGGGAGATGCTGTTTATGCATGAAGAAAACAAGGCTGGCAGCAGAGATCAGAGGGGTCTTGCTTTTGTAGTTTCCCTCTGCTATAAAAAGAGTACCAGGGCTAGGATTGGGGTGTCTTGCAAGAATTATCTGAAGGTCGCATTTGGTGCTTGTGACCATCAGAAAACAAAATCTGGGTTCAATGGTAGTCAGCATTTTTATCATGGTTCCTGTCTCAAGCACTCCTCTTCTGTAGCTTTACAAGAAGCAATTTAGAATAAAGCTTGAATCTTGCTTTGCCTAAATGTAAATTAAGGTGAATCTGAGGGATTTCTCCTGATATGAGCTTTAGTAAGAGTTGAATACATATTTTCGAATAATAAATCGTAGATGCATAGGATATTTTTTGGTTTCTGCAGACATTTTCTACATGTCTTATTTACTCTTCCCCTCCTTTATCTCAAATTAAAATCTGCTTTAAAATATCAGTGTTCTAAATCACCTAATATACTTCAAAATCACAGCAGGGGAACTGAGAATGGCTCTCAACAACAAATCCTATTAAATCTAATATTTCCTTTTGTACAGCTCAGTTATTTTGTTTATGTGTTTTGCCCACAGAATGAAAAGGAGAAGCTGACATGCAGTGACCGCATGCCTGGATATGCAGCAAACTTCGGACTGATTTTATTTATGGTAACATAATCTCCATTTCTGCTTGTTTACTAGTGTGAGAAACATTGCTATGACCGTGTAGAAGGAAACCCTTGAATTGCTGTTCTCAAATATATTAAAAATCTGAAGGTGAAGTCAGTTTGGGGGAAATATTAGGAAGGTTCATGGAACTCAATGCCTGCCTCTACCTTTATTCTCTTTTTCCAAAGTTTGCTTGCAGAAGGTCTGACTTTCTGTGATACCATTCATTACACGAATTCTGCCTCTCCCCCAGGGTTTCTGTTCTATCGCTGTTATCCAGTGAAGGGATAACGCTGATATTTAGTTGTGAGAACTGTATTGCATAGGTTGGTCACAGTGATGTTTGGAAAGATTGAGCCTTGGAACAGGTGAAATAAATCAGTTGCTGAGAAATATTTATCCAAGACACATTCAGGGATGGACTGTACAGTAGGTGAGGAAGATCATGGTGCACAATCCTCCCTTGGGAACAAGAATCAGATGTGCAGGCCAGCCTCTAAAGTGGGGACACCATTGTCCTAGTTGAAAGTCAAATTTCCAGCAAAACTGACACATCATGAAGCTGCTGGACTTCGTCAACAGCAACAGGAAAGCTTGGCTAACAAACCCTAAATTACATGGTAAAGGATCCCATTATCCCTCTGGCTACAGTATTTACTGTCTGAAAGCTTCTGTTCATATCTACAGCCACTATAAAATGGCAACGAAATAGGTCTATTTACACCATTGCAACATCTAACTAGGGAAACTCACTTGGAGTCTAAATTATTTTAAGACACTTAAATTTATTTCTAATTTACTCAAATTTTCATATACCAGATGTCCTGTGAAGATTTAATTTCTTTTGCTGACAATCAAATGCTCATCTTGAGGTTTATTTCTACACTCCTATAGATATGCTTATATATTTATGAAAATGTATGCATTGCCTATTCAGAATATTTTCTGCACATTATAGATGTGTCATTTATGGATGTACTTGCAGTGTTTCGGGTGAGTTTACCATCATGAGGTCATACCCAGTATTTGCTTTTTAGGCAGTACCTCTAAGTGGCAGTCATGACTGCACTTAGAGCAGACCACACTGAGTCTGACTAAGCACACAGCCCTGATTTAGCTTTTACAAGTCATTCTTCTGCAGACAAGGTGCTTACATGTGCTCTTGACTTTCACCATATGTTTAAATCTCCCCTAAGCATGAGCTTAAAGTGCTTTCCTGACTCGTAGTCTATGTATTACCCTACCTGCTCACTGTAACATCTCAGAGAGATTTATAAAGGGTTATTACCTAGAGTTTGTGAGATGTAAAATGCAGAGCTCCAATTCTTCAACTCCTGTTTGTGACTAGTGAACTGGGCTGACTTTCTCCATCTGGCAAAGTGGACACAATGATTTTATTTTTGTAATATTTTGAGCATTATTTATATGTGAGTACCTACAGGAGACAACTTGAAAATCATGCATGAAATTCAAGCCAGCTCTTGATGAGGGAGAGCATGCTCTGCTATCCTACATGGATAATGCAATCTCCTCTTTACTGGATGGGATATTTCCCTTTTTCCTGTTAGATTAGTTAAAAAGGAATAGGAAAGATCAGACTGAAGTTTTGTTGTCGGTCTGTGAAATAGAATTGTACTGAGAAAACCTTAGTGATCTTGCTAACCTCTATTGTTATTATGCACACAGATTAATTATTTTAATTATAAGACCTATGTACAAAATTAATAATAAAATCTTGAATGTGCAGTAGTACCCAGACACAGACCTGCACACAAGTCATAGCAATTTCTAGTGCTGCAGAAGTGATTGTTGAATTTTTAATGCTACCTTTTCCACGCCAAAAGGGTCTGGTGTTCAAAATCTATAGGTGTTTTCCATGAAGATTTCTAACTTCCTATGGAGTGATTCTGTTTTGTTCTGTCCCTCCTTCCCCAGGCTTTACATCCCATACTTTCCCTGGTGGCTCCTGAGGTTGGTGATGGTTTTCTTAAAGTAAAATCTTCCCCTTTTATTTTTATTTTTTCCCTTAATTTTCATACTTCCATTGTGTACTTCACTTTTGTGAATCCTCTTACAAGAATTGTGTCATGGTCTTTTCCTTTCTTTCTGGCTTTTCCTCTGTCTGTATTAAGGTAGGAGTGTTGTTTGTTTTGTTCTAAATGCAGGCTGAAAAAAACACTGTGTTTTCTTCTCTTGCCCAGGCTTACATCACCAAACAATTCCAAGGATTATTTCACACGTGTATTGATGCTTTAAAATCTGAGCACAGTCCTTTTGTTGTACACAAAGCCTCACTGGACTGCAGAGGGGGCAGAAGATCCAAGTCTGTTTAAGCTATGCATTTTGCAGGGATTGTAGAAAAGAAGTTCACAAGTTTTATTTTTTCAGAGTGAGATCAATGATAGCAGATCAGGGCTCAGCTGGGCATCTAAAATTTTTCTTCAGTATGATTAACAGTAACATGTCACAATTTATAAACCTCATATTTAGAAGGCACGTGTTGTGGCAGAGATTTCTGAGCAGGTGATAAAGACATTGGTAGTGTTGGAAGAGAGCAGGGTGGAATGGAGCAATGCATCACTGAGGCTTTTCTTTCTTTGGCTCAGTCAGAAGAAGGAAGAAAATCAATTTGTGTCATGGCAGAAGAGTTCAGCCTCTTCCACTCTATTCTCAGTCACATGGTGTAATACTTGACTCTAGAACAGCCCGACTGGGGAGCCTGAGAACTATCTGGACATTAAATTGTTATCCTACTTGGATGGAGGTAGCAGCCTAGCCCATGGGGTTTTATAGCTTCCTTCTCAGATCTAGTTTGCTTTCCTGTTTGTCTTCATTCATACCAGGCTCAGTAGGTGACCTTTTCTGCAGCCAATTTTCACATCTGTTTCTAAGCAGTTCAGTCCTGGACAGACTAGTTCAGCTATTCAGGGAAGAAACTGCCATAAAGGGGCGGAAGGATGGCCAGAGGGAATGCTGGCAATGACAACAAACCCAAAGTGAGCACCTGAACAAGTGGTGGCCTGCCTGATCAGGAATTTGGGCAGAAGAGATATTTTCAGGAATGAGACAAATGTTGTGAAGATAGAGGAACCATTCCCCCTTAGTGACTGTCTGGGGAGTGAGAACTATGCTCACAGTCACTGTGCAGTCCGACAGGCCCTCCTCAATTTTCTCTTCTTGCTGGATGCACAGATAATGAAGACTCCTAAAGGAGTGTTTTTCCATCTGTGTCTAAGCAGATGTTTAAAAACAGCTGAGCAACTGAGAGTTTCTGAAGCCCTGGTGCTTTTGCAAAGCAAATATTTTTGTTCTTTAAACAAATAAAACATTTTTTTCCTCAGTAACTTTGTATACCTTGCTAGGGCACTGCATATATTGAAAAGGTTGCTATTCTTTCATCCTCCAGTAGCATTCCTCATGGCAGGGTGTCCCTAAAATCCTTTGGTCAGGTTCAAGAGTTTGCTATTGAACTTTCACAACCTGAAATTTCCTCCTTTTCTGTTTAGTGAGGACTGTCCTGACTCTTCTTCCTGTACTGTTATATCATTCCTAAGTGGGAATTCATGATGGGGAGAGGTGTGTGCGGAGGCCCAGGGATCTCATCAGCTCCAGAACAAAGCATCCAATTTCTGATTATCCTTGTCCACCACCATAGTGAAAAAATTGCAAAGAAATCCACAGGGAAAAGAAACAGGAAAAGAGTATTAGGAAGATGATTAAGAAGAAGGAATCTGTAACTCAGATTAAGAAAAAGAAAGGAGCTTAAGGTGTCTGTAGAGGTGGAAGGTGAAGCCAATTAATACCAGGTGGTGCTGTTTTGTTTTCTTTCTTTATTGGGGATTTTACTCTCTACTCTAGTGATTGTAATGAGGAAGCAAGAAAAAAGTTATGGTTGTGTTCCTACACCTCTTCTGTCATAGCAAGGTAGTTCTGCATGAATGTAATTTTTTTTGTTGGTTCATTTGGTAGGTAAGTCAAAACAAAAATAGATATGAAAACTAGAAATGTTTCCTTGACACAGTGAAAACTACAAAATCAAAGGAAATAATATTTCATGCAATTTGAGAAGTTGTTATTTAAAATATTTCAGGTTCAGGCTTTCATAATTTACCTACATTTCGTTTAAAATTAATGAAACAGTTTTTTAAAAAGTAAAATTAGATGTTTTACTAGGTCTAATATTTTATTACTCTCTGCTGAAAAAACACATTTGCCAATTTAATCTGGAATCTTCAGCAGTTTCTCAAAATAACTAATTTTTACTAGTTCTTCATAAAAGCAAAATTTGCCCAGTTTTCACCTTCAACATTTAAAAATTTAATTCTGATTATTGTTGTGGTTCTTTTGCAAATTTTGCAAACTTTTTTGCAAATTTTTCAAAATTCTTTTGAAAAGTTCCTTTTCATGCAACCACCTTCCTCTGCATCCAGGAATTCAATTAACTATTGCTGGATCATTAAAACGAGCTGTTAAATTTCCTTAAACCCACATTTTGAATCTGGGCCTCTAGGCCCATTTTAGTAATTGCAGTAGTCTAATCTTTCACATTGAGGTAGTCTCTTTCATCTGAGGATCTCAAGATATTTTGCCTAAAATAATGAATGTACACTGGAATTCTTGCTAAAAGCAAAAATGAAAGGGAAAATTGTATCTTCTCCCACCTTTGTGTTGTGTTGATGAAAATGTGCTATTTTTTATTATTGTTGTATTGATTTTTCTTTTCATTATGGATTGGTTTCGATTTTTTATTTATTTCTTTTTAAACTAGAATATCACAACCCTGTGAAATTAAAATTCTTCTTGTGGGAACTTGACCTTAAGTAGCAGGGCCAACTTTCCTCATCTCATGGGTCAAAGCCAGCCCATGAAGGATGCCAGGGATACCAAGTGATTTCTGGGACACAAATGTAAAATGAAGCCCTAACAACCCTGCTTAGGTCAGTCTTAAAGAAATAGTAACAGGAGAAACTTTTTATTCTTTAATTTGTAAGTTGGCACTTCTGCTGTGCAGAGGTGAAGCTGTTTGAGCCAGTAAAGCTCATTTACCTGACTGCACATAAATATAGGCCCTTCAATCCAAGCCATATGAATCTATTGCCAGATAAAAGAATTTGCTTAATTTCTACTTTGGAACCCAAAATGGCCAAATTTCTCTGCATGGGTGATGTGTGTACTTTTAATCAGAATGGCCATGCCCATCTGCAGGAATCCATGGAATCTGGATAAAAGAATCACAGATTTGGGTTGAAAGGGACTTTAAAGGTTATGTAATTCTAACTCCCTGCGGAGGCAGGGATGCCACTCGCTGGATCAGGACACTCAGGCCCCCATCCAGCCTGGCCTTGGACACGTCCAGGGATCCAGGGACAGCCACAGCTTCTCTGGTCAACCTGTGCCAGCACCTCACCACCCTCACAGGGGAGAATTTCTTCCTGAAATCTAACAAAAAATGTCCTCTTTTGGTTTAAAACCATTCTCCCTTTTGCTACCACTCCCTGCTGACGTAAACTCACTTTCCCTCTTCTTTATAAATCTCCTTTAGATACTGAAAGGTCGTATAAGATCTCCCTGGAGCCTTCTCTTTTCCAGGCTGGGCAATCCCAACTCTCTCAGGCTGTTTTCACAGAAGAGGTGCTGTGAAGCATCTGAGCATCCAGCCCTCTGGTCATCTTGTGTCATTTGGATTGTTGTGCCAGTTTGGAGTCATGCATCCATTTCCTGATTTCTTATTTATGTCCCTGTTCGTTGGAGAGCTTTGAATCCTTGCCTTTTAATTCAACCACCTTGCAGTAAGACCCAACCCTGCGATGCCAATTCATGGAGCACACCCAACCTCCCACAGAGCACACCCAACCTCCCAGCCAAAGTTTCTGTTTCCAGGGTGAGCTAACCCATGTATTCCTTTGTTTGCAGGTCATGCTGGCGTTTTCAGCAGTGTTTGGTGTCATTGTGTACCGAATCACCACAGCAGCGGCTTTGTCCTTCAGCACAAATGAGACAACCAGGGCCAATGTCCGACTGACCGTGACTGCCACTGCTGTCATCATTAACCTTGTGGTGGTCCTCATCCTTGATGAAATTTATGGAGCTGTGGCTAAATGGCTGACAGAAATCGGTAAAGCTGCCTTGCCACGTTCCTCATCAATCTGAGTATTGACATGAGGGGATGCATGGAGGAGTATTTCCTCCTGGACAGGGCCAGTGAAAACATTCAGGCCTGTCAGGTACCTCTTTACTGCTAGGAGCTGCAGAAAGTCAGTGGGTTGTTTAAAAAATGTTGATGCCTCTGACAAAGTTACACTGATGTTGTTTCCCTGATGAAAGTTTTAACCATTTCCTTACTGCTCAAAAGAATTTTTTGTTCCATTCTAGGGTATATCTGGGATGGACTTTTTATAAATGATTTCTATTGCTGTTAGTGGTTGGACTTTCAAAATTTATTTTAAACATCAAAATATTGTTGCAAGCCTGGCTATTTATTCTTTTGAAGGGAAGTAATTCCTTTGACTACTATAGAGGTTTAGGCCTAAAGTATTGATTTGTTATATACATTAGGCTAAAGATGTTTACTAATAGGGATTTAGGCTGGGGTTTTGTTTTATTATATAAATTAGACCAAGGATGTTGACTGATAGTGCCTTTACAGGAGATTACTCTTAAGACTTCTGTTTCTTCTCAATTTCTCAGTACTCTTTTAAATTCACAAATGAAAACATCTCTTTCAGTCCTATTTTTGGAAGAACATTACAAACTGCAGTTTTACAGTTGTTAGAGGTCCAATCTTGAATTTTGGAAGTATGGTCCTGTTTGTTAAATTCCTAAAGTATTTGAAAGAAATTAAGACAAAGCAAATTGCTACTTAAGTGGGTTAATTAGTTTGTTTATTTCTGTTTTGCACCAGGCATTGGGCAGATTTTAACAGGGTTACAAAAAGGCACTCTGTTCTAATGCATGAATGAGCTCAGGCCCACTGTCCAGACCAAAATTGTACCCAGATTTTCAGCTTTCACATAAGTGACAGGCTGCTAAATGTGTGTGACCCAAACAATTCTGTTCACTGCACCTGCCCAGGTAAGAAAGGGCACAAATGTAAAGGAATGACACAGCTGTGTGGAAAGAGTAGGAAAAGATGAAGATGAAACTTCTCCAGCAGCTTCTAGGCAGGACCTGGGAAGTGCTAGATGCTGCCATGGCCTCTCTTAGGGAAGTACAGGAGGAAAATCTCTCCCTTTGAAATGTGCACCAGGCTGAACTGTGAAATAAAAAATTTCTTACTTGCCGATTATTGTCCCCTTGTCACTTTGCATTTAATTCTAATCCTGTCTTTATTAGGGTAGCATTCCTAATCAACCATCAGATGTTTTATTTAAGAAGGATTCAGTCAGAATAATCTCTAGTGCTACAAATTGCATGAGTTACAAAGTTCACTCAGGCAGCTCTCTCCAGTGTTAGGCTCAGATGCCAAATGTAATCAAAATGCTTAAAAAAATTACAATTCATGCATGCTGATAAATGCTGCTTAACTTGCGAACTCTCATTTTGCTGAGAGGAGAAAAACATATTCAATTCTCTTGTCACGCTGCACTTATTCTACAAGCTGAAGAACACACTTGTTGGGCTGAAGGAGTAGCTCTTGACAGCTTAAGTTTCTATTCCAACCCCAAGTACACTTGAATCTCTGTTCAGGTGAAAAATACATCTGTAAGTACAAGAATAGTGCTGATAGCAATTGTGTTAATCATAGGATCACAGTCATGCATATGCCTCACTACGTCCTCACTCAGTGCTCGAGGAAAAGAGTAGGAGTTTTGTTGTTATCAATACAGGGAGCTCATACAGGATGGAGCAGGACTCCTCTGGGCCCAACCGAGTGGGACACTGATGCCCCTTCAGCCCGGAAGAGACCAGCCAGAGTGAAGATGGTGTCTGGCTATTCCCAGGAAGAATAGATCATCTTCAGTGATCAGGTGGTGCCAGATAAGATTTACATCTCACTTGTAACCCAGAATCACAGAATGGTTTGTGTTGGAAGGGACCTTAAAGCTCATCTTGTTCCAAGCCCCTGCCGTAGGCAGGGACACCTTTCACTATCCCAGGTTACTCTGAGCTCCATCCAACCTGGCCTTGGACACGTCCAGGGATCCAGGGGCAGCCACAGCTTCTCTGGGCACCCTGTGCCAGGACATCACCAGCCTCACAGGGAGGAATTCACTGAGGCCAAGGAAGAACCAGTGGATCGGGGACAAAATCAAAACTACAGTAATTTCATGCATATAAGAGGCACCTTTTTGACTGAAGTTTTGATCCAAACCCAGAAGTGCACCTTAAATATGGGCAAAGTTTGAGAAATTGCCAACCCGGAAGTGCGAGCCGTGACAAGGGGGAACTCTGCAGCGAGGGGTGGGCGCCTGGTGCTGTGTTTAAAGGCTATGCTGATACGTGAAAACTGTTTGCAAATTGAGCACCTGTCATAAACCCTGCGATCTGTTACTAATTTGTTACTTTGTTGTGCACCGATCCTCACCAAAAAAAAGTCCGTCTTATATGCTGGGGCGCCTTATATATGGACAAAGTATAGGGATTTGCTGGCAACCCAGAAGTGTGCCTTATACTGCGGTGTGCCTTATATGCATGAAATTACCGTGCTCATGTTTGTCCCTTGCAAAGGCAGCAGCTCCTTCAGAGAGCTAAGGCCCGTTCCACCTTTAGCTCATCTCATTCACCTGCAAAGTTCCAGCTGCCCAATTTTGGCATAACAGCCCAGTACTGAGTGTTTAATTTTTTTGGGATGAGGGAGTTTTCTCTGTTACTAACGCACCTATTCTGGCTGAATGCATTTCTCATGCAGCACACCCGAGGAGCTGGAGGACAAATTCTACACATACCTCTACAGCTATGGTATAGAATGTCTGAGGGAGCCTCTGGAACCATATATGGTGTGCAAATGTTCATCCAGAGGCTGAGCTCATCCTTGGGGGGGGTTCTCTGTAAGGCAAAGTTTAGGATTTTTCTCCCTCAAATGAAAAGCTGATGTTATTCAATATTCCTGCTGCCCTGATCTTTTGTCTTGCAGATCTATTCAGTGTATAGGATCACCTACAAATTGTTTGAAGGTTTTATTAAGCTTTTTTATATATATTAGTGCGTTATGCCTTAGGGCTCACCAGGTTGTGCACTAATCTTTTATGAAAAATGTTGTTGAAAGTATCACAGAGAAAGCCAGGCTGTGAGGGCTCATTATGCTTTTCAATTCCTTTAGTGCTAAAATAACCTCACTGCTTTTTTTTAAGAAACCCCCCTAAAACAACAGCAAAACAAACAGAACACTCAAACTGTGCCAAAAACAAAGCTTTACAAGTACATCAGTATTTTTAATGAAGTCCTTAAGCCAGAGCTCTAGATCTCCTTATTATTCCACACATTTTTTGTGCCTCAGAGGTTCAGCCAAGAATGATAAATTCAATAATAAAATTATCTTCTTTCACATTAGACACAGTTCAGGATGAACAGAGAAACACAAGGATTTCACCTATATAAAATCTTTTAAAAAGGATCCTACTGTCAGATTGAAAAGCCTCTGTCTTATACCTGTGTTTGCTGCTGCCAGAAAATTTTCACAGAAATTGAAAATAAATCTGGGAACAGACTGAAAGTCTCTAAACCAAGAAATCTTGAAATACAGAACATATATAGTGAATTGCTAGCAAAAATGTGCCTTTATTTTGTACTTAATTCACTTAATACCTTATTAAAAATGTATTTAGTCTTGTGTTTAGCATCAACAATCTCACCACAAAAAAGAAAGCTCGTGGACTACAAGTTAAGGATGCTTTTAAGGTGTTATTTCCCGGTTGAAAGTCTTTGTATTTTCCTTTTAGCATTTCTCAATTAAGAATATGAATGTTTTGTTATTTTAGTTGTGTAACTGTGTAACTGATACACTCGTGTATGTTAATATCCATATATACAGCAAAGTAATTTATAGTGCTTTTGCTTTGTGGAATTGAATATCTCTGGAAACCAGGACTCAGTGACAGACCTAGTGGCTTTGGTATAAATTAGAGGTACTAGAGAAATATTAATATAATATCAGAGGCTGAAGCTTGGTTTGTTTATTTTGTGTTTGGGGATTCAGTGATTTTTATATACTTACTGATTCAAGTCTCTGGTTTGTGTCTTTTCCCAGAAATACCAAAAACAGAGAAAACCTTTGAGGAAAGACTGATTTTGAAGGCATTCCTACTGAAGTTTGTGAATTCTTATGCATCAATTTTTTATGTTGCCTTTTTTAAAGGAAGGTAAGATAAATATCCTTTACATGTATTTATATTTCTGTATATGTATTTTTATATATGTGTCTATATTAGTGGATCTGTGTTTAAAAATGGGCACAAAGGCCTGGGACTGATCATCTTTGCCAGCTCTGAAAAAATATCAATGACAGGGTTATCTAAAGTTAATAATTCATTTTAGTTAAAAAAAACCTGTTGTTTTTATAATGAATGGTGCTTACAGGCCTGAACTTTCCAGAGTTTAGCAAATTTTCCTTGAAGCGTCATTCAGCAAAGAAAGGTCTTCCTGTTTCATTTAAAATTACAGAACTCTTTTTTTCTATTACTTTCTCATTATTTTGCATTATTCTCCCACATCAAATTAAGAAACAGTTACAGTCAACTGGCAAATGAAGTGATTGACCAAAAAAGCTAATTCAGCTGTCCTGCTAAATAAGTGTGACTTCCTATGGGCTCACAATCCTTGTCTTTTGGGACCCAGTCATCCACATGCTTTTGAATGGGAATCTTACAATGATTCTTTGCTAAAACTATGGGGGAAAAAAAGCTTAAAACATCCTCCAGATTCTGTTTCCTACCATTTTGCTCTTCCTTTTGGGGACTGCAAAGTTTGTTAATCTGTGCTCTTCACTAATCCTATCCAGCACCTTTTATTTGAGGATTAATGCATTTTGCCAGCAGTTGCAAATATTGTAAGACACCAATGAAAAAAAGTCACCAAATTCTGTCTTTTTTGACCATATTTTTGTGTTGTATGGTTAGAATAAAGTCAATATCATTGATTCTCCTGGTGTAGCCAGAAGAGTGTTGGTTGTGTATAGATGTGTAAATAATTCCATTCAGGGCATTATCCGCATGTAAGTGAATGTGAATTAGGATATGTGTTCCCAGATTAATAAAGTGAGGGCATTTATTACTATATTGTTTCAGCACTGAAAAATATTTTATTAAACTTATCCAGATGAAGTAGAAAACCATTTGTAGAGGCCTATTGCTTTGAAATAATCAAAGCTGAATAGGTGCTGAGCCCTTGAAAATTCATGTTGCTATTTCTAAAATATTTTGGCTAACACAAATGAATTATCTTAATTTCAAAGTTAACTCTTTTTTTGGTGTTTTTATATTAAATAATGCTGGAGAAATTAGCTTATTTTTCTGTTTTTATAGTAGTTTATGTATTATTATTATTGCTTTCAGGTTTGTTGGTCGTCCTGGTCGTTACGTGTATGTGTTTGAAGGTTATAGGATGGAAGAGGTAAGTACATACTAAATTCAAATTACAAATAAAATCCTTTACACAAAGAAATATATATAGAGTGTTCAGTGGATACAGTCAACAGGGGAAAAATAGAAAACACATGCTAAAATAAGAGGTTAAATCTTCAACTTGAATAGGCAAAACCCAGGGTTTCCATCTAAGGCGATTTTATATTCTTTCTTTCTGCAGTTTTGACTATTTCATGGTCTTTCTTACATGAAGCTTCACCATTTCTCTGCTTCCCAACTGGACACTGAGGCACAAACATTCCATGATTTGGTTGAGGCCCTTGGGAAGTGTGCATCTGGCTTCCCATTCTGCAGATTGCTGGAAGCTTGGCAATTTTAATAGCTTAAAAACATGGAGCCATTTTGTGCTAAACCCATAAACATCTCTTCTTTAAAAAAAATTCCCTCGTGGAGGGCATTGCTGTGAGTATTCCCTTGAAAGCTGAGAGAAGTACTCAGGGTTTGATAGTAAAGCTGACACAGAAGTCTTTGCAGGATTGAAGGTTTTCTTTCCCCCTGGGAGATATCAGGGTGGAAAAGTATTGGTGATCCTGCACATTGATTATATAGTGAATATTTTTTAAGGAAATATAGGAGCCCCAGGGTACGGTGAGTTGTTTCAGAGCCCTGCATTTTTCCATAATGCAGTTTTATGAGTGGAGATGAAATACCTTGCCAAGCACAGATTTGCAATGATGGATGAACTCCATGATCCCACACAAATTGGTGGCAGGGACAGTGGGTACATGGAGACTCTCCCAGGTGAGTATTTTAAAATAAATTCTCTTAATCTCTTTACACTCTCTGGTTTTGTTTAACTGCAGTGTGCACCAGGAGGGTGTCTGATGGAACTCTGCATTCAGCTGAGCATCATCATGCTTGGAAAGCAACTGATTCAAAACAATCTCTTTGAAATTGGAATCCCGTATGTATCCCAACCTTTTCCATTATGTGTTATTCCTATGGCACAGTAAATCAAAGCCTTGATCCTTAGTCAGCTAAATGGGACTTTTGCCACTGCCTTCAGTGGGTTCTAATTGAATGTGATGATAAATCACATTTTTGGTTGTGGTGGAATGATCTGGTTGTATTTTATGTTGAATAATTGGCTATATCTTCATTAAATAGCTTAAAGAAAATGATGGGATATATGAAATAATTGATTTAAATTAATTTTAGAAACCAGGGAAAACAGGCAAGATATGATAGATCTCCTGGGAAGTTTCAGAGAAGCTTTCAGGACAGCAGCATTGAATACAAATTAGCACAAAGTGGAGGGGAGATAGTGTGGGGGAAAGCAATAGCTCATAAAAGATGTTAAAATCTATTACTTGATCTATGACTATTTTATGGGTTGAGGGATAAAATCCACACATTTCCAAGGTGCCTTTATGTCATTCTGTGATGATGTAGGGGGGCAAGCAGAGGCACTGACAACTCAGTGCCTTTCTGCCACAGGCTGCTTCAGTGCTCAGTCCCCTGCTCCAAATGCAGCAGGAAAACTCGCCCTGTGTCTCATCCATAGGGATCTTCAGGCACTGGGAATCCACTGAGAAAGTTCTGCTCCTTCCTCTTGGGAGGTTTGCTTCATGGTGGCAGTGGCCTGTGAAGTACTGGAGATGAAGAGTCTGGTTTAGACATCTCAGCTCCACTGAAATGAGGCAGAATCTTCCAACTCTGGTGTCAGCAGCTTTTAGGCCACATCCATAAGGCTGTGAAGATGGTAACTAGAAATCAAGAGGAGTGATTCTTAAAAGATATGAAATATATTTCAAACGAGTCCTTTTCCTCCCTTTTCTCAGCAAGAACCCTTTTTTTTTTTTTTTTTTTTTTTTTTTTTTTTTTTTTTTTTTTTTTTTTTTTCTTTCCTTGCAAGGAATTTAAATAGAGAGAGAGGAAAAATTCCCAAACAAATCAGATGTAGATTATGGATGGTTTCATTATTCTTGTGTCAAAGTTCAATAGGGAGGCCTGTTTTCTGTCTGCATCTCATTGAGTTTACATTTTATTTTGAGAAAAGGGTGGTAAATCATTCCCAAAATATCTGACATGTTGAAGGCTTAAAGCTTTCTCAGTTTAAACCTGCTGTAATTTGTTTCTTGTCTTCCAAAAACTTACTGCTACTGGACTTTTTTAATGGGGATTTTATGATGTTACAAATACTGTATTTATTTTTTTTGACTCATGAAAGCATAGGCTGATCCAGTCCAAACAGAAAGTCGTGTCCAATTATTTTTCATTTCCTCCCTTCCATGCAAGAATGTGATAATTTCATCCCATTTTTCTTCCTCGGATCTGCTCCCCCCACACTTCAGCCAACAAACTGTGGTGTGGTGGCCTCAATTTTCAAAACTGTTTGAAAACAAACCTACTTACATCCTCCTCTTCCTAGATAAAGACCTCATTTCATTCACAGTGCTATCTTGCCATGCTGGAATAAACATATCTGCTTTTCTTTGCTTGTCTGCATTCCCTAGAAAATTGTGTGTGTATCTGTACAGCTCGGCCCTTCTCCTTGGACCTGTTTGCACCAGAATAATCACTGAGCATCTAATTAAATCAGATTTAACCTCTAATTAAATCAGATTTAGCCTTCTATTCCTGCATGGGCCACTGTAATGCTGTGGGCTGGATCCTTAAGGGTACAGCAGCTGCATTTTTCATCCCCCCTTGCCTTGTGTGTCTTTGGAAGGACTGAGATTTGGGTGAATAACACAGATTCTTCCATTGGCTCCCTGTATTTTCCCATGGGCAGAGTCCAGGTAGTGCCACCAACCTTCTCCATGTGGAGAGACAGAAGGGAAAATCATAAAAGGTCATTTGCTCCTCAGAATCTGGTGCTGTCTCCTGCACATCTGTAACACGGAATCACCTCTCTGCTGACTTATCAGATGACACTCATCAAACAAGTTTTCTTCCTAACTGAAATCTCAGTATTTCGGGTTTGTTGGTTTTTTTAAAGAAATCTTTCGATTCCATTCACCAGAAAAACCAAGGTTTTTTAGTTGGTTTTCAGAAATCCCAAATCCCATTTTCTTCTCTTTCTCCTCAAGAAATACTGGTAAGTAGATGATAGAGTAAGTTTGCAAGCAACAGTCATCCTTTATGTTCCTGGAACCCCAAACTGGAAAGCATCTTTCCGTGTCTTCATTCTGCTTTATCTGTGGTCAATACTGGGTGAGGAGGGAAATTTCAGATGTCAGTCCTGCATTTTTGGGGGTGATGGGGGACACATCCTTGCTTTTCCCTTCAGTGTTTCTGTAGAAACTGCTGCCACAGCTATGATAGATGTAATTGCTATCCTCCTAAGCCTGGTGTGATTTCTTTTTAAAAATTTCTGCATCCAGCAATAGCAAACCAGCTAGGTAAATGCAACAAGATTTGAATTATAGACAACCATGCCCTCTTGAACTGCAATGTGTGTTCTGTGGGGCTGGAATTCACAAGTTTAACAGATGTAAATATGCCACAGTTCACTCAGATGTGTCACATACCACCATTCTTTTACTCTTGCCACAGGAATTGACCCTAAAAGGCTGCAGAGCTTGAAAGCCTTAACCCAGAGTTCTTTTAAGACCCTTTTTATTCAGTTCTGACTTTTTCTGAACTTATTGGGGGAAAAAAAAATCCATGTGGTTATTTTATTACACTCTGTCTTTGACCTTGGTGCTAAACCCTTAGGGTGAAATCCTGGCCCTATTGAAGTGAACAGCAAAACTATTGAGTTTAGTGAGGCCATGGTTGTGGCCCTTTTATTCAGCATCAATTTCCATCACTTCCTTCAAAATATGCATAAATATGCTGGATGAGAATACCAAGAGTTAAAAAACTCCATTTAAAGACAACCCTTCATAGCTATTGTTTCTTATGTTGCTTTTCACCTTTACTAAATTATTCTTAATTGAAGGTTTGGGGGGTGGTTTTTGCCATTTTTTCCCTTTTCTTATTTTTTATTGTTGTTGTTTTCCTCTGATTGAGAAACCAATAAACCATGAACACAACTGAAACTCTTGTAGAACCCAGGATATCTGAGTGTGCCAAGGAAGCATGACTGTACCAAAAATTTGTGGGAGGACAAGAAGTTTAGATATTTTTGTTCTCCCCCTGCCTCCTTCTTGCACCTGTGAATGTGAGAAGGTGTTTCCTTATGTGAATAGACTGTAGGAAATGACTGAAGAAAAGCCTGGATCTTCAGTATTCCTTCCCAAAAGCAGGAAAGAAAATTACAGGTGAGGACACAAGAGTCTGGGTCACTGCTCCTCCTTTTCTCCAGATACAAGTGCTCCAGCTACTCAACCTAAGAACCTTTTCTCTTTAGCTTTCTCCCTGCACCTTTTTCCACTATCCTACAGGTCAAAAAGCATCAACTGGCAGGAGAGCCTTAAAAACCCACCTGTTATAAGTAATCCTTCTTTCCTGGCAGCTGGATTCTAGGGGCATTCTGCCTTTTCATGTAAAATCTCCATATGTATCTCTGTTCCAGCAAGTATTCACAGAATCACAGAATCACAGAATGGTTTGGTCTGGAAGGAACATTAAAGACCTCCCAGTTCCAAGCTCCTGCCATGGGCAGGGACACCTTCCCATATCCCAGGTTGCTCAGAGCCCCATCCAACCTGGCCTGGAACACTTCCAAGGATCCAGGTGCAGTCACAGCTTCTCTGAGAAACTTGTGCCAGGGCCTCCCCACCTTCACAGAAAGGAATTTCTTCCTGTATCTCATGTAGACCTGCTCTCTGTCATTGTGAAGCCATTCTACCTTTTCCTGCACTCCATCCCTTGTCGATAGTCTCTCTCCATCTTCCCTGTAAGTTCCCTTCAGACACTGGAAGGCTCAATTAAGTCCCCGTGCTGCCTTCTTTTTTCCAGGCTGAACAACCCCAATTGTACAGACACTGAAGACACAAACACCTGTGCCAACAGAGTAATTTTCCTTCATCTGTCCTCTTTCAGCCTGCCCTCCAGATGTCCCACCTCTTCAGCCTCTATCCTTTCCACTCTGTGTCACTCCAGAAATTTCTCATTTTTCCCAAGTCATCATCATTCTTCCTCCTAGATCCCCCAAATCCAGCTGTTCCTTCTTATTGTACCAATAGAGAAATTGTTGAATAATCTCTCTGATTGTTGAAAAGGAACCTTCATCTAATCACCAAGTGCTTACACCCCAGCCAGGATCACTTGGAGCTTGATTTCTCTTTTCATCATATATTTTCTCAGAAGCTCGAGGGTTATCGACAGGTGGGGCTGTAGTGATCTTATGCTCACTTCAGTTGCTTGTTAATGTGCATAATGCAGTGCTTATTGGTTATACTGAGAATTACAATCAGCATAATTCAGCCGCATTCCCATCTTTTACCTAACACAATAATTTGGTACCAATCCCCTTATAAGAAGCTGCAATGTAATTTTTAACTGCTCTAGACACAGACTGACAAAAGCCTGTTAATTTTCTTTCCCTCTCATCCTGCATTCATTCTTCTCACCTGCTGTTCAGTCTCCTTAAGGATGCACCTTGCTTTTTGACATTCCCTGGCAAAAGGACCAGAAATAATGGCTATTCTACAGCTCTATAATGTTCCCTCTTTGGCCAGATCTGTGTGGAGTCATGAAACTTTGCTGCACGAGTCTCTTCAGCACAGAGCTTCTGGGACACTCATGCTGAAAGGGCAAACCTACCTCTTCCTCACTGTGGGGGCTGCCTGGCAGGAACAAATCAGGAGCTAAAAGAACTCATTTTCTGTCAATCTTCTCTAAAAACGTTGATCTGCATAATTAAGAAACAGGCTTTGAACAAAGGCGTTTTAAAAGTATACTCAGTTTTAGCATCACAATCATAAATACAGATAAAAGGTTCTGCAAAACTCATTTTCACTGCCCTATTGCTGTGTAGCTGGAGAATAACACCCTGCAAATCCCTCTTCTCTGTTCCTTTAGCTTTCTGACACATTTCTGCTTGGTCTCAAACTTCACATGCTTGGATATGACACAAAGGTACTCTTTTTTTTGGTGGAAAATTTGAAATAATTAGTTTGGCTTGCTTTCAGTCAGTTGATCTTTCAAAAAAAAAAATACATACAAAGCATACTCTCTTCAAAGATGAACTCCAAATGGTTAAAGGTGCTGTTCCTTATGCCTGTCTTAGAGATAACCAGATGAAAAATTAAAACTTATTCTTAGCAATTGAGCCCTGGATTTGGTGTATTCCCAAATAAACATTAAAAACAACAACAATTGTTTTAGTTACTGGGTTCTCGTGGTGGGTGTGTGTGTATGCATTAAACTCCAGAACTAGATTCTGTGGTGCTGTAGCTGAAGGATTAGATAACATATGCACGGATTTCACATCTAAACACAGAAAAATTTTATCTCAGCTGCTGCTGTGCCGTGACAACGAGATGATCTTCATTCTCATCTGCCCACGGAAGTGTGAGGGACATTTATAGCTTGTATCATTTCATTGGAACAGAAACCAGCTCTGTCTTGAACTTAATGTTCACCCTCATCTGAGAGTCCCTCACATTAGGAAATTAATTGGGAGATGTTGGAAGAGCATCCTGGGAATTCTTTGATGGTTTTAAATCCTACCCCAGACTTCTACCCTCTGAATGCTACAACACCTCTGTCACAGACAAGTCCCTTGGCCATAAAAGCAGAGGAGGGGAAAGGGAATTTTAGTGTCTTGAAATGGCTGAGTTTGCATGATGTAGGAGGTAAATGTCTTTGTAAGGATTCATCTAATTCTGTCTCGTGAAGCTTTGTTTTATTTTTATCCTCACCCTTTCATTAAAATTGTGTAATCTGAGCATTCTGGGTACCAGTAATGCCAAAGTACTGATGATGCTACCATCAGACTTGTGAGATACACCTTCCTTCCACCTCAAACAAAAGCTGCAGTTGTCCTGCTGATTTTTGAAACTTTATGATCCAGGATCTGATAGGGCTTGATGCAATCTAGACCTATTTAAAGAGTGTCTTCCAATCCCCAATTCCTTCATACTGGTGATGAAATGGAATAGATCCTGTGAACCCTGGTAGGTGCAGAAACTCCTCATTTACTGTGGGAGCACTGTGATCCCATGGCTCAGTATAAGTTTGGGAATGAAGCAATAAACCCACACAGCAAAGCCTTTATTGTGTTTGCCAGCTTTTATTCCTCAGCCTTGCCCTGCTACTGAAGTCAGGGTCCAGGAAAGTGGTTCTGCTTCCCTGGAGGTCCAAAGGAAAACCTCTTCCCCCAAATATTCTTGTATCCAGGCCACACACCTACAGTTCAAAGGGTTTATCACAAGCTGTGGGGGAAGAGTCTGTGGGAGAGCCCTGCTTACACTACTGGCAAAACATCACTGGAATTAGTCTGGATTTCCACTCACGGCACATATGTGAAGAACTGTAAAATAGTGCTGTAAGTTTCTGTGGAAGAGAAGTATCATCTGCAAAAAAAGATATGCAATAAGTATAAATCTGGCTATTTGATGCTAATTCAACTGTATTTTGCTGCCTTGATTTTGAAGAAATGCCTAATTCTACTCTGGTTTTCCATGGGAAATTCTCAGTGTGTAAAAATCTCTATTTGTCAGTATAATTAAATGTGTATCCCCATCTCAGTGGGACAGTGTTTGATACTACTCTTTGTACTGTCAGTACATTCGTGCACCCTCTTTGTTTGGAAATATCCCATAATCACACAATGGCCTGGGTTGGAAGGGACCTTGAAGCTCATCCAGTTCCAACTGTCTGCCACCTGCAGGGACACTTTCCCCTATCCCAGGTTGCTCAGAGTCCCATCCAACCTGGACTCGGACAACTCCAGGGATGGGGCAACCACAGCTTCTCTGGGCAACCCATGAATGTCTGATAATTTTTTACCTAAAATTCTATTATACTGGAAGTTCCCAATTTTTATAGTGAGATGAAAGAGTGCCTGTAGTAGAAATGTGGAATGAAACCACTACATTTTGTATTTTGTTAAAGGTGAGGAGCTCAGTATGTTGTTCTTGAGAGTACTAATCATTAATATTATTTAGGTCCAAATATCTTCAGGAAGATCTCCTTGGAAAATGCATCTAGAGAGAAGAATAATTATAAGATACTGGATGCAACTCCAGTAACTTGTACCTGTCAATAAAAAACATCAGAACTTCCTACGATGGTATAAACTCACCCTGTGATGGATCAAAGTATACAAGATTAATCTTGTGTTGCTGTGCAAAGACTTGGACCAAATCTTTTATGGGAGAAAACCCCAACAAAACTGACTTGGTTCAATCTGATCTTTATTCCTCAGGAAGCTCAAAAAGCTCTTCAGGAAGCTGAAGGATGACAGAAATGAGCTAAAGGAAATGGACACCAACCAATCAAAGGACCCTCAGCAATGGGATCTTGACTACATCTTGGAACCTTTCACTGGGCTGACTCCAGAATACATGGAAATGAGTAAGTTTTTGGAATTTTCCTTTCCCTTTCTGCAGTAACCATGGCTTTACATAGGACTGTATGTCAGAGGTGGGGAAGAATACCCCAGCACTTGTTGTTTGCAGAAATTCCATGCGAGCCAGCAGGGCTATGAGATTACCACAGTGCGAACAGAGAAATAATGATGAATCCCAATATCTATTAATACTTCTGCTGTCAGATTCCAGGCTTCCCAGCTGACAAAATTGCATAGAAACCATCTGGCCACAGAATCAGTACCTATGGTTAGGAGGGATCTCTGGAGATCATCTGGTCCAACCTCCTGCTCAAAGCAGGGTCAGCTAGAGGATGTTGCTCCAGTTGGGTTTTGGGTATTTCCAGGGATGGAGACTCAACAACTTTTCCAGTACTTGATCACCCTTACACCAAGAATTTTTTAATGTTTACGTTGCATTCCCTACATTACTATTGGTGCCTTGTACCTCTTGTCTTTTCACTGGATGCCCTTGAGAAGGTTTTAGCTGCGTCTTCTCCAATCTGCCACATGGTAAGATCCCCTGACCCTTCTTTTCCTGTGGTACAGCAATCCCATCTCTCAGCTTCTCCTTGTTGCTCAGGTCCTTTGGTCCCTCAACCATCTTAATGGCTCCCCAGTGGATTCACTGCAGTGTGTCCATATTTTCCTTCTACTGGGGAGCACAGCCCTGTAGCTGCTTCATGAGAAGACCTTGGAGAGGCAGGGAAGAAGAGAGAAGGATTGCTGTGGATAGGGGAGTAGAAAGGAGAGAAATAATCCAGGCAAACCCAAGTTTTAGGACACACAAGAATTCAGGGAGAAGCACAATGAGCATGGTATCTAAAACCAGTCATCTGTTAAATATTGAATGTGGCAACTCCTGTTTTAACACATCACTATTCTCAAAATATCTAAAGGGGAAAGCATTTTATGGCCAAAAAAAAAAACCATACAGAAACAATCTTGGTTTGTAGATACAATTTCTAATCTAACTAGAAATGGATACATAAAAAATTATAGAATGATAGATTTATATAATTCTATAAATTTTTAAGTGTACACATGGTATTTTGCATGAAAAAATTTGGGGATGTCTTACTAATATGTTTAGGATCCCAGCTTGACATCTGTAGTGCCATCAAGAAACCCTCACCTCACATTATCTCCCTCTCAATTGTTCCAACTCATCTTAGGATCTTGTCTGTGTTGCCATGTCTATTACCTTATCCCCTCTGCATATGATGATTGTTGAAAAATTATCTTTTAGGACTGATTTTTTTTCATTAATTACTTCAGCCCAAGATGATTTTCTTCCTGTAAACTGTAAGTAACCCTCTTAGCAATTTTTGAAATTGCTGTCTCTCAATGAAGAAAAGCTACAGTGGGGTTTTCCTTTCCCGTGTTTTGACTTCTGAGTACCTCTTGGAGCTCCCATGGTTAGCCATTTGTTATGCTGTCCCTTAGGGAACTGTTTGGGATTTTTTAATTTTAGGAGCAAGTTCTAGAAATTGCCAAGATGGTCAAGCCATGGTCACCAAAATGAATAGGTTAATGAGTTAAAAATAAAATGAAAAAAGAGAAATTTAGAGGTACCACCATAGTCTGTTAAGGTTTGGGGGTTTCTGTTCCAGGGAAGTGGTCCCAGCCCCAAGTCTGCCAAAGTTTGGACAATGCTCTCCAGAACATGGTGGCATTCTTGGGCTGTCTTGTGCAGGGCTAACTTGGGATAATCCATCATTCTATTCCATGGTTCTGAACTTGTAGTGTCAGGGTCTAAGCTACTGATGTTATAAATCACTGGACACCAAGCCTCTAATTTAGATCAGTCCCTTGTGCCAGGATCATAAGCCACGGCGAGCGCCTCAGCCTGCAGCCATTCGGGGATGATTCAGGGAGAATGAATGGATGAATTATTGATCTAAACATTTGTTTACAACAGGAGGATGGGGCTTCCCAAGTGGAGAAGCCTCGCAGTGTGCCAAGCTGTGCTCTGCCTGTGGGATTTGCAGACAAATGTGCAGCAGATGAAAGCCAAGCTGCACCTCCCCAGCCCTGGTTGCTGCCCTGGGTCCATTCCCTGCTCTCAGCTGTCAGATCCACTGCTCAGACCACCCACGCTGGCAGGAAGCACTTGGTGCAGCTCAGCACTGAACCTGTCAGCTGGGATTGTTGTCAAGGGCATTACGCTGCAAGAGGCAGTTCGGCAGATTATTTACCAATTTCTCTAATTTTGAGCTGGGGACAGTGGGAAGGGAAGCAAATTCAGAAGGCCAGAGGAAGATTTCTTTTTTTTTTTTTTCTGAAATTCCTCAGAAAGGCAGGGTTACTGGAATATAAGAAGAGGTATGATATTAAGGAAAAGAGAGAAATCTGTCTCCTGTTTCAAAACTTCTTTCTTAGTTTTCACTAAAGCAACCTCCCTCAGGCATCAGTGGCAATCTGGAATGAGGTAGGGAAGGAGGAACTGCAGACAGGGCTTGCTTCAGCCTTTGGGTTTCCCCATGCAGATAGTGATGGGGTTTCAGGCAGAAGCAGGCAGATTATATATCCAAGTGTGAGTAGTCACAACATTCAGCTTTGTCCTGCCAGGCTGCTCCTACTTTTGAGGATGGATGACATCCTTATGTAAGACTCTTGCCTCCAGGTCTACAATTCACTGGGCTGTGCTCTAATCACAGGCAGTCTTTGCTTTTTAAATCCATGAATCCACTCTCTTACTCATTTCTGTTAAAACCTGGAGTCTGGCCCTCTCTCCACATGGCAAATCACACATTCTCTTTGCACTTTGTTATGAAGTGAATTACTCCTGTTAAGGCAGCCCTTCTCTGAGGGAGAGTGTTTGGAGCAGTCTCAGGATGTGTTTTGCAGCATGATGCACCACAGGTAAAGAAGTTTTTGAGGATAATTACCCCACTTATATTTTGGGATGCCCATTTCCAAGCTACTTATTTTTTTGTTCTTATTTCTTATTCTTACAACCTGAAGCCTTAAAGAGACTTCCACCTTCTCACTGTCCTACCGCTGCCCTCATTTAAATCGTGGTAGGTTCATAGAAATAGCAAGATTTACTGGTTATTTTTTAACCTCCTCTATTTTCTCATCTGGGAAAGGTGACTCTGTCTTTGTTCACTGGAATTTGTTTCTGCAAAATATCAGTCACTCTAGTCCATGTCAAAAAATTAGATTAGCTTTAAAAAGGAATTTTTTTACAATGAGGGTGGTGAAACACTGGCATAGGTTGCCCAGAGATGTGGTGGATGCACCATCCTTGGAAACATTCCAGGTCAGGTTGGATGAAGTTCTGATCAACAGGATCTAGTTGAAAATCCCTGCTCATTGCATGGGTTTGGACTAGATTACATTTAAATGTCCCTTTCTACCCAAATAATTCTATGGATAATAAAATTAATTTTTCAGGATATAAGTCTGAATCTGATTTCACCAGCAGACTCTGCTGAGCTTTTTTGTTATGCTGTCAATAGCACACCTGCACAAAGATTTGATTTGCACCAGTGACATTTCTGATGACTGTTTTGGTATTATTAATGGATATATTCCTGCATTTCTTAGCAGACGCTCTTAAAACACTTGAGTGATCAGAAGATTTTGCTCAAGTAATCCTGATACAGAAGTTGTCACTGTCAACATGTGTCAAATTTGTCCTTAGCACTTCCTGCTTTCAAAACTGTGCAAAGACTTTTGACCCAGGCCAATAAACCATACCATGTGCATTGTCAAAGTAGGTAGCATGTACAGCAATTTCCTCTTCCATGTGGCAGGAACTTTGCAATGTGTGTAACTGGCCTACAGTGATAGGAGTTGGCAAGAAATCCATGTTTAGAGTAGCAAGAAATATTGCTAATGAAAGAAACTTTATTAAATTGGCTCCAAGAGCAAAATGATGTGCATGAATGTCTAAAATTTATACCACTCGTGTTTCCTTGAGAAGAAACTGAAATTAGCAATGATTTTCAGATGCCTATTTAATTTGGTCTTCCCTTTTCTAGCCTAATCCCTCTAGGAGTCCAAAATTCATGTGGTAATTAATTAAAAACATTTTTCCTCAAAGAGAAGTAATAATGGCAGGTTTCATCATCCAACTTCTGTTTAAAAACAATGGCACAGGAAGAAAACTATCAGATTCAATGTCTGTAGCTACTGACTACTATAAGGATTAATCTGAGAGGTTTGGAAGAATTTCCCCTGAAGCAGGAAAAGCCATCAAAAAGGCAAAGTGTGAGGCAGAAAAAGAAAAAAAAAAGTCACTCAAGAGAAACCTGCATTTTTCTATAATCTCTATAATGAGGATGGTTTTAAGAATACCATTGGTGGTTGTGTGTAGGCTTGTTGCATACATTTATTACAGAAGAGTTATAAATTACACCTTTTCCTTAGTTTATCTGCCAAGCCTGCCTGTATATTGAAAAGTTTCTTTATAGGAGTTGGAAAGTTGCTTAGCACAGAAATGATTTTTCCACTGTTTACTTCCAGTAGCATATGATCCTAGGACAGGTATTACTGATGAAGAAGAAAGAAAAAAAAGCAATAGAATCATAAATAGATACCTTGTCTTAGATGAGGCTTTGATGTAAAAGATCCTTGAGTTAGTCACATTATTGAGCATAAATCTTGTGGAGCTTCAGTGATCCACACCACTAAGATTTTGTGCTGGGGACTGATAGTGTGCAGCAACCACCACCCCTCAGACCCATAAATTGAAAGCTTTGATTTGTGCTATTATTCCTAACATCGAGGCCAGACTTATGGGGACAGGGTGTGCTGTTGTTGGGCTCAGGTTCTGCTCAGGCCCTGCACAGGTTCCATGAGGAGTGGAGATCTGAGAAGGGCTGTGATCTGACACACTTTGGGTGCTGTTTGTCCTTCACAGTTTTTGTCTGGGGCTCAAGGTTGGAAGAGGTGTTGTAGATGTGGCACCAAGTGTTGTGAAACTCAGAGGCTGGCTCTGAGCCCTTGGCCTCTTTCCTGCTCAACTCAGACACCACCAGTATGTGGTTTGGGCTTTTACCCTCATCAGAGGTAGGCTATGTCAGTGACAGCACATCCAGCACCCTGCTTGGATGCCCCAAGAGAAGATGTTCTCATGTTCCTGAACTTTCCACTATACCCAGCCTTCAACTGCTTTATTTCCCACCTTGTGCCATGAGCCTGGGGAATGTCCATCTCTCTTTTCTCCAGGCTGGGCTACCGGGGACATAGGAAAGATATGAAACAGGATGGATGGCCAGAAGTCCAGCTCCTGGCATAGGTCTCTTTAGCCTTTTCCCTGTACATGAACATGTAAAGATCTCTGTATGGAGACCTTGTGGCATAAATGTGAATGTAAAAAGGGTAGTTAAGGGTTGTCATCAAATTTTCCAGAAAAAAACAAGGACTATCCTTCACTGAAGGGTGTGAGTGTCCTAGAAGTATTGTAAATATTTCCAGTGTGACCAGTCAGGCAGCCACAGAACTCCAGGATGCTGAGACAAGATTCCTTCTGAGATCAGGACAGAGGTTCTCTTTGTAATCTATTGACAATTGTTTCTAGAAACATGGATCGCACTCAACAAGTACCTGTGATTTGCTGAGGCTGTTCAAAGACTTTCATTTAATGATTGTTTGTCACTTTGTTACACAAGGCTGTATGAATTCAGGGTTTGGCTTTGGGATTGCTTTTTTTGCCTGCTTTTTGCATCATTTACACTTTCATAAGAAGAAGTTGAGAAGGTTGAAGAGATTTCAAGGTGGCCACACAAACACTTCTGGTTCAGAGTTTTCTATGAAGAAATATTTACACAATTATCCAGAAGTCCTTTGAATACCTTGAACATTTTTTCATGGACTTGAAAAAAAATTAAACTGCATTTTCCCAGGCAATGAATGAAGGGGCTACAAACAACATCAAAGCAAAAGTGTGTGTGGTTTATTCTTCATGCATTGCAAATACTTCTTTTTATTTCCTTTTTATTTTATTTTTTTACAGAATCCTCCCAGCTGTATTCCTGCTAAATTCACTTAGAACCAAATAAGGCATATTTTGGGGCTATGTGTTTTTCTAAGTATTTCACAGTTTTTGGGGGACATAACTTTAACATCTGGTTTTATTTCCTTGTTAATTCCTTTTCCTGACTCTGAACATAAAATAGTCAGGAAAGTATGATTTCAAGGGTAGGATGTTTGTATACTTTGAAAAAGCTCCATCTTAGTGCAGACACTTTATCTCAGAACAAAACAGTAATAATGAAACTCTAAAGGCCATATAACTGATATACAGAGGTTTCATTTTCATGTGCAAATACATTGTTCCTGAGATAAGAGAGGAGAAATATCAGAGGACTTGCAACCTGTATACAAAAAAAAAAAAGGTGCATGTGAGAGAAGGTCCTGGGAAGAACTTTTTCAAGAGTTAGTTGTAGGTTGTGACAACCATGCTGAAGGAAAATATTTTAAAATATAATATTGTGCTGTGTACAAAAAATATTGTGCTATTTTCACAGAAAATTGCAATTCCTCCCTCAATGGAGAGAGAAATTATACAGAGATCTGCCAAAAAAGAAGCCCCAGTAAATAAGGCATTTAAACACACTAGTACTTTTTCTGTGCTGATATTTTTTTAACTCTGAGATGTAGATCACAGTCAGATTTATTAGCTTAATATATATATATTTATTTATATTTATATAAAATTTACCTTTGTTCAGATTTAAAGACGAGTATTTCTAAACTTGGAGGATATCACTGACAAAAGGGGGAATGAAAGTGTTGCACAACACCACTGGCTCCTTCATCCACAGACACATTTCTGTTCTTGCTCTTCACAGGCTGCCACCATGTTTTTCAAAGGAAGCTGGAAAGAAATAGCGGCACCTTGTAGATTTTCTCCTTTTGCTTGATTGTCTATCATTTTCCTTGCAGGAAAAAGGACAGGAAAGAAACAGCATGGACTAATCAGTTAATTATGTATAAATGCAGAAAAATAGAGTCTGAACCCTTAGTCCTTTATTAAATTTATTGTTTCCTTTGGCTTGTGCTTGTGCTAGCAACTTGAAGCTTTATTGGAAACATTCATAAAGCATAGTGACAAACTTTGGTCTCTTCATAACCTTACTCTGGGATATTTATTCCTGGGGACCAAACTGGGAAGTGGAATTTTGGGGTTGATAATGCACAAAGCTCATCAACAATTTTCTGTTCCCTTCAGAAGCTATTAAAAAACGTTGCTTTTGTTTAATTTTTTTTTTCTTTCTTCCCAGTTATCCAGTTTGGTTTTGTCACACTCTTTGTTGCCTCCTTCCCTCTGGCCCCCGTCTTTGCTCTTCTGAACAACATCATCGAGGTTCGTCTTGATGCAAAAAAATTTGTTACTGAGCTGAGGAGGCCAGACACTGTGAGAGAAAAAGATATAGGTGAGAAATGAAAGAGCATTGCAGTGAAGATAAGACCAAAATTACAATCAGAAAAAGAAGAAAATTTGTAACAAGCTCATGAATAAGTTGTTTTTTTTCACTTACAGGTATTTGGTATAACATCTTGAGTGGTATTGGAAAGCTTTCAGTGATCATTAATGTAAGTGTTCAGTTACACCAGCTTCTAACCATGATCTTGGGAGCTTATACTCTTCCTTCATTGTAATTTAAAATTCTTTATAATTTATTGTTTATTATTGTTTATATTTTATTGTCCCTTCAACATAATTTAAAAGTGGCACCTAATTTTCTCAATTTCTCAAATACGACAGAATAAAGATATATTATGTTTATTGTGCTGTATGCACTCCCTAAGTAATATTTTCCTGTATATGCTTTAAGATAAAAAATCTCATGCCCTAGGACTTTAACCCTAATAGTTTCTAGAGGGTTTCTAACCTAAAAATCATAATCTCATAGAATTATTTATGTTGGAAAATACCTTTAAAGTCATGGAATAATACCAGAGATACTAAAGAGATCAAAACCCTTTAGAAAGGGCAGTGATTTTTACTACTGAAGGGAGAACTTATGTAGAAGTGTTATGACATTTCTTTGACGAAATACCTCCCAGCACAAAGTACACCACTCTAATGCCTCCAGAGCGGCAGTGTTGTTTCACTTGGGTACAGCATTGCTCACTCATGGCTCTCCAGTTTTGAGAATTTAAGGTAGGAAATTTGTGGAACCCTGTATATCCCCATAATCTCACTGTCACGCACAGATTTCAGCTGTCCAGCACTGAGCTGTGCTGGAGGAGAAAAACTCTGTAGCCTCTTGTTTTTCTCTGAATACATTTTGCAGATTTATAATCCTTTATTAAATGTTTATTTCCTGGGGATGTCATTAAAGTATGAGTTAGAAACCTTTACTTGAAAGAAATGCAAATATGTGCATACCTGTTTGAAAAAAAAATTGAATGCCCAATTCTGTTTGTCCATCTGGATAATATTGATACAGAATTTATTATTCGGTAAAACATAGTTTTAAATCATCATAGGATCATGGAATGGTTGGAGTTGGATGGGACATTAAAGATCATCTCATTCCAAGCTCCCTGCCATGTGCAGAGACACCTTCCACTATCCCAGGTTGCTCAGAGCCCCATCCAACCTTGCCTTGGACACTTCCAGAGATGGGGCAGCCACAGCTTCTATTGGAAATCTATGCCATGGCCTCACCACCCTCAGAGGGAACCATTTCTTTCCTAATATCCAACATAAACCCACTCTATTACCCCTTGTCCTATCAGTCCAGACCCCTGTCAGAAGTCCCTCTCCAGGGTCTCTTGGAGTCTCTTCAGGCACTGGAAAGGGGCTCTAAAGTCTCCTCCCAAATCCTTCTCTTCTCTAGGCTGTACAATCCCAATTCTCTCAGCCTGTCTCCACAGCACAGGGGCTCCAGCCCACTAACCATCTTTATGGCCTCCTCTGGACCTGCTCCAAGAAGAGCGAGTCCAGAGCAAAAGGAATTCTTATTGCTATGATGTAGAGATTTCTGTGACTGATTGCCTCCACAATTACAGTTTTATGGGATACCAGTCTCATGAGGTTTAATACCAGCATGAGATCCCCCCTGTCTGAGATGTGTGAGTCCTGATGCTGAGGGGAAAATGGATGTTTACACTCAACAGGTTTGATGCAACTACACCAAAATACAGCCCAAATTATGCCAACTGGCTATTAGGTCTTGTTGTAGGTTTTTTGAAACTAGTGATAAACCTCCTAATGGCTCTAGAGATAAAAGAATTGGAGCAATGGACAGTCCATTAATTCCTTTTACTACTTACTGTGCTGAGCCTTCCCTTGGAGAGACAGAGCAGGTTACTGTGCATTTATATGCAAATATTCTGTACCAATTCTGGCCATATAACTCTCCCTTCACCACCACTCTAAATTTATCTGAACATGAAAAATTTCCCCTAAATTAATTAATCTGGAGACACAGATTCACGATGTTTTGTTTGTTTGTTTGTTTTTGTTTTTTCCATCTCTCAGGCTTTTGTTATTGCTGTCACCTCTGATTTCATCCCACGCCTTATGTATCAATATGCATACAGCCAGAATGGAACCATGCATGGCTTCATCAATCACACCCTCTCATACTTTAATGTCAGCCAGCTCAAGGCTGGGACACAGCCAGAAAACTCCCTGTTTGCACAGGAGGTTTCATTCTGCAGGTAAAGTACTTGTAAGAGCAGTTTGCACAAGGAATTTGAGGGAATTTCCTTGGCTCTTACATCATTTTTCAAAGTGGGAATTGATAAAAATTCACTTATATGGCCACATATTCAGCAATATTCATGTGCCTTTCAAAATGTGGGTTTGGAAGTACAGCTTTTAGAATATTCTCACTGTGTTACAAAGTCTTTAAAAGGGTTTTTTCAGGGCATTAAAAGGCAAAAATAACTATTTAATCTGACTCGATCCAAAGAAAAAAGCAATCTAACACTTTCTTTACTGAAAGATAAAGCTCTAATTAAAAAGAATTATTTTTAAAAATGGAGATCCAGTAATTATAACCAGGCTTTCTCTGTTTGTATTAAATTCAGTCCTTACTCACTGAGATATGACTTTTCAATATATTATGTCCATCTTTAAAGTCTGCACCAGTCACCATCTACGTGTCTTCTATTTCAGAGTCATCTTTTCAGACTGGGGAAACAAGGCTCAATTTCCTTCAAAATATGTCCCAAATACCAAATACTTATGCAAAAATTTCACTTTGCATGAGAAATCATTAATGTGACTCCAGCTTCAAAGTAACTTTGCATTTTTTATAATAATGTGCAGAAATTGAAAGAACTGGTTTAAGGCATTACAACCCCCAGGTGTTCAAAACTGAGCTTCTTTCTTGAACAGACTATCGAACAGTCTCACCTTCCTTTTTGACTAACTTGAAATCACCCTGTGCAATGGCACAAAATAATTATAGAAGTTCCTCTTCCATTTATTTAACTAAAGCCTTAATCTAGAACGGTTTTCTCTCCCTTGCTTTGGTGTGTAATATATTTCACACTGATTTTAAGTGGGGTATATATCTTGCCCAGCTATTACCCACAAAAATAACACATCCCAGTTTCATCACCAGAGGCAGGGCAAGCAGGGAAAAGAAATCTTCTCACTCTGGCAGTGTTGGGGTTGCTTTTGGGGGATACCTACCTTCTCACCTTGACTACAGCACAAAATAGATGAGTGCACTCCTAACTTTTAAGCAACTTATAAGCATGTGAGCTCTGCTATTCTCCATTTCTGCTGCTGGGAGTTGTTTGCTAAACAAATATTTCCTATTAGAGTATGCAGCATCTCTGGACTTTCAGATTTGTAAGTCTGTGAAATGCTTTTCCACCCCCAGTTCCTAGCATTTTTTTTAAATTTTTTATTCCTAAATTCACCTGTGTTTTTCTTTCAACAAGCACCTTGATCCACTTCACTGTGATTTTGCTACTTTCACTATGCTGCTTTTAACCCTGTGTCAGCAACTGTAGCTGTTTAAGTGCTGGTGTGTTTGGAAATACGTGCATTAACAGCAGGGGTGAAAGGCACTCCTCACATTAATATGGTCATACACAGCCAAATACCCAACAGAGCTCAAATACAGGGAGGAGGGAATAATCTACACTGGGTACAAAAGTGGTTCCTGCCTGATGATACCATCTAAGAGACTGAGAAGAAAAAAAATATTGACCATGTGTTAGTCTGAGTGAGACAGAACTATGGGAGCATTTCTCCTTGTTATCAGGAAACAACTGGGGAAAGATGTCAGCATCCACAAACACTGTTTCTCATTATCATCTGCCTCATTTGAATCTTATCAAAATCTCAGCTTTGGACAGAACTATCAGTGTGGTAAAGTATAGGGTCTCTAACTTGTGTCCCAAGAGACAGGCAACCAAACATTGCCCCTCAAGCTGGAAATAAAATCTGTATTTCTGTTTCTGGCAAATGCATTGGGAACAAGCTGACCTCTCTTATTCTTAGATTTCTGTGACCTCTGGAGATAATTGTGGTTGCAATGAGGCTGCATTTTTCTCTTTACGGGCATTGCTAGAGATTAAGGTGTCTTAAAAATAACTGTAATGAGCCAGAAGCAACTCTACCACTGAACATACAGAATACATTCTTCAAATATTTACAGCAGCATTTTCTGCACTGCTGTGAACTCTTTGGCACTGCTTCCAAATAAAGGTTGCTGTAAAGCTGTTCTGATGCACAGTATTAGTTGTAATTTTACTTTTTTTTTTCATGTAAAAATGGCATTTGTATAGCTGAAGGCAAATTAGAAGCAAATCTTGCTAAGATATGGAATATTTTAATTGTTTTTTCCCTTCTAGTCCTTGTAGCCTTGTATGGTAATGGAGTACATAAAAACCTGCTGGTCACACTGAAAAAAGGAAGCAGCAGATATGGAGTCATTCAAGGGACTCTTCCTTTAACATGGGTCTGCTCCAACATTCAGTAACTTTATAAAATGTCTTTTAATTCATTTTCTTGATGTCATGGGATTCATCTCATCTATTTCTAGTGATTAGTGGGGGATGCTAACGTTTTTCCCTGACTAATTTTTCTATACTACTCCTGCACTGCTGATTCTGTGATTCTGGATGTTTTCTCCAGGTTCTTCTCAAAGACCAGTTGAAGAAGGAAATTAAACAGATTACCTTATATGGAATGATTTGAAGTTCAACTCATATACATAGTTGAAATTTTTTTTTACCAATCTTCCACCCTCCACCTGCCCCCCCCCCCCCAAGTAACCCTGTGAAATACACTGACATCTTTGTCTTAGCTCTGGCTTCAGTTCACATTTGTCCAAGGGTTGTATGGTTCTCTCCATCCAGCTTGCCTTCCCCTACAATTCTCTAGTTTCAGTGCACATTTTTCTATTCTTGCTCATAACATTTCTGTGCTCTATTCTTCAACCATGTTGACCACTTCATATTCTTGTCCTTTTTCAGTGGAATTACAGTTTCTTGCTACTTTGGAAACACAACAGTCTTTGCAGTACTGGTTGGTTGTTGTTCCTATCATACCTGCTGAATCAGATATTTTAAGAGTGAAGCATTGAAGAGGTGAGGGAATCAGAGTCATAGAATATCCTGAGTTGGAAGGGACCCACAAGGATCATCAAATCCTCACCCTGCACAGAAAAGCCCAAAAATCACACCTGAGGATATCGTCCAAATGCTTCTCGAGCAGAAAAGATGGTTTTTGTAAAAAAGAAACTACCTGTAGAATCATGGGGTTGGAAAAGGTCTTTTGGAGTCCCATTGCCAGAGAATAATTTAAAAAGTAGGTGGGAAGGAGGCCCAGCTACCTCATCTATAGCTCTGGCAACATTTTCCTTCACCATAAATTATTTGCTCGTGTTCTGTTGAGTGTAGGTTCAGGCATCACAAGCAGTGTGATTCCCAGCTGAGCCAGGTGAAATTTCCAAGGGGTCTGATGTCCTACAACACTTACATAGTTTGTGAAGCTCAGAATGCATTAAATGGAAAACCCACTACAGTTGGTGACCCTTCCAGGTGAATCTGGGCTTTATTTCAAGACTGGGATTGACTTTTAGTGGTCAGAAAAGTCCACAAGAAGCTCAGTGGTTTTCCTTAGTTTTGATGTTCAAGCAGATTAAGTTCAAGGGAACTGACTTTGGCCCTTGATGCAGCACTTGTACAGATTTGAGCAACATGTGGGAGTCCACAATGTCCAGAAAAATACCAGAGGGAGCATTTGGCAGTGCAGGAGCAGCACAGGAATCCTAAGACAGGACCTGTGCATGCACTGCTGAACAAAGCCATCCAGGGACTAACACAGCCCAGGGAGCTCTTCCCTAAATTAACACAGCCCCCAATTTAAAGTGTTTTTCTCCTCCCTGTGGGCTGTACCTCGTGTCCTTTGTCTCCAGAAGCTGCAGCACAGAATCACATCCAGCATTCCAGACTCAGTTCTTGGGGGTGGGGAGCGGCAGGATGTAGGGGATGTGTGGATTGCAAATATGTACTTTAACATGCAAAACCATGTGGGTAGAACCTGAAGGTAATTTTGGCAAGCGCACCTGCAAACTGAAGCTGACAGATTTTATATATGAACCTTCTCCATTATCCCCCAATGGAGGTTTTTTCAGAGTCTAATGAATCTTACTGTCAGGACGGGTTTTGTGGTATTCAAAACAGATTTTCCCTTTCTTAATTTGATCCCATTACTCCTAGTCAAACACTGGGAACAGCAGTAAATTATCCCTTTCAGTCCTAAGGGCACAATTTGCTCATGGTTATCATGTCCAACTGTGGCTGTTACTTACCAAAGTGGAGCAATACATGTGCTTCTCTTTAATCTTCCCAATGAGTCAGTCTCCTCAGCCCTTGTACCGTTCTCCTGAGCTGCCTTCAATTTGTCACTATATTTTTCTTTGGTTTTCTTTCTTTTTCTCTCTTTCTTTTTTCTTTCACCCCCCTGCTCTGGAATCTGCACAGCTGAATGGCTGAATGCAGCGTTCCGGGTGTGGATTTAACTGGGCTGTTCAGAGGAAGGCTAATTCCCCCCCAGCACCGTTGTGACTGTTGTTGATACACCCACAAGTCATACACTGTCCTGCTGCCATATTTCAAACTTGTGCTAACTTGCTGGCCACTGCAAACTCCAGGCTATTTCCACTTTCAAACATTATCCCTTCAAAGATCCTTCAAGTGTTTTACTTTTAATTATTTTCCATTTCCCCATATTATTCTCATTGCGTTTCCTGTCTCCATTTCTTATTGCTTTCTGTGTTTCCTGCTATTTGCAAAACTTTCCAATTTAGGAGCATCTGTGATTTTTATTAGCCTGTTGTTTACTTCCAAATGATTGATGATAATACTAAAAGAAAGAGTCTTTACATCGAACCACTAAGGCTCTGTTTTATCCTGTCCAAGACTAGACAGTTAATTTAGGTTCCCCCTTTCGTTAATGCAAAGACAGGAATCACCAAAGCATGAGTCACATTTTATGTGGGCTGAATTATTCCCTAAATTAATCAAGTTTTAGGTGAGATGAATGTATCTCCTTCAGTCTGAGAATGCCTTGGACTATCTCTCTGCTTTCATTTCAGCATTTTATTCCCTGTACATTGACGTCAATTTGCATAAAGAAAATAAAGGAGACTTTTGTCAATCCTCTAAAATCTGGACATTGTTAAAAACAATGTTAAAACAATGTTCTGATTTTGGTTACAACTGTGAAAACCAGACTAAGTGTGTTAAATTGAGTGGAGGTAGTCCAGCTCTAATTCTGAAGTTGTATTTCATAATAAGGGTTGAAGTAAGAACATCTGGAGGATTTGATTCTTTTGCTTTTGTGATTGGAAAATCATGTTAATCGCAGCAATTGGTGCTGGAGGAAATTGCTGGAACTGTGATAACTGAGCTGTCTCCATCTCCAGGTACAAAGACTACAGAGAACCACCTTGGTCCCCACACCAGTACGAGTTTTCTAAGCAGTACTGGGCGGTCTTATCTGCTCGATTGGCTTTTGTGATTCTATTTCAGGTAAGTCTGCTGAGTTGTTTCATTTTCAGTCACAGAAATATCATCACAAATGGATCCAAATGCACGTTCCAAAGCAGCCCACGTCCAGTAGACATGGCTGTTATGTGTATGTATTACATACATACATTACACAGCTTCCTTTAACTCTTGGTGCTAGCAGTGATCCCCAAAATACTCCAGGCTATTGAATGTTTAAGTGGACCCTGTCAATTTTTATCCTCTCAGAGGCACCACTTGTAAAAAGCACATAAATGCTGTGTAGGCTTGTTAACTGCTGTTCTCTACCCAGAGCAAGAAATAAACAGAAGTAATAAATCTCCAAGGCTTTTTGCTACTTTCTTGAATTGAGCACAGTAAATTTTACCCAGTGTGAGGATTTCACTAGCAAGGGATTTTGCTATCATGGCTTGCCTTTCAAATGGCGTCCTTCTGCTCTCCTCCATGATCTGGGATCCTTCCACAGCTAAATTTGGCCCATCCTTCTTTTTCTTTTCTTTCTTTTGTCCTCACCTGCCAAATGTTCCCAAGTGTTTCTGTGAATCTTTGTTTGGATAGCCCTCTTCTGCTTTGTGTGCCTTCAGTAATTTTCCACCATTGGCTACAAAGCAGTTGAAAGCAACTGGTTCTGCTGGGCTTCAAACCCTCTGCCTGATCTGCCAGAGAACATTCCCTGGTTAATTAGCTCCATTGTCTCGGTTGGGGACACAGAGTTCATGCTACAGCCCTGTCAGCAAACTGTTCTCACACATTTCCAGGCATTACACAACACAGCACTTCCCAAAGCATTATCATGACAATACAAACCCCCAAAACATCGCTTATCTATAGATTTCACAAGCAAGCAAAACTTTTTGCCCAGTCTGCTTCCTGCTTTATGTTATGAGCGCCACCTGTGATCACCTTGACACTTGAGGTCTGGGCTTTTGGCTTGCACACTGTGGTAGTGTAAAAACAATCCTGCTTGTCAGCAGCCAGAAGGATTTGAGGACAGAATGTCCATAAAAGTTGTCTGCTGTGTGCTCAGGTGACGCTGAAAACACATGGGTATCTTTGCCTTGTGTTGTAGAATTTTTGATGGTATTGGAGGATGTCCTTATATTAATGGACTCTGAACTCAGTATCAAGGAATTGGATGTTGATAACTGGGCACATTTGGATGCCTGTAAAGAATAATGCTGGTTTAGCCGCTAAAGCCGAGGATTATTTGATGATTCCATGTCCTTTCCTGTTTCCAACCCAACTGAAGTATGTGTTTCATTCAGCCTCTAAACTGAGGGGTAACTGTGCACAAACGTGAGCTGTTTCTTAAAGTTAATCAACTGCTTACTACCACACACCACCAGCAAAATGTGTTTGACATCTGTCTCCTAGCTATAATAAAGATTTGTTTTTGCTCCAGTGTGAGTATTTTGGATTTTTCATGCTTGCTTCACGTCTGTTGCTGTGCTTGCAGAACCTGGTGATGTTCCTCAGTGTTCTGGTTGACTGGATGATCCCTGACATCCCCAAAGACATCAGTGAACAGATCAAAAAGGAGAAGACTGTGCTTGTTGACTTCTTCCTGAAGGAAGAGCACGAAAAGCTGAAGCTGATCGAAAGCTTTATGGCACATGACAAGCAGAAACGCAGGAGTGGGACCAAAAGCAAAAGGACCAGGGCTGCCAGCTTCTCCCAGTGTCACCACAGCCCCAAGGGCAGCTTCACCTCCTTCAGCTCACAGCACACCGTGGTGTGACTCCTGAAGGAAAGGAGCAGCCTGTGCTGACCTCTGCTTACTGTGTGATGTGATGTGATTCCGAGCCTGGATCAAGGGAGGGAGAGACAAAGGACAGGAAGCAAAAGGAGGCTCTTTTGCTTCCTTGGAATCTCCAGATGTGAGGGTCTCTGTTACAATTTAAATGCCCTCTGGGCTGCAGCATTTCCAGATTTCATCAGTGTGAGATAAGGGCTGGACCTGGTTCTTGTGATGATGATGCATTGGAGTTGGGGAGGCATGCAGGAATTCTGGCAGGAATTGTCCTGGCAACCATCTCTCCTCCTGCAGATGCCCAGTGGGGCACAGGGACCCTCCTGCTCTAGTCTGTATCCTTGGGCAGGTTGGACTGAGTGTAGGGAAGGACTGACCTTGGGGAAGGACTGACCTTGGAGAAGTGCACACACCTCATGATCTCACTGGCTGTAGCTGCCAGCAGAGGGTTTGCAAACATGCGGAGTCTCAAGTAGTCTTTGTGCCTTCCTAACCTACACCGTCACATGGTGCCACCTCTGGAGGGCACGCAGGACTCTGGGCACTTGCATCTATGGGCATATCGTGCTTTGCTTAGCAGGAGCTGGAATGCATGTGCTGGTGAGCAGATGGGGGGCATCAGAATGGCTGAAGCTGCCAGAACCAGGGAAGCTCCTTGGCACTCATTGTCCTGAGCAAAACACTAAAAACCAAACCTTGCATGTTTGATTCTCCTCTCACTTAGCCTTGGAATTCTGCCAGTGTCAGGAGGAATCACGCCACTGAACCACCAATGCAAAGCTGAGGAGTGAAAATGGAATCCAGCCCTGTAAATCATGTGGCATCTCCATGTACACTGCACGTAAAGTAACAAAAATTGCTGCTGTTGTGATTTACTGTGAAGTAAAATATTTTGCAGAACTGCATTTCATTGGAAGATAAACATATTCACTAACCAACCTTTCACCTACAAGCATGTAAGGAATACTTTTATTCTGTCATGAATGAAAATTAAAATTTCTTTTAAAATCTGCTTCTTTTCCTAGAGATCCTGTCTCTAACCCAGCTTGAGATTCAGAGTCTGGACAAAAGGTTTTCTTCTAATTTTGTGTTCTCAACAATACTTTTAAAACCATAAAAAATACAAATCAAAAGAAGTACTTTAGTTTCAGGCATTCTATTAAAGATTGCTCTTTACCATAATATTCTTCTTTCATATATTTCTGAAGCCTAAGATTTACTAATGTCTTAGATGAAAAAATTTTTTGCTGTGATAACTTTTGGTAACATAACAGGAGATGCAAAAATAATTTCTTTTTTCATTCAGTGCCCAAACTAAGACACATCAAAATTGGAGAACTATTTCAGGGTGAGCTGAAAAGAAAAAAAAGTAAATCGGTGTTTCATTTGTAAAATTTACTTTTGGGTTATTTATTCCTTCTATATAGAAACATAATTTGAAAAGATAATGTTGTCTGAAATAAAATTGCAAATGCTTAACTTTGTTGAAAAAAAGTCAGTCCTCTCCAAATGTTTTCCTCTTTTTCCCTGTCAAAACCAAAACTCATTGTTTCGTTTTGTTTTAATTTTATTAGATGATGGAATGAATTTTTTCTATTTTGATTTTGTTTATTTGTTTGCTTTTTAAGACTTTGGCTCCTCATGGAAATCTGTGACAGAGCTGAGACATAACCTTTGATTTCCCCCCTCTATGATCAATATTTGAATGGTATCTCCTTGAAAACAAATTATCTTGTTTTGCTTTCAAAAGGCCAACAAAGCCCTGTTGGGGATTCCATGGTCTAACGTATTAAGATAGTCAATATTAATAACATCTATTCCCTCTTTTAAACCAAGAGGATGCTCTTCTGGTGAACCTGAGGATTTGAAACTGTTGGGAGTTTGGAAGTATCTGTGTTTGGTTGTTGCAACTCTAGTTTTTTGAAATTCAATCAATTCTCTTCACTCCAAACAGCCTCTGATGGGGAGAAAATATCTTTCTAACCAGTAGAAATATCAGTCTTGTTTGTCGAAATTCTTCCTTTCCTTTTTCCAGGAATGTGGGAGGGCATGCAGAAATGGATTTAGAAAGGGACTGCACACAGGTTGCACTGCACCCTCTTTGTCAGTGGCTGATTTGATGAAGGATATTCAGAATTAAGGGTTTCTTTAAAATAGAACCATTTTGTACATTTTGTACACCCTTCCTCCACCCAGGAAGTAACTTTTTAAAAACTGTGAGTCACTCCAATACAGTCAGAAAAATATTATCCGAAAGTTGAGTGCATTAGGCTGTTGTTACACAGAATTTCCATAACAAGCAACTGAAATGCTTGCCATGGTCCAAAAATGATAAGATTTTTCTAGATTTCCTAGCACAAGGAACTAGAGAAGCCAGCAAATGTACACTGATGCTCTGCAAGTTCTCCTGAGGTTTATATATTTCTCCCAAACAAGGCTGGGAATGAGACACGGCAGCAATCCCTGCTGATGTCCAGATGGGATCTCCCCTGATATCACAAATAGGACAGACAGCTCAGTTATCTTTATCTCTGATAGGCTTGCTGTTTCCCCCTTAAACTTGAAAGTTTCATTCACTGAGGATTCCTGTATATTCAGTACCTGACTCAGGTGTACTCCCAGAGGATTTCATCCTTTGTTGCATTTCTATGGCAGCCTCTGGATTCTCTCCACACCACTTACCATCAGCTGCTGTAATTGTAGATCGCTGATCAGGTGTTCAATCATTCTTAGGCTCCAGCTAATCTTTTTTGGACAAAGCCAGACTTTATCTGCCCCCTTTTTATCAGTGGGATAATTGTAAGTCTACCCAGAGATCTCCCCCTTGCCATAAGTTGCGCCCCAGAAGCCGAAAATGGCTGTTCCAGGAGACATGCATGGAGAGCACTCCATGAGGACCAAAGGAACAGGGATGCAAGTGGAGGCACAAAGGTAACAAAACCTATGGGCTATTGTCAGTCCTTGCTTTAGCAATGAAAACCAGCTAAAATCTCTGCAGGGGAAGGGGGAGAAAAAACTAGGAGGAGAGGAATTGCATACAAATTTAGTGCAGAATTTCATAGCCATTTTGGACTACTCCAGATCTAAAGTGAAAACCCTAATTAAACAAGTAAACAAATGAAAAGCAGCATGTCTGTGTGTGTGTGAGTAGCTAACACCACACTGGGTCCTGCATCTAACCCCAAACCTCGAGATCCACATCCTAGGATCCATGGAACCTCACCAATAGGAACATTTCAACCTGCACATCTAATTACAGCAGTGCAAATAGGAAGCAACAAAAGCGAGGAGTGGAAGGGCTTTTATAACGCCTTAGCAGCTGAAACTGCATGTGACCCTGTCAGGCCAGGCAATGTGAGGTGTGTTCACCTTCTGTCCAGCAGAAACTCCACAGATTTTTCTGCTCCATTTACAACTTGTCCCATGGACTGGTGGTGCAGGATAGTTTAAAACAGCTTCCAGGAGTTATTCAGGAGAAGAATTGGACCCAGATGGAAGGAGCTGCCTGCTCTGGAGTCACTTCATGCCGAAATGTCGTTGGTTAGACGATCTGTCTCATCCACACAGCCACGTGAACCTTCTCACTGTGCTTATCTCTAGTTTTAGAGGGGGCTTTCAGGAACTGAGTGAAATTGTGGGAAATTTTGCCTTTTCTGTCATGTCTTCTTCACGCAGGCCTGCCCACTTTTGTAGTCATCAGCCCTAGATACTCTTTCTTCTGACGGGTATCACAGGCTTTTCAGTCCTCATCTCAGGATATAGAAAACTTTGCTATCTAGACCTCTCTCACAACTCCAGCATTCAAGAAACTCAAACCCTTCCTTTTTCCAGGAAGAAAAGGGTGACCTCTGTGGAAGTCTGCCTGGTAAATAATTGTTTGGAAATACCCAGTCCACCATGCACAATATTCACCACTGTTAGCAATAAACTCCTCTGACTACAGCAATACAACATCTGTTGCTGTTCTGCAGTCTCACCATTTAATTAAGCACAGATGCTCTCTCTGTTCCCCGGCTGGTCTAATTATTTTGCTTTTGAAAAGAAAATACAGACCAGTTTTATTTGTGAGCTGTTCTTTGCAGGTAAATTCCTGCACACCTTGTACTGGATAAGGTGTCTTGTTTGTCCACAAAATTTCAGATACAACAGTAGAATTGCACTTAAAGGTAGAGAGAGGAGGAGGATTTACACCTGGGCTCCCAGTTCTTACCTTGCAAGGGCCATTAGTCCATGACTCATCTGAAAGGCCAACAGACAATGGAGGCTGAAGAATATTTTTAGCAAAAAAAAAAATACAGAGCCTTTATGCACCACATGCATATTTTTCAAGGAAAGGTCTGCACAAGTGATTTAATCTGTCCTAAATCCCTGAGTACTACCAAAATTCTGAATATTCCCTGCAGTTTCCATCCTTTACCCATCATCTGCAAATGTACTCAATTATTAATGGATTATTCAATTATTAATGACTGCATTAATTAACAGGGTGCCTTGCTGCCTCTTTCCCACCCCCCATGGAATTGTTAAAATCAATCAGATTCCATAATAACTCCCGAGACAGACTGATAATACTCTTTATTAGTGCATAATGATCTAATGAAATATTTTTTATTTATGTGTATTTTCAGTTGCTTCTTGACACAATCCTGCAGCTTTACTTTTCCTGACTCTTAGGACTCTCACTAAAAACAGCTCTTTACTCCCAGTGTTTCCAAGCCACTCCTGGTTCCACAGACACAGCTTTAATGATCAAAATTATGACTATCAAAGGATTATATATATGTCTAATGCAGCCACCTGAGGCAAGGCAGATGCAAACCTCACTGGAATCAGTGGAAGTCTTTCTTTTGGCTTCAGTATCCCCCTGAGCTGAGTTTTTCTTTTTTCTCTATGCAATTCTGTGTGCAGCTTTTAGGTAGAGAAATTGGAATAGCAGTGAAAAAATAAGTATCCCCAGCAAACTTCCATGGCTATGGCCTTCAGTGAGTCCTGCTGTGGAAAATGTGCACTGCCAGCAGTTTGGGATTTCACCCTGTATTTTCCAGAGGTAGGATCACCCTCCAAAATTGACTGGCTGATTGCATCTACATTCATCCTGGTGTTCAGGCTGGCTTTAGGGAACTTGATTTTCAGAACTGTGCTTCCATGTGGGAAGAACTTAAGGCAGACACAACTGTGAGTCACTTTTGAAAGCTATGATCCTTGAATTTAAATATATAGGCAATATTGATCCACCATGTGCAGTTTATGTCACAGATATCAATCCTTGTAAGAGGCTCCCTGTTATGTAACGTTGTAGTGCCTGATTTCAGAAAGTTCAGGGATGCAATTAACAGGGAAGCAATGTGATCCATCAGCCTGGAAAGGCTACTCTAACCCTCCAGCTGAACGATGCATTTTTGGGAAAGACAATGAAACCAGAAGGAAGCTGGGTCCAAAGGTGGAAATGGGGCAAGGAGAGGAGCTGCATAGCTGAGGAGACACTGACACAATTTTTGCTGCTAAGTCAGAGCCTCCCAGTGCCATATTCCAGTCCACAGCTTCATTCTTTGCTGGAGGAAGCTGTTCTCTGCTTAAAGGGAAATCACAGGAAGAAACCACAGCCCTACCTGATCTGCCCCACAAAGTAAAGTCCATTTCTGGAGCAAGTCCTGAATTCCCTCATGCATTTTAAGCACTAAAGACAGCAGAAATCAAAGCAAAAAGCTGTGGAGATTTTAGCTGCACAAATACATAGAGATCTAACATTTTCTACCCAGCACTTTAACAGCCCTCTCCTAATGAGATAATTCTGAAGAGGATTATTTTCCCAGAGCTTTTCCAGTAGCTACTTTAAGTAAGGGGCAAACAAACATAACAATAATCTTATATTTGATCTTACAGATGTGGTTTAAGCTTTCCTCTGGCATGTAGTTTTTTAGTTTCTCTTCTATCTGTTACAAAGCTTTATTTCAAATTATCATTATTTGTAACAAGACAGCTATATATGACTTATATAACTCAAATCTCAGCTAAATTCAACAAAACATCCTCTGTTGATGCTAGGAGAGGGTTTTGATTTGTTTTTGTTTTGCTACATCTAATCTTTTGAGATACAACAACATATTTTCATAGTTTGGAAACACAGTAGGTCAGTAAGGACACAGCCCTATGAGGATATTTAGATCCAGAATAGTATTCTTACTGCCAGGACTGATTAAGGGCCTGAAAAAGGGGAAGATTTAGTTTACAAAATGTGGACTTAGCTATAAAACTAAAATAAATCAACAGCAAAGACTGGATTAAGGAATTTTCTTTTTCTTTTTTATTTTTTTTTTTATTTTTTTTGTCTTTTTTTTTTTCTTTTTTCTAACAAGAATAAATAAATATAACCCTGACATGTTTTGTTCATTCCGGTGATATGTAGAACTGGTTCCAGTAGATGGAGCAAGAAAGCAGAAGGAAAGCAATGCCACATACCCAGGGTACTCAGTCAGAGAAGGTGGGTATTGAGCCATTTAGGGTGGAAAATACTTTTAAAATCATCACATCCAACGTGTTCATAGGGTAGGACATGGACTGCACACAGGTTTACAGAACAAGCTACAAAGCATCAGAGGAAAAAAGCACTCTGAAAGCTACTCCATGGCTTCAAGTTCAGTCAGGAGCACTCTTCACGTAACTGACACTGACAGGAGTTTTTCCTTGGAATTGGCTTAGTAGCTGAAGAAAAATAACTTGGGATTTTCTCCAAAGCCAAGAAAATAGATTAATTATAACTGGCTTGTTATTCTCTTGGCTTTAGTGGAGATTAGGGCAGCTTAATCCTTCAGCAAAAGCTAATGCTGTGAAGAAGTATTAAAAGAGACAAGCTTTACATCTCCCATATGATCTACAGACTCTTATTTGTCACTGCCTGTCTCCTCTGACTCTGCATGTGCTGCATGTTGTATTGTTTATCATCAGTTTGTGTGTCATGGCAGGGATCACGTGCTCTGCACAAGCACAAACCAGCTGAGCCCCAACTCCTGGGGGACACCACAACACCTCAGGAGCCAAAATAAGGCCATGCTCTTCATTTCGGATGAAATTTTTTCATTATTATTATGTTTCATTTTCACTTCCACCCGAGTTAACATCTTCTAGAAAAGTTAACATCTTCTAAAAAAACAGCACCAAAATAAGCCCCCCTTGTTTTGGTGGAAATGAATGAAAAGAGGTCATGCTGAAATCAGTGACTTTTTTCTTTCCTTTTCACTGAAACTATTTATGACGGAAGCCTCTGGCAGATGAGCAGCAACATCCGTGAGGTCTGCGTCCCGTCATCGTCCCAGGAAATCTGTGACACCCAGCTGAAGGGAAAAGAGAACATCTGGGAACACGGCTCCTTCCCCTGCTCACACTTCCACGCTCAGGGGAAGTCAGATAATCTTTTTTCTTCTTGCTTCTTCCCTAACTCCCAGAGCTGAGGCTCAGCCCTGCGGAACCGTCTCCAAGTCCTGTGTGGTCACTCCCACTGGCAGGTATTTTACAGGCAATTTCCACTGGAGTTTTTTGACAGCAATGATCTGCTTGGCTTTACTTCTCAGCTTCTTCTGTCTGTGATTTCCTTAGTTCCTTGGCCAAAAGGGGGCTGACCAAGCTATTCTGAAAATATGTGGTCAAGTTCCTTTAAAAATGATATAGGAAAAAAAACCCCAAACCCCAAGAAAATGATTGCAAAGATGCTACACTCCTTTAGAACTGCCTGCTTTTTAAAAGGCATTTTTGACAGAGGCTGTGTGTCGGGATTTACCATGTGTAGGACCTGACTGGGATGAGATGCTGATTCTGTCACTTACCAGCAAGGCTGCCTTGAAGCTCTGGCTGGGCAGACTGATCAGTGACTCGGGTGGGTCACACATATCGTGGAAATAATGGAATCATGGAATGGGTCCGGTTGGGAAGGACTTTAAAGGTCATCCCAACCCCTTGATGGGATGAAACTGAAGCCTTCCTGTGGGCAGCCCACAGGAAAGATGGAGAGAGACTCTTGACGAGGGCCTGGAGTGACAGGACAAGGGGCAATGACTTCACACTGACACAGAGCAGGGTTAGATTGGATATTGGGAAGGAATTGTTCCTGTGAGGGTGCTGAGGCCCTGGCACAGGTTTCCCAGAGAAGCTGTGGTTGCCCTGGGACTCCTGACAGTGTCCAAGGCCAGGTTGGATGGGGCTCTGAGTAACTTGGGATAGTGGAAGGTGTAGGTGGTTCATGTGCTGAGGTTCCTATCCCAGAGCCAGCAGCAAATCCATGTAGGTGCTGTGTGCTGTGATAAATCTTTTATCTTCCTCCTTTGTGTGACAGATTTCTGGGGCTACCTCAGCTTTAGGGTGCCCAGGTGTGGTTTGTAATGCCACGCCAGCCTTGCAGCAGCTTTAGCATGGGAGCATTTGTGTTTGCTGTGCATTATAGACTGCAGTGGTTCTTCCTGCTGCAGGTAACTCCAGCAGGTTTGTATGGTTCCCTAGTTTCACTTTATTTTGATTTAAAATAAAAACAAACAAAACAAAAACTCACCAATTTTTCTACCCACTATCAGTATCCCTTGTCAGGTTCCAAAGCAATGACTTGCTCACGTCCAACAAATGAAGCCTTTTCACAGATGTGCCCTGGAGATCTGCTGTGGTCCTGCAGCAGGTCAGCCAGGAACAGAGAGGGAGCTGAGGTGTGTGTCTGGAGCAGGGGGTACACAAAGGGACAAGGATGTTCCCACCCTGGAGCTCCAGGTGTGTGTTCAGGTGCACCCCTCATACACTGCGGGGTCAAGAGGATGAGGGTGAGCACCTGACTTGAAGAGGCAAAGCCTCCTCTCCCTCTCCCTCTCCCTCTCCCTCTCCCTCTCCCTCTCCCTCTCCCTCTCCCTCTCCCTCTCGCTCCAGTAAGAGGAGGAGAGATGGGAATGGTGAGAGGGAAGGAAAGGAGCCAGGGAGCAGGAGGCTGTGCTCACACAGCATTTCACAGCTGTCCCCTGCCACTGCTCGGACAAACAATGCATGGACAAACAACCACACGGAGCCCTTCCCAAGCTGAACAGGACCAGCACCTCTGTCTGGGACTGCGGAAGTACAACAGTGAGGGAACGACGTGCAGGGAGATGTCTGGCCCTATTAATTAGTCTAGATTTGAGAGACTCTATCTGGACATAAACATTTTCCATTCCACGCTGTCACAGAGTTGCCCATGGCAGCCACTCAGGCATCACTGTCCTGCACACCCTGGCAGAGATGGTGCACCTCAAAGAAGCACAAGGGCAAGGAATTCTGCTTTGAATGTCTGTAAATAATTTTTAGTTAACACCAACTTGGAGGAAAAAAAATAGTGTTTTCTTGTAGATGCTTTGTGATGGGAAAGGATGGGATTTGTTAAATAAATAATTCCTTTTGAATTAGTCACCAGGTCTAATTAAGAGATACCAAGGGGACAAGGAATCAGAAGAGCAAGTTTAAAGGAATATCTAGCTAAAACATAAGATAAAAGTAATACTTGAAAATACCAAAATAAACAGTGTGTGTGAATGTTTCTCTTGGGATGAGCCAAGGGAAATATTTTCCTGGGGTTTGGCCCATGCAATATGCAACAGATGAAACCAATCTGGTTGTTCTTTTGAATGAATTACACAATTAGTGGATAAAGGGAGATCTAGTGGATGCTCAAGCAAAGCCTGTGTGTCATTTGAGCAGCATTGCCCTCTAAATGCTGATGTTTGGGTCATGCCTTATCCTACAAATGACTTCCTTTTTTGGTGTGTGACTCCTTTCACTCCAAGGGGCTGATTTCACCTGTTTGAAAGAAGAAACATCTCTTTGATTGCGGAAATTTTAGGTGTTTCAGCTTTACTTGCAAAAAGACTGCACTTGCTAGGGGATTTTTCTGTTCCTTTTAAACAGATACACAATTAACATCTCTAACCTGATCCCGGGAAAAATCTATTAGTCACAGTCAAACCATCCAGGCAGCCCAGGGGATCCTCTGCCCTTGCACTGCTGCTGCCAAGGGTTTCCTAAAGCCTGCTGGGCTTTCTTCCCAGCAGGTCCACATGGGTTCGCAGCACAACATTGTGAGTATCAAGACCAGCATCTCCCTTTGAGTGGCCACCTGCTCTGCCCTCCCAGACTGGCACAAATCACCAAAGCAGAGGTGAGAGCAGACCCTTCAAGATCCTTCAATAAGACATTCCAAGTCCTGTGCTGTCCCTCCCTATCTGCTCCTGCTCCCTTCCTGTGTAAAACCCAGGGAAACTTCAGGAAGCTCTGATGGACAACTCCAGCTCTGGAAATGAGACAAAACAACACACAAAAGGTGAGATTTAAATACCCATTGTGGCACATGGTGAGCATTAAATGCAGAAAAGGCTCTGATACAAAATTGTGCACAAGTTTATATTAAAACACGAAATTTGCCTCTATGCACAATACAATTTGCTAGTAACAGTAAACCTGAATCTCTCAACACTGTTCAGGAAGGATGTTTATTTTAGTATGTGCTTGTGCGTATCCCTGGTTTGTGCAATTCCCAGACTCAAAGCTACATGAAGCTGGGTGAGCTTTGGGAACCTATATCAGCAATGCATGAACAAAAGTGGTCATAAACCCACTGTAACAATCAAAAAAGACATGCATTAAAAAAAAAAAAAAAAAAAAGGGTGAAACCCAAATAATAAAATAAAAATAAAATACTACTAACCCAAGAGCTTTGCTTCTGCCTCTGCCAAGGAAGACAAGGCTCAAAGGATAATTTCTGTCCAGCCTTTACCAGCTGAGGCAGAAACATTACTGAGCTGCATTACTGAGATGAAGGAAAAACAAAAAAGCACACAGGGTTTTGTTTTATTTTTCCCTTCCCCTTTGCACATCTGCCTTGTGTTATTCCCAGAATCCTGATGTCAATGCACCTGAGGGAAGGATTTGGAGAGTGTTACCTGCCCATCAGAACTGGGTGTTTGCAGAGGGCTGGCAGAGCTGTTGTAGGTGGCACTGGGGGACAGCACCATTTGTTGAATTCGCCCATCTCCAAAACTAAATGCAGGTTATCAGAGAGAAATTCTAAAGGTTGATTGCTTCCTTCTCTGCCTTCAAAGTTTCTCTGCAATGTGTTGTGTGCTAACCCACAAAAAAATGATTCAGAAATGGTGCTGAGCATTGTAGTGAGGAAAGAAATTGTTATTCAAGCCAATCCTTGGGCTGGCTTGGGATCTCCTTTCAATATTAACACAGCTTGCTACTGAAATTGGGACAAACTCTCCCTTTGCCATGGGTGCTATTACTCCAATGAGTAAAAAAAATGAATCTACATTCATCTCAGCTTTCAGGAATAGGCCTTTAAATCATGACTAAATGCATGGCAACTGTGTGATATAACATGGTAAATACTCAGAGTAACTTATTGTTTATTTATTTTATTTGGTTTTACATACCACAGTAACCAGATGCATTCAAATTTTTTTATGGTCTTTTTACATTTCCCATTCCTGTCCTCTTTAGAATGGATTTTAAGTAAATAGATAAGTGAATCAGGTTAAGCTTTTGCACTGGTATAAGCCCTTCTACACCTGCCAGTTTCTCTGGAGATGTTGTTTATGGCCATAATTGATACTATTGAAATGAAATACCGGGAGACCGTGTGTCTGACTGCTGGAGTATGACAGGTAGCTCACTTTCCTCCTTTTCATTTAAGTAAAGGCTCTCCTTGGACCACATGTCTGCCCCACAGAAATATGGCAGAGCTGAATTCCCAGATGTAAGTGTGCTGCCTCCATGCTGTCCCTGCTGACATTCAGCACTGGTTATCCAAGCTTTCATCTCTTCGTCTTTAAAACACTGCCATCTGTTGTTTCCAGACGGTTCAGTCTTCTGTTTATCCAAAACTTTGTTCCAGGCCATATGGAAAAAATATCTATTTTCAATTAACCATCATATTTTCTTAAAATATACTACAGTGATGAGAAAAAAAAACAGGCCTTGCTTACGCAGAGCTTCTCATGAAGGGGATGACATTTTATTACGCACTGGAGTTTCAAGATTTTGACCATGTGGACATTCAGAACATTCAGATATCACAGAAGCTGCCAATTTTGCAATAACACAAACATGCTTGAAGCATTTGAAAGCTGTTATCATATATATGTATGTATTTAATTGATATTAGCACATTAATAAAATCATTTCCATAGACCACTTTTCTAAATAGGCCATTTTCAGAATTTTCTTTCTACAGTCAAAAACTCCTCATAGAATCAAAAAATGGTTTGGTTTGGAAGGAACCTTGAAGATCATCTCATTCCAAACCCCTGCCATGGGAAGGGAGACCTTGTAATTTTAGGTTGCTCAGGGTCCCATATTGGCTCTTCCAGGTTAATTTCTTCCCAAAATTCTCCTGTACTTGTGCTGTGAGTCCCTATCCTCACCACGAACCAGAGGGCAGTGAAAAAAAAGAGACAATGACGACATTGCCTTCAACTCAGAGCAGAAATGAAGGAGGTAAAAAAAAGCCAGTAGAGGTGCTCTTCCGGGAATTCATCTCAGCGAGATCAATTCCATCTTTTCTTTCCTGAACCTGAGTTTCTGATAAAACAATTTTCAATTCTAAAAAGTGAGGGGGATACCAGACTTGGGCCAAAATAGATTTCTTCAAGACTGAAAAAGAAATAAATATGAAAGGATGTTATTTTTAGGAACAGACTATGGTTGTCATTCCTCAGTTCAAAGGAATATTTAAAATGAGAAGTTGAGTTTCCATTCAAAGCCATCCTCTTTGAAGCAGAATAAAGGCCTGGCCTTCCATCCTTCAAACAACTGCAAGATTTTCTCCTCCTGAGTTACAGTCTTGTCCTCCTAGCCACCCACAGGCAGCAGCCTCCCCCAGATACAGGCAGATTATGGCTCTTTAAAGTGACCCAAGTTGAAACTAAAGAGGGAAACAGGTGCCAGGTGGCCAGCACAGACTGGTACAGAACTGCCTGTGTCTCTTGAGCTGCTCCTCACCTCTTATTTTCCAGCTCTCAATGTAGCCAGAGAGAAAGAGGAAACAAAAGGCAGTGGTCAGATGTGGGAAATCCTGCAGGCGAGAACAAAATCTAACTGCATGTTAAGTGTACAGACAATATTATTATGTGTTACATTTAATTAGTCAGAGAATTAGCAAGCCCTAGCTGATCACTGGTTCCTTTCTGGTGGATAATTACAGGCTGCTTCTCAGCTTGAAACAGTGCCAGATATATTTTTTTACCCATTGCTTGTAGTACTTCATCCAATTTTCATCCACTTGAGAGTGCTTAACTGCATATCCACCAGAGTTCCAGAAAAGGAAATTGTGTGAGTGCTGTGCAGAACGTGCTATCTTAGACAATTCAGTATCTTTTGCTGCTATTTTATATTATTTTATCTTATTTGAATGATCAAAGAATACCTGGCCAAGTGGGCACTTAGATTGATCTTAGCTTTTGCATTTTCCAGAAGCTTAAAATTTAACACCCTTCTATAAAGCCCATCTCTGTGGGACATTGGGCTTTTTATCAGCTCATTTTACCTGCCAGGAGCTCATTCAGCCTTTTCCAAAACTACTTCTTTTAAAAGTCTTCAGTGTTTACATCTTAGTGCCAGTGAAGTGGAGGTCCCCAAGTGATAACTTCCACTTGTGGATCCATTTCTCACTTTTCCTCTGGCAGCAGTGATCTGTAGCTAGGAGTGTGCTGTGCTCATAAGCAAACAAAGTCTTCACATGAATTTACAGCCAAGAAGCTTTTGGGATTACTGAAAAAGAAAATAGGGTTGTTTTTTTCCCCTTACAGGAAATTTTAGGTACAAGAACATAGTGCAGTCCTGGGTGCAAGATTCCCAGCCAGCTCCAAATGGAAGCATACAGATATTGGGAACAACAATGTTTTCAGCTCAGTGTTTATTTAGGAATAGCAGAGGGAAAGAGGCTGAGGCAGACGCCCAAACTATGTTAGGAAATGCAATAAGAATATATTTCCTCTAGCTCCAGTGACTAGAAAGAAGCATGACAGAATCAACCTGTGATCTGACTTCTCTGTTTTCCATATGGTAATGTGAAAAATGGCATGTCATGCTTGGGCTGCTGTGATTTTTGGATGGTCTCTTCCTCTGGAGGGGAGAATTATTCTCCAAAATGATCATACAGCCCCAGAGTGATCACTGCCCATTGAGGGGTCCATGGATGGACACATTTTCCTCATGGCTCTGAGATGATAGAGAACACCCTGCTCCCTGAAGACACTCCTGCTGTTCTTGAGCATCAGCACTGATGTCTCTGATATGCCAGGTGCCTCTAGATGGGTAGTAGGGGTTTTCAGTGGTTTCAGATTTTCAGTGGTTTCACAGTCAGGAAAGCATGGGAGCCATCCACTGCCAGGGTGCATGTTCACATTCAGGAAAGCCTTGTAAGAGAGATTTTAACTGTGTCTGCAGCTGGGCAGGGCTGACATCAGGCAGAACTTCTGAGTCTGGAGATGTGCTGCCTGGAGGCCAGGGAGCACAGTGAGGTCTGTGTCACCTTCAGTCCTCTGGAGTTTTAATGCATTAAATATTTGCCAGTCTCTTAGTACACACAGTTCATGATCATGTTGCAGGACTGCTGAAAGAGCTGCACTGCCCCTGGGTCCTGTTCCTATTCCAATACATAAATTATTAATTCCCTCTTTGTTCTCATATATTCTTTCATGTACTTTGATGACACAGCTTTGGTGACTATTACCAATCTTTTTACCTTGGCCCACCCCTGTTGGTGGCCGAGGCACTAAATTTCCATTGTCTATGTGACACAAATAAACAAAGAATCTCTTCTAAAGGAGTCTTTCTCCAGGGCTCCTGTTGTTCTCTGTGGTTTATATCTGAGACATTGACATGGCAAGCAAAAGCTCGTACCTTGCTGTTATGAGAATCACTTAAGGATCATTTCACTTATCTCCATACAAACAAGTCCTGCTGCCCAGAGATGTTCTGGGCTGTTGGAAACATCCCGGTGAGTCTGTCTGACTTGTCACAAGTCCTGTAGGACACCTCTGCCTTTCTGAGGGGACAGCTGGGAGGGAGCTCAGCTCTGCTTGGCAAGCACAAATGGACAGAGATAAGTCATAAGGCAACAGAATTGAGTTCTTGGTCTCTATTTTTTCCCAGCCATGCTTTAAATGGCGTTTTTCAGTTTGAGCCAGCTGAGAGCTTCTTGGCAAATGCGGCCCCAGGCTAGAAGCTGCAGAATGGCTGCTTCTGCCACAGAAAGAGAGAGAAAGGAAGATGAGGAAGGTGGGACAAAGTGAAAAGGAGAAAAGCCCTGAAAGATTGGGGATTTTAGACCTAACACAACAGGGGATGTTTCTATATGTGGCTGATTGTGCTGCAGCAAATTCAGCTCACAGCAGAGATGGAAGGAGGAATTTTAGTGATTGTCCAAAAATCTCCTTAGAAAACAGCCTAGGCATCCCAATATTTTTATACACTTATCAGTCAATATCTTTAGGTGTTACTGTGCTCACAAAGTGACTGGAAAAAATGACATCTATTTGCTCCACAGATGCCTTAACCCAAGAGGTGAAAATTGGGCTTTGGCAGACCCAAAGTAAGAGAATCTCAGTGTCCTCATGACTGTGGGAGCCCATGTGGGCAAAGGAAAAGAAAAAAAAGGTTGAGATTTGGGGAAAATTGAGAATCTGGCAATGAGAACTGGCACTTCTGAAGGTGGGAACTGGTCCTGAACTTCTGCCTGTCTTGAGAGAATTATCAAAGCTAAGGGGTTTAAATGTCAATCCCATTCTGCTACTGGCAACATGAAAATAATTCCTGGACATGTCTTAGACCTTTGTTGCTGTTAATTGTGTGTTGAAACACAATTGTGTGTTGAAACTCACCAACTGGTGAGTAAAGTCCCTTGGCATGAAGTGCTTCATGTCCTGTACTAATTTAAGATTTCCGTTTTTCTATTTGAGTGTGTATGACAAGTGTAATTCATTGGTCAAGGATGTTGAGGGAAATGAAATATTAGAGGAAGACAGAGAAGCACCACATTGAACTGAATGAGTTTTTTTCTAACTGGTGCATCCTTGGTAGAATTTTTAGCTTAGCTACAGGACAAACCATAACCATTCTTCATGGTAGTTTGAATGATGCTGCATCAGACATTACAAAAGGCTAGTGTGAGGAGAACAGTTTGCAAATATGCAAGTGTCTTCCTTTCTTTCAAGGTAAAACTCATCCAAATATCTCAGATGCTGAAATTTGAATAGCTTTATGGTTCATAATCTAAAAGGGAAAAATAAGGGTAAGTTTATGGTATTACCCATGTCCTCTCTCAGATGTCACTCAACATGCTGATCAGTTACATTTTACCTAAATATATAAATTTGTGCTGAGGGTGATAAGCTGTTTGGAAATAAAATCCACAATCAGGGATGGAAGTTAGGTAGAACCTACTGTTTAACTGTAAATACAATAGATCTGTGTGTGTGAGATGGAGGGATTGGCTGGGACTCGGAGACAGCCAGTGATCTCAGAATACAGGAGCACTGTTCAGCAGAATGAACCATTCCTCTGAAGCATTTTACTGTGTCCTGTGACAAAAGCATGCATTTGGGTATGGTCACTTCCCAATGCTTCCCCCAAAGAGGCAGAACCTTGTGTGCAGCAGGATCAGCCCAGTGCTGGCAGGAGACACGGGCAGCCTTGTTCATCACCACTCTGCTGAGTAACCTTGTGGCCTCATCCTCATCACCCCGTGTCATTCCCTTACCCTGCCTCCTGCTTCATCCCCTGGCCCTTTGTTCGGCTGCAATTAGGGTGTCAGCCTCTCAGGGCACTGACACGTCCCCTTATCTCTGTGGAGACTTTTGTGACCTTAGCAGAGATGAATGGGAGACCATGACCTCTTGCATAGCATTGCTTTGGATGATTTTGGTGATGGCTCCCCTCTCATCTAGAGCACATTTAATCATGTAATACATCGACTTCCATCTGGTTTGCATATCCTGAAAAAGCTGCTGAAATGGAATGGTTTTATACTCAGCTGCATTCCATGCAAAGGCTTTGCAAACTTTGGTAGGCTGATTAAAATGGATCTCTCCCCTCTCCCCACCTCTGTTGTGATGAGATCCAGTGGGATTTGCCTTGGATGAAATCAATAAACTTCAACACTGACTTCTTTATAGTAAAGAAAAGTCAAGCCCAGCAGAGAGGCGTGGGAGATGAAGGTTTTATTCCTGTTCTGATCTCCTCTGTGACCTTGAGGATGTTGCCTCATTGCAGCAGCTCCCATCCTATCTATACTTTTTGTATCCTAGCTGCTGAGGCTGGAAGTGCTTTCCAGGGGAAGGATTGTTGCTGCATGCTTATGAAGTGGCTCACCAGCCGTCATCCTGATAGATATCTTAAAGCTCTTTTGTGACATCCCTAAAATAAGATATTCTGACAGGAGAAACAGCTTCTACTGACAAGAGAAGTAAGTTCTAATATAGATATGGAAGTGAAGGGACAAGCAGAAAAACAGCAAAGCTGAGAGGCAGAGCCTACTGGTTGCCATAAGTGGTCATTTGGCAGAAGTTATACAAGTTTCACAGTCTCTGCACAAGCAATTCGGCTTGTAATTAGACATGGCACAAAAAAAAAATTCCCTAAACAACAAACACACAGAGAAAACCTCAAACCAAAATGCCTCCTTTTTGGCAAACAGCTTTCTTTTCTTTTTGTACTGTACTAGCGAAATGAATGTATTGCTCAGTGCCGCTAAGAAATCTAACTAAATATTGTCAAATCTTATTTTTTCAGACATTTCTGCTACACATAGCAGCTATAGTTGGGATGGAGGAGGTTAAAATTCTCAGAAGACTGTATTTATTTTATCAGATTTCTCAGGGTGCTTCTAATGCTTGGATCTTGAGCTGATTGCAAAAGCAAAAATTAGTAGGGATCTGCACTCCTAATAGGATCTGCACCAGTTGCAAGCCTGGGGCCTCAGGGCAGAGCCATCAGCCAAGCCTGCTCAAACAGAGGTGGAGATCCCTCTGCCTAACAGCCATGCAGCCAGAAAACATCTGTATTTTCAACTGAGCATCTAAAGCTGGTTGCCTGCCTTTTCAGAAACAGCCTCTAATCCTATTTATGACCCTGTGACTGACAGGCATCTGCATTCCAGACAAAGTACAGAAGAGTTCTCAATTACAGGAAATATGTAGAAAGTTGCAGCAGGTTATTTGCTCATTAGACTTCCCCCTCAGTGACTGTGGGAGTGCAAGGCATGTTGGTAAACCCTCCTGCTGCCCATCATTTTTCTGTCATAATGTGATCAGCCATTCATTCCTAATGAAAAGCTAATGCCTCGAGAGAATCCAAAGGTTGGAGTTCAGAGTGGCTTCTTAAGAAGATAAAAGGGGCAGAGCTAATTCTGAACGGATGTCATTTGTGTTTCCATGTGGCTGTGCCTGCTTTCATCTTTTTTTAAAACCTGTCCAGAGCTTCAGCCTTTCTCAGTGTTAATGGATTTTTAGTGTCACTGAATTGCCTGATAAAGGAAAGCAGAAGTTTCTCATCTCTATTGACGTCTTCTTTTAGGGAGGGGAAGAATTGACTTCCAAAGGATCAGCTGATGCCTGTGCCAGGCTCTGTCCTCAGCAGCCATGTAGCCATGGCCAGACTATCACAGCACTTCTCAATTGTACATCATCCTCTTCCCACTTCATGGGTGGGGAACTGAGATAGGAGGTGAACCATGACTGGGAAAAGTTAATCCATCTTGTCAGTGCTCTATCAGACATTCACTCCCCTGTTTCTCACTTTGGTGCTCTCATTACTACTGCTTTTCACCTGCTGAAGGCATGAGCTAGAAGTAGTAATTTGGGGTGTTTCCACTACAATTTCTAGGGGAAAAATAATGAAGTTTACTTCCCTGTGCTGGGAAGAATGAGGCAGGCATATCCCCTTTGCCTCAATGCACTGCTTTGGCCAGGATTTTAAGAGGATTAATTATTGTCTCTTCCAGGGGGTCAGAGGTTCATATTCAGCCTTTACAGGAAATTGCAGTTTGATTGCCTTCACTTTTTCTATACCACACCAGCTCATGCCAGGGACAATTCTGTGATCCTGATGATTATCCCAGGATCCCATGAGGTGATATATATAACCACTGTTATATTTAAAGTATGCTGTTCTGGATGTTCAATGTAGATGGATCTGTGAGCATCCTCACACAAGAGTCTGCGCTGGCTGCTTGATGCTGCAGCAAAAATACAGAACATTTCTGATCCTTGGACAGGTCCAGAAGGATAGTTCATGTGTGGGAGCAGTGGATAGTTCCCAAAAGCAACCTGCAAGATGCATAGAATTCAGGATAAATTGGAGATCATCCCAACCGATGGTGAGATCCTCCATGTTCACACATGGTTGACAGCTCAGTGATGTTTTCAGTCCAAGTTATTTGCCCACCCCAAAGCCTCACATCCAAAGGATCTGAGTTAATTCCAGGAAAATGTGTGCCCATTTCAGACATAAAAGACTGAGGGGAGGTACAACAGAGAGGAGTTGTGTGAGTGCATGTGAAAATAATAAGTGTCCCTTTCTCTGCCCCCCTTCCCAGCACCCACTGCTCTGGAATACTCTGGGCACCTTGACAAAATTTAACTCAAACAATCTTTTCTAATTGGTCAGCATGTCCTTAAGTAAACCTTAAAACCACCACAGAGTTAGGCAAGAGAGGAAATAGCAAATCCTGACATCTCCTACACATGCAATGCCCGGAGCAATGCACGGAGAATTAGGAAGAAACAAAAACATCTTGAATTTCTCCTTGAAAGTGTTTGCCACAGCTGGGCTTTGGCATGTGATAGAGGAGGTTATCAGCATCACAGGTCTCTGCAGATGAAACTATTGTTTTATTGGCTAATTGAATATCTTTGACCTTAGCAAACAATACAGTAATAATACAATTAACTTTAGTAGAAGTCTCCAAATGATGCAATTCCATAATCCCTGAAATTTCAGCAGATTCAAGTGCAGATCACCAAAGAGACTCAGCATCAAAAAGACTTGACTTGAAAAGCAGGACAGGTAAAGGATGAGAGGAAAAATTCAAATGCGTTTTGCTGTTGGGAAGCTGCTATGGTGTGCTTAGCACCTGAGACATCTGATTTAAAAAAAATCATGAGATTCTCTTCTTCAAGAGATATTTCCCACCTGTATCCTTCAGGTGTCCTGTGCAGGGCCAGGGCTTGAAATCCAAGGATCCTTGTTGGTCCCTTCCAACACAGTGCATTCTATGATGCTGTGAAAAATGTTGTCACTCTCTGTGGCTCACAACATTGTTTTATTAATTACTGTTTAATAAATAACTGTTCTTCTGAATATTTTTACAGCATTAAGAGTAACACCATTTTCCCTTCACTGCCTCCTCTCCTCATTGTTCTGACCCTATTGCATGTGGCACTTCCAGTGGGATGCTTTTGGGACGGAAGAGGAGGAAGGAACAGGAGAGGAGTAAGGAACCCTTGTTTTCACATTCTGGTTGAATGTGTACTTACTGTACTTACTTCATGAGTTACTGGATGGAAACAAAAACCTCCAAGAGTAGTTTTATTATCTGAATACATTTGCTTTTTGCCTCAGTCTTACACAATGAATTTCATAATTCAATAAAATGGTGTGGAAATGTTTAATTACTTTGCTGCCACCTTGAGTCTTTTCCATTTAATAAATCCAGGTTTTATGTTTGTGGAGTGCCTCATACCCTGTATTTTAATTTGGATTCTGAGGTTTAAGGTGCTACTGCTGAACAGGAGGGAAGCATTGTCTGGCTATCCCTGTGATACCTTTCCTAACTGAGAATCAACAGCTCATGAGGCTGTACCCAGCTTATTTGAGATGTGGAATTGCAAAGGCTGTCCTTCAGTGTGCCTGGGGCTATTTGATGACAAATGTAGATGATAGGACCTTGGTTAATGAGATGTGCCCAAAAGTACTCTAGGGACACACACATTAAAATGGTTCATGGAGTACAACTGCTTCTCCATGGTCAGTTAAAACAGCTCAATGTGGCATGAAACATAAGTAAAATTAAATTACTTCTTGTCTCTTGACCTGAACATATCAGAGCTTCAGATAACTATATATAGGCGATGGAAAAATTCATTGCCTATAACGAACATTGTTTACAAAATTCTCTAAATAGGGCTATTTTCCATTGCCAAATATAGACTCTTAAATGAAGCAGGAAAGCCAAAAGCCCTGCAGAACTGCCTTTATCATGTCTGAAGGCAGGAGCTGTCATGGCAATGCTCTGTGCTCTTCTTGGCTTGCAGCCTCACCTCTACCTTACCAAAGCCAGGGAGAATTTTCCCCTTGACTTCCAAGCTGCCTGGAACTGTCCTGGTCATCCAAGATTTGCACACTCATTTTTTGCTTTTTAGCCCAAAATCTTTGTTTTGACTCCCAAAAGGCAGAAAGCAAAGGACATTAAGGAGAACTCTCACTGAAAGCCTTGACAGAGTAACTTTATCTTAATGCTGAGGCATCTATGGATACTCTGTTATTTTTGGAATTATTTTGGCAGTTCAGAGCATGATCAGAAGGAGCTGAACACTCACTCTCTGTGCTGAACAAATAAACTTGTCCACAATGATGTTATAGGGAGTCATTCTAATTACACTCTTAATATCCACCAAAACCAAGCCATGCCTTGGAAACAGAGGTATCCAAAAGCAATGGTAATGTGTGATTATGGTCATGGCTGTTTTATAAATCCCCTGGGAATGGGGAAAAAGATCAAACAGGAGTGCTGAGAGTTGGAATAGGCATAGTGGGAATGCATCTTCTGTTCTGGTAAGTGTGCACCTAGTGGGGGCAGAAAAGTGGCCTTTCTGAGGGGTGGTGATCCTGAGCTGGCTCCCTGGCCTGTCTGACAGGGAAACCAGCAGCCCTTTCCCATGAAATGCCAGGCATAACTACAGAACTAAATTTAAATAAATAAATAAATCCCAGGTGAACTCCTAGTCCCCCTTACATTAAATTTCAAGCTTCCATGGATTTCCATCTTCAAAGAAAGTATAAATCCTTTTGTCTCAGATTTGAAAAAAAAATAAAAAAAAAATCCCTATCATCGAGATGAACAAGACTAAGATAAAAGAGGGTAAATAAAACAAGCACAAAATGATAACTTACAAATAAATAGAACTAATTTCACACATTTCTGTTTCACTGAAAGGTATAGTACTTATGAAAATAATGAGATTTTTAATGGCCATCTTTTATAAGAAACCTTCTTCCACTTCCATTATGGGGTATAGGATTCCTCTCAAAATTATGTATTTAATTTTGGAGAGAGGCTTTTGACAAGGGCTTGGAGTGACACAACAAGGGGCAATGGCTTCACAGTGACAGAGAGGGGGTTTGAATTGTATAATAGGAAGAAATTGTTCCCTGTGAAGGTGCTGAGGCCCTGGCACAGGTTGCCCAGAGAAGCTGTGGCTGCCCCATTGCTGGCAGTGTCCAAGGCCAGGTTGGATGGGGCTCTGAGCAACCTGGGCTAGTGGAAGGTGTCCCTGCCCATGGCAGAGGATGGAACGAGATGATTCTTAAGGTCCCATCCAATCTAAACCATTCTGTGATTCTATGGCGATTCTATATGATTTTTTATGGATCAACCATGAGAAGCAGAAATTCTGTTTCAAGTAGAAAATGAGAGGATGAACTCTACCAGATCTCCAGATATAATTTCACACCTGTGAGCAGTGTTCCACATATGGCAAGACTTTTTATAAGTAGAGCCTTAAAATCTTAGTTCAAATGGCTCTTTTTTCCCCCCACCTCTGTTCTTGAAATCATACTTTAGTGTTGGATTAAACAGAATATATGACTCTGACCCTGGTCCATTTAGGTAAGAATGAAACTATTCTGGAATAGTTTTTGTTGTTTTTGCATGTGCCTTTCCAAATTTATTTAAAACGTATGAGAGATAAAATGTTTGAGTCACTCTCAAACTGGGACTATTTGTCAACTAAGACCTGACAGCAGGGAGGCTGGTGCCAAATTGGCAAACCAATGTCCAGGCTTCAACTGGACTTGAATTTTTCTAATTGCATGCGCTGCTGGCAGCTAACAAACAAGAACAGATCCAGCAGTATATAATCTCTGTGCCATTCATTAATTTACTCTCATGAGCCAGTGTGTGCCCTCAGAGACTTTTCCCTTCTATCAGATCATTGTAAGGGATGGATTTAACATACAGCTATCTGGGAACTTTGATGTAGCCCTTGAAGGAAAACTCTTTCTTGTGGAATGAAATGCTAGAGACTGATGTTTTTTTGTCCCTCGGCCTCTTCCAATCAAACATCAGGTGCAGCATGCAAGTGGGCAAACTTCTTGTGAGGAACTGCTGCCTCTCCACTTGGTGCTTTCTTCCTTTTCCCAGCATTTGTAGATAAGGGGCTCTGAGAAGAGCCCTGCAGCTGGGCTGAGTTCTTGCTAAAGCACTCAGGCTGTGGGTGAGCAGCCAAGGCATGATGCTCTAACATGGAGGAGGTACCAGGGAGCTTCTCCTGCACAGAGAATTGGAGAATTCTCCTGCACAGAGCTTGGAATTTCCAAGTTTGTCAGAACAAGTGGCCGGGCAGGAATGGACGCTGCCTTATCTAACTGATTGCATTTGGAATGGCTTCATGCTGCAGAGAGCTTTACAGATGCTTTTTTGAGGGAGTTTAAGCAAAAGACAGCTACCAGAGGATAAGCTGTTTCTGAGGACATTTGGCTCCTGCAGCAAATTCACTTGCCAAAGAAAACTCTGTGTTCCATTTCTGTGAGAACCCCTGGAAACATTTCTCCTGCTGTTGTCTGCTCCTCTCTGCTTTCTCAAGCAAGTGACTATTGTCTTCGCTAGACAGGAAATCTCTTCCTTAGCCTCTTTTTTCCTCCATCAGGGCTGCTTCATTTGCTTCCTTGATTTTCCTTTTGCTAATATAACAGGTTTCTGCTGCCAGCTACTTTATCTCCTTCCTTATGGTGCTGCTTTTCAGCCAACAGCCTTTACAGAAACCTATTTCACCTCTGGAAATCAGTGAAGGGGCAATTTCACATCCTCTAAAACAGCCACCAGTCAACTGTGTGCTAAAGAGCACTGCCCCTGCATGCAGAGCCTTGTTGGACACATCCCTGTCTACAAGAAGTTGCACACCAGAGATCATTATTGTGTGTGGGGTACAAGCACCTAATGTGGCATATGGCAGCATTTGATACAGAAAAAATATGATTTTTTTATGCTCCAATACTGCAAAAACCCCGAATCAATATATCTTCACGTATTCAAGGGAGCACAAATCCAGACTTTACACAATTAAACCAAACTTTAAAGCAGGCTATAAAGGGACTTGTTCTGTTAAAGCATGGAATAATCTTAATCTGCCCTCATGTCCAGGGACACACACACACACATACACACATTGTAAGTTGCTTCATGCTAAAGCAATGAAGAAAACGATTTAAAAAATTTTTCCCTTTCCAGCCGATAAAACTTTTGGTACCTAATTTTTTAAGGAGTGTGTCTGTGGAAAGGGCAGTCTGGCTCAGAAAGCAAAAAGTTTCAAACTCTCAGAAGTTCCATAGCCCTGTTTATCTGCTACCTCACCCAGAGATATTTAAAACAATCATTGGAACATTTCCTGTCTGATTTTCTTATCCCTGCATGGTAAATTCTTCCCACCTGTACTAATGCCTTACATGGAACATTTGTTTTAATGGCAGGGTATAAAGAAGTTCCCTTCAGTGATTGCCTTTGAATTTCTATTATTGAAAAGTCTTGAGATGATAAATTTAGCCCCATGAATTATTTGCAGAATCCATGAATGTTTACCCTCTTAGTAATGTTTGAAATGCAAAATTCAGGTTCCAGCTGCCATATGTTCACCATCCATCACTCCACCTAATTTTCCTCATGGTTGTTCTTGGGTGTAGGATTCAGCCCATGCATCCCTTCTAATCTCACTCCAACATTGCTGCTGCTCCAGTGTGAATGTAGTACAAGAAAAATCAGATTCAGGCCCAGATATTCATTAAGAATCCAATGTTAAGTTGCATCTGGCAAGCTTTCATGGCGTGTCAATAGCATGTAATAAATCATGCTAATGACACATTGTAAAAAAGCTACAACCCACACAGAACATCGAGTGGGAAATACTTCCACTAGGCAGGGGGAACTGGGGTCTGGTGTCACCCTCACTGACATGGTTGGCACAGAACAAATTTGTGCTATAAGCAGGAGCAGAATGAGCCTGATGACATTTTCAGGACATTTCAATTAGTGGGGGGGAAAACCCCACCACGTTTCCTGAAACATCCTGCAGCAGATGGAACCTGCAGGCAGCTCCTCTGGTGCTAAGATGTTTGAGAGGGTCACAGCCCCCTGTGTCTGGAGGCAATCAAAGATAAGTGGTTTATGTGTTGTGTGCAAGCCCAAGTTATTGCATACACAGTGCTTTATTTGCTGATATGAATTTAATGAAGTTTTACAAAGTGAAATATCTCCAATATTGACCCCAATGTTGATTTCATATTTGTGGAAATGTGAGCAGAGCATAGAGTAAAATCAATGTCAGGAGGAAAAGGATGATATTGGGAAAACAGCTAAGACTAACTACTAGTCACAGGGGAAAATATGGAAAAAAACCCCAGTGTTTCAATTCTTTCAGCATTTAACTACCTACATGATCCAATATGAGCAAATAAATCCCATCAGCAACACCATATTTATGTTTTTTTCCATGAAGGTTGGAACAAGATTATCTTTAGAGTCCCTTCCAACCCAAACCACTCCATGATATTATGCTTCTATGGTTCTATGATTCTGTGATTCTATGGTTCTATGATGCAGAAGAACTACTTCAGACCAAGCCTGAGCCCAAATATGTTGCCTATTCATATCCCATAACTGCAGGAATATCCTCCTGACTGTCCCAAAGTCAGGATGCCACCTCTCATGACTGAAAAGAATCGTCATATTTTGGGGGCCTTTATGGTGGCCAAAGGTCTGGGGACACCACAGAGGCTCCAGCTGTCTATGCAGCCATGCTGTGACAATGTTGGGCAGCAGAGATAAGGGGAAAGTCTCTTTTGAAACTCCTGATATTGATTAGGTATCTTCAAAATCTCCTGTGCCATCAATGAGTTGTTTCTGCTCTCACTGAAAAATATTTGACACTGTAATTCAGTCATAGAAGAGAGGAAAGCTGTAAATCCATGACTTATTTTGAGCAGCTGAAAGCACTTTAGAATTGTTTCAATTAGATGGGCATCTATTGTGAGTATTATGCTGAAAAAGCAAACTAGAAACATCAGAGTAAATACATGAGCAGTGTTGCAACGACTTGCGATTTTTAAGGGTGCTTTTTGATTATTTTCTTTCCTTTGTGGACCTCTGGAATGTATCTTAGCACTCTTCAGCGGTCAGAGTAACTCAGCAGTGATGGCACCTCACTCCTTCTGTGATGGAGCTGTCACAAACACCCTGCTGGAGCATCCCCTCCCTGGGTAGCTTTGTGCACGTCAGTAAATCCAGTCCTGCAGGCTTGTGCAGGGGTGCACAGCCTGAAGTCCACAGCAGTTCTCATATGCTTAGAGTTAAGGACATGCTTCAATATTTCCAGAATCAGGGCCTGCCTTCTCCCAGTGGGGAATTGTGCTCTTCCAGAGGCTTTTGCCCCAGTGTGCTTGTGGAAATCTGTCCCTTTAAGTCTTGCAGAGCTGAGCTGCTCCAATCTCCCTGTAGCCATTTTGCAAGTGCTGACTGCTGGGTGCCTGTTCTGATTAGTACCTGTCTTGCTTTTCCACATGCCTCTCCTTCCACCTCGGCAGCTCACACATGTAATGATCCAAAAAGGTTCACCCAGAGGTAAGTCTGACTTTTCTTTTGTGTTTGATTGTGGTGAAAATGCTGTAACACATCGTTTTTGGCATGAATGTCCATAGCTTTGAAAAATTGTCTCTGTTCTCTGGTACTGAAGAGCAGGGTCTGTTCCAGGATGCAGCACTTTGCGAGATTACACTGATTAAACACACTTCTGAAGGCTCTTTCTCTTGCAAGTTGAAGGAGTATTTTTGTTTTTCTCTCTAGCTCAGGCAGCTTCACCGTCAGTGGTAAATGCTTAAAACAGGTGCCAGACAGGTGCCCTGTTAATTGCATAAATATAGTTCGTTTTGCAGTAGTTTTGGATTTGAAAATACAAGGCAGAGGTAGCAGCTGAAAGTAGTTAGAGGCACTGTAGCTGAAGAAAACGTGATGTGTCAAACAAATGTCAATTCTCTGTCATGCACTGCGTCACAAAACAGCAGCAATGAATGTTGCCATTCTTGATACATCCCATATTATGTCAGCTAAAAATCTGGATGCTACTGAATGGTTTAAAACTAGCTCCTGAAGAGTAATATGTAATAATACTGTGATAATGAGGATACTGGAATAATAACTTTGGAATAATAAAGTGTAGTATTTGCAAGAAAAGCAAGTCTATTTGGAAGCCTGATTTCCATCAGAAACCAAAAGTTTTAAATGAAAGAGCTGACAGGCTTGCCTACAAAATAATATAACAGCAGGGGATCGACAGAGTGTTTTTCTATGGATGTGGTTAGCCTGCAGGAAATTCATAAGTAAGCTCAGGAATCTACCCTATTCTTCCGGAATGCCAACAGATTATCCCAGAGAAAAATGTGAGTAGTGGCTATTACATCATACAGCAGTCAGTTACACTGCAAGATGACAGTCCTTTTCTGCTTTGTGCCTCTTCCAAGCTTTGCAGGGGATTTAGGGAGAGCTGTTAAGGCTGTAAGACAGAAAACTGCAGAAGTTGTGTCTGTTCTGCATTTGTCACGTATCACAGTCTGAAAAAAAATAGATCTAAAAATTGTAATAGTGGGGAATGCAGAGCTGGCAGAAAGGAGAGTGCAGGGATGCAGAATCAGCTGCCTGTGCCCTGTGCTGTTACAAAATGGGATGCTTGGGAAGTGCTGAGAGGGTTTTCAGCTCCTGAGCCTTGATCTTGTGACCTGTGCCTCTTCTGTGGTAGTGTGAGTTCTTACAGGGCTCATTCTCAAGGAGAGGTGCTGCTGATAGATGAGTATTTAACTGATTGCAACATCCATGGCAACTTCTTGTGTGAGTTGTGCTTCTGGACTTGGTGGAGAGCTCTGCAATCCTGAATTGTGGCACACTTTCAGCCTGTGCTCTGCCTTGGGTCAGCCACTGCCCACACAGATTCACAGAATCCCAGGATGGGTCAGGCTGGAAGGGACCACAGAGGGTCACTGGTGCCACCTCCCTGCTCCAGCAGGGCCATCCCAGAGCACAGAGCACAGGATTGTGTCCAGATGCTTCTGGAATATCCCCAGTGAGGAGACTCCACACCCTCTCTGGTCTCTGTTCAGCCCTGCCCAGGGAAGAAGTTGTGCCTCATGTGCAGGTGGAACCCCCTGGGCTCAGTCCCTGCCCTGGCTCTGGTGCCATTGCTGGGCCCCGGAGCAGAGCCTAGGCCCTGCTCGGAGCCCTCCCTGCACACAGGGACACCCAGGGCTGAGGGCCCCTCTCAGCTGGGGCTCCTCTCCAGCCTGGACAGCCCCAGCTCCCTCAGCCTTTCCCTGGCACAGATGCTCCAGGCCCTAAATCATCTCTGCAGCCTCTGCGGGCCCTGCTCCAGGAGCTCCCTGTCCCTCCTGTGCTGGTGATCCCAGAGCTGGACACAGCTCTCCAGATGTGTCTCCCAGGGCTGGGCAGAGGGGCAGGATCACTCCTGACCTGCTGGCACTGCTCTTCCTGATGCATCCCAGGATTGCACTGACCTTTGGGGCCACAGGGTGCTGCTGGCTCATGGACAGTCACAGCAATCCTAAATGGCAGGGCCAGGTTTTGTCCTTGGAGCAGTGGGAATAGTTCAGCTGGACACTGGGGCAGAATGGGGGTGCTCATCCCTGCAGGATCTGACATGCCCCTGGGTTTTGTGAATCACTTCAAATACCATCAGCAATGGAGGCTACTTTCTCAGCCTCCTGCTTTTGGTGCACGTGCCATAGGAAGATGTTTCCATGGACTTGCTGCCCAAATGCTGCCCTTACAGGCAGTAGAAAGCATTGTCTGGTACAGAAGAGATGCCTGCTCCCAAGTGTGCTCAAACTTGTTTTGATGTGCTGCCTTCCTACTCCTTGGCTTGTGTTATGGGAACAACATCAATATAGTGGGAAATCCTTTTAAAACATCTAATATTTCATTGTTACTTTGAAGGCTGCTGCCCTGGCCTGTGGGACAGAGCTGTGCTGCCATCTCAGAGGAATGTGACCCTGCCTCTCTGCACACGTAGCCTGCAGACGGCATCTTTCCATTCAACCTCCTTGCACTCCACCACGAGGACAACTTTGTTCTGCCTTGCTGTCCAGCTGTTATTTTACAGCTCCGTGTTCCCAGATTAAGGAACTGGTTATATTTTTAACTCCCAAAATGTCTTTCCCATTAGCTCTTTCTCACTTGATCTGCGTGGGTGGCCTGCAGCTCCTTGGCCCCAGCTAACACTTAACCTCAGTCAGTCTTCCAGAGCTGGCTGATCCTGTCACCTGCCCAGCCCAGCAACGGGTCATTGTCTTGCATCCAATTCATCATCCCTGTTGTAAGCTGCACATTGGAGGGTTGGCATTTTGTCCCCACTGCCAAACATCCAAAGGAGTTGGCTCTTCCCCACTCCTTGATCTCTCCCCTCCCTCATTTGAAGCTCTTTGTCCTGGGATTTCCATCTCTGTCTTATGAGCCCTTTCATTCTGGTCAGTGTTGACAGCTTTAACTTCATTTTCAGAGCTCACACTCGTGCTGAAAGCACCTGGGACTTCCCCTTGACAGAATATCTTAATTTGAAATGCTGGGATTTGTAGGTGACCCATACTTGGGACAAGTCTTCCAGCCCATGGGAGGGTTCTGGAATTACATAGTAGGTCCATAAAAAAAAATTAAAACTCACATGGGTTAAAAGGGAATCAATAACTATATAAGTATATGTTTTCCTGTAAAGAGAAATCCTACTTTTTATTATTTTAAGGAAAAACTAATTTTATTAAGGGCTAGATTCATGTTTTCTGGGCACTTCATTCTGACAGTTCCAAAAATCCCTCTCATTTATCTCAACCCCCTTTCTCCTCATAGGTAGTTCCTACTTTTTGCCTGTCAGTGCATGTTGGACTGGGAGACAAACAAAGTCATCTGCAAATAAAGTTGTGATCCTGACAGAAAACAAGTCTATATCCTCATTTTCTCCTTTTTAAGTCTTTGAATTCACCTCTGCCTAAGACAGGGGTGCCCAGCCTGCAGCATTACAAGCTGTTTCCAGCTGGCTAAAAAAATTAATCTCACAGTGTGGTTTTGGCCACATTTCCCTAGAGTCCCCCACATTTGAGTGACAGACTAATAAATTCATGTGGAGAACTAATAAGGACAGAACAAGAAATCAGCTGGGAGGGAAGAGAGATGTGAAAGCAAATGTTAGTGCTGTCCTGACAGCAGCTTGCCAGCTGCAGTGACAGATATTAGTCCTTTTCTTTTAACACCTCTGGATCTCCACAGTGAAGGATCTCCCCCACCCTGACATTGAGAATGACATTAAACAGCATTTAAGTCTGTGTGTTTGCTCTAAATCTTCCATAAATTTTTGGAGCTGTCTAGCAGGGAAAATCTTAGGGCTTTATTGTAGCAACTTGCTTAAGTCTTGGATGGGGTATATGGATGGTAGGAGGGATAAATTCAGATAAATACTTTCTTTGGGCATGTCACTAAAATATTCACCTGCAGTTGTAGCAGCCTTGAAGCAGGTATGGAATAAGAGGTACAAGGCAAGAAGAAAGTTAACTCTCATCATTACCTAAAAGATTTTCTGTTTCCTCGGCACCTTTCAGGTGCTGCTGTCATTCCTCATTTGAAGGGAGGTGCCCAATTTTCCTTCAGACATTAAGATGAGCACCTCAGTCACTGAGGTGGCCTCAGTAACTTCACCCTGGCTCTAAAGCTGTTCCCGCAGTTATCCACAGAATGGTTTTTCCACCTGGCATTCCCACTTATCTCTGCATGTAACTGACTTCCCTTTCCCCAGCACCCCATGCAGGCAATTGCATCTACATCCAAGTCCATTTGAATGACTTTTTCAAGGAAGAATTTATGAAGTGCTGCCAAACACTTTATTGCTAATTTTGTGCTTTGATTTCTAAAAACATGAATGATCAGTTTTATTTGGTGTGTTCTTTTCATTGCCCTATAAATCCTTGGTGTTTTATTGACCATGGCTCAATTATCAAGCACATAACTCAGGACCCACTAGAAATTTTTTGAAGCTTTTTGAAAACTTCCATGGTCTTTGGATCAAGTCTTAAATGCTTACAGATAATCTTTTGTACTTCTTTTACCCTGGGATTTTAAAACAAAATTTTTAGGATGGGAACTGAGAGGATTGATCATATTATTGTTCCATTTGGGGTTTTTTAGTGAATGGCTGTAAGTTCCAGGACTAAAATCACTAATGAACCTTAATATTACCCTGATTCCTGAAAACATCTGAGCATGTGTTGAGCTTTAAGCACCGGGTTAGTGTTACCAACTCTGTCAAAAGACAGCTCTTTTTCCTTTAAAACTGGATGTGAAATTAAGGGCTATTTTGGATCAAGTCTTATGCAAGTTGGAGTGAATTAGGTCTACTTTTATGCAGACTAAACTATGGAACTGGGTCTGAGTAAATCCTGATTGTGGTTATGGTTTTGTTTTTTTTGATAATGGATCTATAAACCACTCTTACAGACAATATTAGCAGAGACACAATAAATGCTTAAGCACAAAAATCTCCCTGACACCAGAATTTCAGCTCAAGCTATTATATTTTATTTTGTTGGGAAACGAATGGATTTTGCAAGGCAGAGGGAGATGAACCCTGTGGGGGAAAAAACCCAATTACTGCAATTACCATAGGTCAGCTTATTTTTTTCCCCAAGTTTGCAAACGTTTGGATTTTGTTTTTCCTCATTTTCTGCTTTCCTCTCCTGAAGTTTTTTGTTTAAGATCCAGTTCTGGCTTTCCAGTGAATTTCTTGATATCAGCTTTTGTGTTATTTTTTGTATTCACACCTCCTGAACTGCAACTCTTCACTCATGGAGCCTGCACTGTTCCCACTGAGAAACCATTGTTTGGAGCAAGGGAATATTAAGTAAACACTTCATGGGAGAATGGATGACCTCAGGGCTGACAGAAGTGGACACTTCAGATTATGTTTAGGCATTGTAAATTCTCTGATATTTATGAAGATTTTATGGAAAAGCAGAGGAAGAGAAAAATCTCAAGGAAATTTTCCTAGCCACAAAGTCAAGTTGTATTTGCAAAGTCAAGTTGTATTGAAGGCTAGTAAAGGCTTCAAAATTCAGGACATGATGCTTAACCAGGATCAATCATTTCAGTTTATTTCAGGTTGTATTTCTGTAATGTTTTTAATGTAGTAAAAGTAATCATGCCAATTATGCTCAATAATACCTACTGAAAAATGCCTGGGAAAGCCCAAACCGTGAAGTTTCTGATGAACTAAAAAGAAACTTGCTTGAGCACCACTGTTCAGCAGGATTGGGATTTTTGTTCTTTGCTCCAAATAAACTGCTGATGCCTAATGCAGTTTTGTTTCTGAACAAGAGCATCTTTACTGAACCTGCAGTGTGCACATGCTGCCTTTATCTCCCAGTTTTCTTGTGCCAGCAATCGTTATGGATTTCAGACTTTAATTCTGAATGCCAGTACCTGCACGTCTAACTTTGATTTCTCATCGTTTCTTCATACAAAACCAAGCCACTGAAGTTCCATCTGAAGCAAGAATCAGAGTTGATTTTGAATTCTCTGCATTGTGGTTCTCAGGGAAGACTACTTAGCTGGTGGCACGGAAAACCCCTGGGGTTTGCCTGGTGAGCTACATTGAATCAGTCTGAGAGCTGCCAACAATATCCCTCTGAGCAGGGCAGAGGTAATTTAAAACATGGAAGTGTAGGTCTCTATAATATATCACATTAAATAATTCCATCAGCATCCATCACAGAGCTTCATGGGTAGCAGCTACGTGGCAAACAGAAATTGAGAGTCTGAGCTCACACAGAGCCCACCACCTGCTTTCAAATGTCACGGATGTAATTCCAAGCTTTATTGTATCAGTAAAAGCTGGGACTAATCCCACTGAAGTCAGACATTAAACCTGCATGAGATCAGAATAAAGCAGAGTATTTATTAGTTATATGTGTGACTTAGACACTTTCCACTATTCACGTTATTTTTTCCTGTTCATTAAGGATTCAAATAAACTGTTCAACAGCAAATACTGCTAAAACAGCTCACCAGATTTTGCCTTTCATTTTATGTGGACCAGGTCCAGACTATTGCAGAATTGTACTGATATTTCTTAAAGTTGGTTTATGAAATGTCATTATGGATCCTTCTCTTTGAGTTCCTGTGGAGGGAGGTGAAGGGCATGCCCTGGAACCGCCTCTGCAATGATGGAATTGTCCTTGTGCTGCCCTTGCCTGAATGGAGAAGTGTGTACTGCAGCTATTCTGTCACTGCTCTCCCCTTTTGTGCCACTGACAGCCTCGAATTTCCCTGGGCATTCATGAAAAGAGAGGAAGGACCTGCAGGGATTTCTAAGCTGCTCTCCTCAATCCAGTCTCGGTACTGAGGTGCTTTTCATTGTTACTCCCCTGCAAATCCTCCCTGCATCAGAGTCTCTGTCAGGAAACTTCACCACATAATTTTGCAGTGAAGGGAAAATAGATCACTGAAAAACTGTATTCAATGAGACTTTTCCTCTTTCTGCTTAAATTCTGTTCTCCAGCACCCTCATACCCTTCTGAGAAAACTATAGGCAGCAGGCCCTTTCTCAGAAACCCGTATCTTCCATTTCTGCAGAAAGAGAGTTTTAAAAAGCCATGGGAGTTTGAGACAAAACTGTTCCCATGAGAACTCTCTCTTGCATAATTGCTGTTATCTGATTATGGTGGGAGAAGGGTTTTTTTTTTTCACCTTTACCCCCGCCTAGGACAAGTACCATGTCCTGACGCCAAGTCTCAGGAATCCAAGATTATTGACCTAGGGAATAAGTGCCTGTGAGTCAGATCCTGAGACCAGGAGAATCCTGAGGGCTGCATTTTAAGTGTTTGAGGGATCTAGTTTTCAAGGAGGCCATGGAATAATTGTTGCCCTATCCATCTCCCATTTCTTCTTCCCATCAACTCTCCAGCTGACCAGAGTCTTTCTCCTAAAGTCTTCAAATGTGATAGCATGGCATGGACGCCATGAATGTGGCAGCTGAGCTCTCGCTCTCTGCAGAAAAAAAGAAAAATTCTTTCCTGGTAGTTTTATCCTTAGGACATAAACTCAGGGATCATGCTCTGACCTGAGATTTGGCTCGTCTATTGGGGTTATTCTGAATGCTCTGTCAGCAGTGTGGAAATGAGCAAATTTCTGTTTTCTGAACTTAATGGGAATCACATTGAGCAGATTTGTGCAATAACGAAGATTACAAAAATTATGCTCCATGTGAGCAGTGAGCTGTGTCACATACAAATCTGACTCGAGATATTCGTAATAACTTGAAAAAAACTGTCATTTGATATTTTAAAACATATTTAATCTCTGAGCCTGAGAAACCAATTCTGTCATTTTCACACATTTGTTTTCACTCTCGGCTGTACAAGTGTGGGGTTTGTAACTCTTATATTGCTCAGCAGCTTTAGAGCCATGTTTCTGCATCATTACCCACAAAGATTGCACACCACGAACCTCTACAAGCAGTAGGTTGAGGTAGTTATTTTACAAAATGTGGTGTGTAAAACAAAACCAAAATTTGTTAAAATTCCTCTCTGAGACAGTGAGAACATAAATAAGAATCAACAGAGGTTATTTGCAGTGCTAGACACAGTATTTTGCCACATACTTCCATTTACAGAGTCATTTCTTTTGTAAATTGCTGCTAAATATATATGTACTGGTCATACCAGACAGTTCAAAACTTATTTTAAAACCTAAATTCCAGAAACTAGACAAAGTAATGAGCAATTTTTATGAACTCATATTAAAAACTTGGCTTGTTTTTTGTGGTGGATAATGCTTCCAATGTGGGCTCCCCCTCATGCATACAATGTGGATTTAGTACCTTCTGAGCCAAATTTTGCCCTCACTTAACAACTTCATAGTCCTGAGTGCTGAAAACAGGGGCTGCACAATTTAACTGAGAGCAAGGCTTCATCATTTGTGCTCAATGAGCGTGGTTAATTCCTCATCAACACAGGGGGATTAACCCAAATTAATAGAGGTTGATTTTGCTTTTGAGTTACTGCTACAGATGATCTAATGGTATTTGTTTAACCCTTATCATAGCAGGAAAAAGCCTTTCATCTGATGTTACAGTTGAACAGCTGAATTCTCCCTTCCTTTCTGAAATCTCTGCAAAGTGTTTGCCACCCAACAGCTCCGACTCCCTGCATTTTTCAACACTTCTTTTGCTTTCCTACAACCTCCATGGGAATATTTTTGCTTAGAGGAAAGGACCATGCTACCTGCCTTCTTATCAGACTCCCCTGGATGAATTATCTGGTCTATCAATGGCTCTGTCTGCTCCTTGTGAAACAGGTGAAGAGTGACAATGTGCTGTGTTTTGGAAAAGGCCAACGCTGCAACCACAGCAGCCTCTTACAGAAGATATGCTCAGATTCACACAAGACATGTTTATGTGAACTGAGAAATTGTCCTGCTGCCAAAGATCATCCCTGAAAGTGCTCAAGGACAGGTTGGATGAGAAACCTGGTCGAGTGGAAGGTGTTCCTGCCCATGGCAGGCGGGTTGGAATGAGTTCATCTTTAAGGTAATTCCCAAATCCAACCACTATAGGATATCCTGGGCATCTGAACCCTTGGACATGCAGAAAGCAAACCTTGATCACCAGCCCTTAATCGTGCAACTCAAGACTGAAATCAGAGCAGGAGATGCGCGAAGGTGGCACAGGGCTACCTCACTCTCTCTTTGCTCCTTGGTTGTTGTGTTTACTTCTCAGTCAGCCACTTCTCAGTCAGCCTGGTCACAATCTCACCTATTGTGTGGGTTAGAGCTCCAAAATAGGACCCTGTGATCAAAATGTCCGGAAACATGAGGTCATTACATCAAAAGGACAGTTCCGTGGTGAAAGTATAGCTTTCAGGTGCCACTGGCTTCAAAGCTCACCCTAAAACAAAGGAAAAATCTCTGTCTGGGGACATTCATGCAAAGCATTACCGCTCGTTGTTCATCAGAGGTGCCAAAGCAGCTAGAGATTGCCAAAAACAATTTAACAAGCAAACAAACAAGAAACCCTCAAAGGGACAAGAAAAAATAGGAAAAGCAAAAAAATTATCCAGCTCATGAATGTAACGAGCTTCAGAAAAAAACCAAACTCTTTTTTTCCTTTTTTTCCCAGAGATTAGCTAAATCATTAAACTAAGGATGTCATTGCTGAACTCTGCAGTCACCTGCCCAGAACTGCAGGGACCCACAGTGGTAGCGAGTGGCTGAGTTTCCCGGGAAAGTTTTTTGTTATCCTCATATTGCTTGTTTTTTTTACACCACATCTGTGCTTGCTTCGTCATTCTGCCATCTGCTGTAACAAAATACAGACAAAGCATTTCAGAGAACAACCCCTCCACACTTTAAAGTGCTCCAAGCTGGAGCACAGCCTTTTACTTCTCACAAGCTGCATGTAGTGCTTATTATCCTATCCTACTCCTCCTCCTCTTCCTCCTCCTTCTGCCCCACATCCATGATGAATTACACACGCTTAGCAAGCATGGAGAGCACAGAATCCCATTGCTTTTGCCACAATGTTTCTATTAAATGAAACTAATGTTCCTGTGCTTGACTTCGCTGCGCAAACACATTCGCCAAGAGGTCAGAGATAGCAGGTCGTTATCATGAAATTTTTAATTTTGGAACTCCCAATCAGGCTCGTTTCCTGTTTGGTATTGTCTGCAGATACACAATGCAAAAGCCTCGGGTTGCTAAAGAATTGAAATAACAGAGTATGAGAAGAGTGGTTTTGAGCACACACTCTGTAAAGTCCAGTCAAAGTTTCTTCCTGGTGCAGCCGCACAAATCTCTTGGTAGCAGTAAACTCTCTGCACAGACTTCATTCCTGAACACATGTTCAAAGGTGATAAAATAAATGCAGATGGTTTTCCAAAACCTCAGTGGAGCATTTTTTGCTGTTACTAAATGGACTGGAAAAAAACTAGGGGGAAAAAGTGGAGAAAATACAGTTTGACACAGACAGGCAATTTCAGAACAGCATTGGGTCATTTGGGAGAAAATCTAAATAAAATGTGTGCTTATAATGATCTATTGGCAAAACAATATTGACAGCATCTGAGCAGCCTAATGGAAGTGATTTTTAGAATGCTTAAATTAAACTGGCGTTGAGAGCTGAATATTTTGTTTAATTATTTAACACAAACAAGAAAGGAATTGGATAGGAATTTTGAATTCATTGTGCCATGACCAAAGTTGACAATAAAACCATCCCTGGCTACAGTGAAAAGAGAATCAGACCTTAACAAATTTATTACAGGCTTTGTTTACAAACTCATTACAAAATTATACAGCATCTTATGCGTACACAGGATTTACAGGAACGCGTTACTGATGTGTAGGATTGCTTTGCTCCCTGATCAAGATCTGCAGGTTTTTCTTCACTTGGGGCCTGATCCAGCTTCCACTGGAGAAGGTGAGATTTTTTATTTTTTTTTTCCCGTTGACTTCAGTGGAAGCTGGATCAGATCCAGTGGGTAACACTTCCGCTCATTGTTTTCCTGGGGTGGGAAAGAGATGCCGGTCTAATAACCATACACACCACGCTCCGTTCTCATCTCATGTGTTTCAGATGACAGGCATATTTACTCCAAGACATTTTTGCTGGCTGCTTGTTAAATACTTGTTAAAGTCAAGAGTCAAAGACCAGTTCCTGTTACTGGATTTACAGTGGAAAATGACAAATGGCTTTCTTTGAACCTTCAAAGAATGAACGTCCCTTGATTTTCAGTGAGCAGAAATAAAGGCATTGGAATCAACCTCGACGTTGTTTACATTGTTATAAAGATACCTTTTCTACCCTGTCTTCAATAGATTTTCTCTGGATTTACAGTAATGTAAACAAAAGTGACATCCACACTGCAGGAGCAAGGTAGTTTCTAATTAATGGGATTCCACCAAGCTAAATTGGTCTTCTTGACTGCTCACATGGAGATAGACCTATGTGGCATAGTGAAACAAAGAGACCTCCAAAGTTAAAGTTCCATAACTATATCAGGTCTCAGTTGCTCCCAGCATCTGCAAACAATCTACTTGGCAACTCAGGGTGTAAAATCAAGCTTTTAATTTACAAAAAATTCCAGCGGGTCAGAACTCTGAAAAATATGCTTATTTCCCCAAGCCAAAAAGGTTAGTTAAAAATTAAACTTTCCTACTAGGAATAGTAGCAAAAGCTCTGTGGGGTTGGGTTTTTTTTTCCTTTTTAAAATTTTTGCCAAGAAATGAGAAAAATTCTAATCAGATCTATCAGATACTGAGTTCCTTGTTATATTACATCCTCTTATTTTAATGACTGCCTTGGTATAGAACCTCTGAAGTTGTTACTGCTTGAAGCAAAGCTAGGATTTAATGCTGCAAGGTGATGATATTTCCTGTGAGGTAAATACCCTGGCCTCATGCTGAAAATTGAGATGATTCTCAAAAGCTGTGCTTCTGGCCTCCCCTGAAGAAAACACCCATGTGCTCCAACCTGGCTTGCCTCAAGGCAACCTGTCCAGCTTCCTGGTGGTTTTACGGTGTGCAGCACTCTCTGTAAGGGATTAGGGCAGACCGCACAGTTTGCTGCCTTTCGTGGCCTGTTGCATGTTTGAAGCTGGTTTTCCAGGAGTGAAAACCGTATGAACAAAGGCATCCTGCAGCCTCGTGTTGAGGGCTCTGATCTCGTTTCCATTGGTGATGATGAACATGCTACAGCAGCAAAAGCTGTAGCTGTAAAGCCCTCAGGAAAAAAACCTGAGGGTAAAACTTTCTGAATAGCTGGTATTTCCCAGCCCTGGCTGTGGGTTGGCTCTCTCTGGACACAGATAACGTGCAGCCCAATCTGAATTCTGTTCCTAGCCAGGAACTCTCATTTGCTTCCTGGGAGTGGGATCTCATCCAGGGCATTGCACAGCTAATGCGTAATGGGACATCTCTTCAAGTAGTGTCATTATTTCTGTCTCTGTGGAGCTACATGACAATCCAAAGAAGAGTCTGGGGTAAGTACATGCTAGCACTTTGTCTGTCCTAAGCAACAACTCATATGTTTAATTAGGGAACTTCAGTATAACCATATACTTCATGGATTTTAGCCACCATCCATTTCACATTCCTGTGAAAGCTACCAGGTCTCTCGAGCAGTTCAACACATATTTCCCCCTGTGAAAGATGGAGAATGGATTGCTGAGAAGAAGGAAACCTTCATATGGGTGTGTGGCTTTGATATCCATGCCAGGATATATCTTTCTTTACTACAGTTTGCAAGCCAAGGGCTCTTTTAAGGTTAAAACACCACCAGCTTTGTTTCTAATTTAAAAATTCAGACAGAGAAGAATGATCCAACAATGCAAGCAGAAGAGAATTGGTTCATGTGAGGAGGAAGAGGCTGATCACAACAAACCATCTTTTATGTATTACATTAATGATCCATTTAGATCAGTTCTTGGCTTCAGCAAGTTTCAATTACAAATATTTCAGATTTTTTTCATATTTTATCAATGATGCACTGGCAGCATTAGAAACAGTTGCAAAACAAATGTGCTTCCTGGATTACTAGCAGCCATTCTGAAATACTAACAGAGGGAAAATGGTCATTTCATTGGCAAAACTGGCATAATACACAGAAACTTTATTTTAGGGCTACCTGATGCCTGTAAATTTGACATTTTTTGCAGGCGACAACACGTATTTTGGTCCTTGATATTTGTTTTTGTTTTTTTTTAGTGGTGAGGAGTCAATGCTGCAGATCCAATTAAATATGAATGTATAGATCAGGGAATATAAATATGTACACAAGCCTTGGCATTGATCTGATTTTTAACAAGTTTACTAAATGACAGTCACTGGTTTGACAATACTGCATGGAAAATACTGATTTTACAGATTTTACATGAAGGTTATGGTATGCTGCCGACAAGCAGTGTCACAAACATAGTCTTAAAAAACCCCAGAGTTGGCCACAGCAGAGGCACACACCCTTTGCTCTTGTTTATTGAGAGAGAAAGCTTATATACTGTAGATTTGCTGAAGTTTAATAAATAAGGTCAACTTATAATATATATAAAACAATATAAACATTTATATGCTACATGCATATCATATAATTTAAAGTAATAATTTATATAGCAAAGAGATGCAGCTCTATGTTCTTCCTATTTTCCTGGACAAGGCGCACACGCAGGAGGTGTCTATCCTTATCCACCTCCAGCCCACCAGTTTGTTGTTTTCTGAAGTCAGTGCTCTGACATAAGTTTGGGATGTCTTGCATTGGGAGTTCCAGTGCTTGTCATCGATGCCGCGGCAGCCGTTTTTTACAGGCTTGGCCTCTTTACACCTTGTTTCATAAAAGTATTGCTTAACCGGAGAGTTTCCCGTTTTAATTTCTCCCAGAACAGTCACTTGGTGTCCCCTAATGTCGATGGCGGAGGATTTGTCCGTGACCCACAAACTCTCACTGTCACAAACGGAGTATTCCCCGCGGTGGCCCCGGTGCTCCGCGTACCTCTTCCGCCGCGAGGTTCTGTTCAGCACCACGGAATTCCCGATGTAATCCTCCATGAGGTACAGCGGTGGTGGCTCCAGCGGCGTGTTGTCACTCAGGAGGACTCGGGGCGAGTTGTAGCGTCTCTGCTGCCTCAAGAGATCTGTATCCACTGAGATAACTGGCTGGAAGTCTGATTTCACATTTTCCTCCCCATCCATGTCTTGCTGAGTGTCTGTTTTCTGCACCGTGTTTTGATAGTTTTCCTTAATGTCTACCATCTGCTTAGAAAGCTTGTTTTTTAAAATGTCTGCCTGAATGAGTTTAATAATAAGAGAATTTATTGAATCTTCTGGCAAACTCCTTTGATCCATGTTGGAAGATTGGATGCCACGAAGGTAAGCGAGAAATATCACATAAAACAAGATGGACATCACCTTGTTCACCTGTAAGATCTGCAAAGAAAGAGAGAGCCTATGTTAAAACAGTCCAAGAGGTAGGTTTGCTATAGGCTGTAAACATTAAAATTGGGATTATTTTTTTTAATAACATCTATGACTTTAAAGACATATATAGAGATATAGAAACACAGGCTGTGTGTTTCTTTGAAGATTTTGTTTTACTTTATAATAAGTGCAACTCTCTTCTGATTTTTTTCCTCCAATATTTCATCTATGTTTTGGGCCTGGCTTTTCCCCTTTCCATGCATAGAGGCATAGGTATCAGTTAAACCCTTTCTCTGCAGAGGTAGGTAGTTCTTGAGATAGTATGGCTAGGAGGACTTGGCAGCAGAGTGAAGCGAAGTTACTTCCACAGAGTTTATTCCACAGAGAAGTTTGGCTTCAAAATTGCAGGATCATGCAGAGTAGAAAACTGTCTCATTGTGTAAAACAAAAAAGTTCAGATTTTGCTAACTGTTGTCAGGTTTTGTGTGCTGAGATCTCTCAGACCTAATCTCAGATTGAATTCATATTTATCAAGTGGCTTCTGTTTAATGTTACCATGAGGAGGAAATAAATCCTGTGTTTCAATCGTGCCTTCGTTCTCTTTCTCTCTCTGGTAAGGGAAAGTGTCCTTGAAGGAAAATGATGCAGTCAAGTCAGAGAGTGGTGGTTAGACCTCTGTAATACAAGTGGGAAATTCAGTTGGACCCACTGACCACTTCATAGGGAATTTTTCCAAGATCAGGGACTTTTTTTGCTGTTTTTTAAGAAGTTGCTTCATTACATTTGTATAAGGTGAAACAAAACTGACATCAATTAGAAATATTCAAGGACAAATCGAGAACATCCCTCTCCCCACCATCTCCTAAAATGCAAAAACCTTGTTCAAAGATTCAGTGTTTTGAAAATCATTCCTAAAAGTGTGCTGCTTCTTGGTACTTTGCCATGCACTGCTCTATATGGCTTCCTGTGGTCTAATTCAAATTCTACCTTCTGTCCATATTGTAGAAGCTCATTTGTCACTTATTTAAAGCCTTTCTGTCATCTTGTTTGTGTAGCTGAGAGCCAGGAGCAACTGTCCAGGGAGGTGGTTTTTCTCCTTGAATATTTGGACACCTGTATATTTGGTATTTGCATTTATATTTAAACTAAATCAATTTTGAATGTAAAATCCTAAGTCATGGATGTGAACCATTCACTTCAGAGCACACCTGCTTATAAATTTTCTGCACAAGTGGATTGAAGGAGAAAATACAAAACTCATCTCAGACCACCCTCATAGTCTGTGATTAACCCTGACTGTAGTACTGCTTCAAGTGACTCAGGAAAGCCTTGAATTTGATTTTCCTGCTCTGCAAACACATCCACCATGTGCCAGAGACCTCTGGCACTCAGGGGTAAAGGCACAGAGTCACAGACCATGGGATAGATGGAGCTGGAAGGATCCTCAGGACATCATCTAGGCCAATCTCACTGCTGGCAGGACTATGAACCAGGGCAGCTGTGCCTGATCAGGTTTGGAATATCTCCATGGATGGAGACTCCATAACCCTCTAGACAACCTGTTCCAGTGTTTCAGCACCCTTAAACTTAAAAAAAAACCAAATGTGTTTCATCAGCAGTAACAGCAGTGTTTCCTATATCTCATTTTTTCCCCATTGCTTCTTGTCTTTTCATGGACACACCTGAGTAGAGTCTGACTCCATCTTTATTAGTCCCTCCTTTAAGGTATTTCTACACTTCAGTAAAATCTCCCTGGGACTTCTCTTCTGCATCATGAACAGCCACATCTCTCTCAGTCTCTCCTCCTGGTACAGTTGTCCTAATCCTTAATAATTTTCATGGATTTGCTCTTGTAATTAAGGAGCTCAGAACTGGACACAGCACTCCAGATGTGCCACACCAGTGCTGAGATGAAAGGAGGGATCCTCTCCCTCCTGAATAGAAAATTTTCCACTAAAAATAAAAAATCACCATTTTCTATTTAAGAGGGAGAACCATTTTCTGTTTCAGAAGGCAAAGAAAAAAAAAAAAAAAGAAGAAAAAATCTTTTACTGTACAATCTTCTATCCACTCTAAATAAAACTCCTTCTTGCAAGATTGAGTCCCCACTTCACAGTTTGGAACTGCAGCAAAATCAGAGCTACCCTCTGTGGATGTGTGAGCTGTCCTTTTATGGACAAGAAATGTGTTTTCTCCATTCTCAGTTTGTCACAGTATGAGTTCACCTAAATCTAGACTATTGCTTGCAACAATGTTTTGCTTTTGGGGGGGCGGGAAAATCGAAGATATTCAGTTACCATACAATTACTGTCATACCTGAATAAATACTAACTTAATGTAGATGGATCTCAGAGCCCAGACCTTTCTGGATAAAAAATTGCCATGCAATTTTGCCTTTTCTCAGCATAGGGTTTGCTTTGAAAAACAGTAAAAATATTATTAAACAGATGTCATTGAGCAGATTTCTCGCAGCACCCGGAATCCACATGCGGGACAACACATGAGCCCACGGGATGGTGAGCAAAGCTCTGACAAGGCTCAGACAAAAAGGCTGGAGCATTATTCATGCCAACATGCAGCTGCATGCAATCACTGCTCTGCTCAGTCTCAAAGCTAAGTGGCACTAGCAAAATACACAAGTTGGAGCAGGTGATGAGGTGGGAAAAGTGAGACTGGAGTTCCTGCAGGCTCTCTTTAATGTCACGCTGCACACAGAAAGGAAGGGCTGGGGACCTGAGAGTTAGGGAAGCTAAAATGAGTTATTTTTCTTCCCTGTGCAGGAACCTCTTTAATGGGAAAAATGTTGGAAAGCATTTTCCTGAACTTCATGTGAAATGTCTTATGGATTTGGTGGAAAAGATGATAACTTTCAAATTCACCTGTGGTTTCATTTATGCTTTGCAAATTGTTTGCTGTAATAGTAAAAAAGTTTTGAACAAAAGTTTATATTTTTCTGAGTGCAAAACTTAGATAGAAAACATGAAGGTTGGTGAGATCGTGCTTTTCAGGGAGCTCCTCCAACTTAGCGCTGTTCAGATGTTCCAGTCCATGACTAAAAGTTGCCAGGCTTTCCATAAAGTCCAGCACCTCAGAGTATGTCTAAAGCACTATTCTAGATAGGAGAAATGGATATTATTGGAAAACTGCAGCTGGTTCATGGCCTTGGCTGTAATCTGGTTATAAAACAAATTAAAAGTGTATTTGTTTGCAGGTCTGGGAGTATTGCATTTGATGAATGGCTCTTTGCCCAAAATGGAACGCGGTTCTTGTCTGAACTGCAGATAATTTGAAATTTATTTGGCGTGCGTGTTGTTATGTCCATAAAAAGAAGAGGAAAATGTAAAACACTAAAATGTTTATCTTTTCATATTCTCAAAGCAAATAATTCTGGTGGTTCTGGTCACGCCTCCAGGAGTTCCACAATGCAATTCACAAAGCAGAACAAGTGCAAACTCAGTGCAGACCAGTGAGTAAATTATCTATAGAGGGGACTTAGATTGGAGGCAAGATTTCAGCATACATGTCCCATCTGAGAGAATACTGATTCAAATTCCTGGTTCCTGGGGACCACAGGATTCTGTGGAGCAGCTCTTTCTTTGGCATTTTGGAGAATTCAATCCTTCACATGACTTTTTTGTCCTCTTTCAATTTTTTTAAAATTATTTTTTTCCAATTCTAATTATTCATTTCAGGTGGAAAGATTTTCCCCAAGATAAATTTTCCTTGGTTAGCTGATGTTAGTGAGATATTTTTGTTGTTCTTCATGATTCTTCTTGGAATTTTCCACATGTAGATTCCTGACAAAAGTTCATTTTGGCTAAGTTTGTGGCCGGTTTGAACTAAGCAAGTTTGACTTGGAGATTGCTGATATTTGTGGCTCAGAGAGGAAAAGCAAACAGCACAGAAAAGAAAAGCTCATGCTTTGCAAAGCTGATTGATCTCCCAACTGTGGCTTAGCTTTACTCCGTTTTAATGGTTTGTTCTGCCTATCACTGCAGTTTTAGCAGTTCTGTCTGAGCTAGGTGACTCAGGGAAGGTCTACATTTAGGAGAAGTAGGTAAGCTTACCTCTTCCTTCCATCAATAAATTCAATCCCTAATGAACCCTGGTGAACCACTTTCTGCACTTTTCAGACTCACCACTTAATGTAGTAGGGGAAAATTTAGTTTAGTTTAGTTTTGTATAGCTTATTTTGGTCAGTCTCCGAACATTCCACACAGGGAAAGAGAGAAACATCATTTAAAGTGTTCTGCAGAAAGCACGAAATCCTAGCCCTGTAAGAGACTGCCCAAATTTTTGCTTGCAAGTCATTGCTAAGAGGAACTGGAATAGAAGGAAAAGTGACTGGTGAGTTTTACATTTAGCATTGTAATACCCCACATGATTTATGTAAGCCAGCTTGAAGTGTTTGGCACTTTTTAAAAAAAATGTAGGAGCAGCTTCTGTTCTCCAGAACAAGCAACTAATGACCCTTTGTGGTGGCTGACAGCTTTTCCAGGCTTTAACCAAAGAGGAAAGTGTAATTATTGTCTGTTTGCTGAGCACAGCTCCCACAACCTCCCAAGTCATGGATTGACCTGTTGATTCCCTCTTCCTAATAACTCTGTTGGGAAGAAATTCAGCCCTCTTCCTCTATGCTTTGGGGGACATGGGGAAGGTACAGAGCAAGGAAAGCATGCTGAATGTTCAGAAAAGTGGGAATGTGAAATAACGGTGTCTGAAAATTTGCACTGTGTTTCAGAATAGTAATCACCTGTTTGTACAGTATGGATTTATGAAGGTAGATTGCTGCAGAGTGCTGAATATCCCTGCACACACCCTCCTGGCCACTTCCATTTCTCGGGATACAGAAATTTAAACACATACAGATTGAAACTACAGCTTCCACAAGAGCCAGACCCTCTAACAAGCTGAAGAATTCAGAGACAAAATCAAGTGATGGCAGCCCTAAGTGTTAACCCTCCCATCCTGAGGGGCAGCCAAACTGGAAATTGGAATGAGGAGGCTTGAAACTAATCCATTCCTTTGGCACACTGGCAGGGGAGCACAGCTACACATCTGAGGGGGAGCCCACCAAAGGTTCTTCATCTCTGCAGCAGCTCAGAGGTGTATTAATGAATTCACTCAAGGCCATTTATAAGAGAAGACACCTCTGAGAACTGAGCCCCAGTAGCCTCCAGTGAATGGTATATACCTAATTTCTTATGTAAATGGAGTTTCAGCCCACAGAGTCACCGACATTTCCTTTTTCTCTTCAAACGACTGGCTGAGCAGAGTACAGTAGGACAGCTGCTCACCAGAGATGTGAAACTCCTCTGCACTTCGAACCAACCCAGAACAGGGATGACCATGACCCTGCTGGTCACCGGGGAGAGCTTTCCCAACCAGTGACATCTTCCTGAGAGCCAGATTTGGGATAACACCTCTGCTGCAAGGAGCAGTTTTTGCTCTGATCTGTCAGATGAGCTCTGCAGAGTCACACAGGTGATTGCAATGGCAGGAGTGTGTCTACATTTGATCTTTCCACAGATATATCTGTATTTTGTGGAGATCAGCAGGAGGCTGCTGTACACAGACCTGCCTGTTTCCAAGAGAAAGGTCAGGAGCAGTTCCTTCATCCTTACCTCCCTCTTTGGAACAGCTGCTGCTTCTCACACCTTGTGCACAGCTAATTCCTGTCAGGTTTGGCCCTGCCCCTCCCTCCCCTGCCACCAACACCAGGGCACTTGAGAGCTCCCTGGAGGCATTTGGCACTCCCCAGCATCCTCTCACAATCCCACTGGGGGACTGGACTGTTAATAATGGCCAGTGCCATATCAGCCATCCCTGCTACATCCCCAGGTCTATAATCAGCTACAGGAGTAGGCATCCTCTTCTCAGTGACAACAAGGTCCTTTTCCATTCCAACTCCATCCGTCACTGGCACTTTTGTGACATATTTGCATGTTTACACCTGCCTGTCTATGCCCTGACATTAATTAGTTAATTTTGCATTAGGCAGCTGACTGATTAATCTGTGAATTGAGGAGGTCAGAAGGAGGGGTTTGAAGGCTGTGATCCCAATTTCCCTGGTGTGTTCGAAGAGTTTTGTCAAGTCAAAATGTCTGTTTGTTACTTTCTATATCTGCAAAGGAAAGAACTCTGTGGAATTATTGTGGTGTTTTATTACTCTAGGTATATACCTTGACATTCTTTGGGTTCTCCTTCAAAGAGCTGCATGATTTTACCCAACTGAGAAAGCAAAGGCTGGGAGAATTGGGATTATTACACCTGGAACAAAGAAATGTTTTGGGATGACCTCATTGTGGCCTTGCAGTGCCTGCAGGGAGCCACAGGAAAGATGGAGAGAGACTCTTGACAAGGGCCTGGAGTGACAGGACAAGGGGCAATGGCTTCACACTGACACAGAGCAGGGTTAGATTGGATATTGGGAAGGAATTGTTCCTGTGAGGGTGCTGAGGCCCTGTCACAGGTTTCCCAGAGAAGCTGTGGCTGCCCCATCCCTGGAAGTGTCCAAGGCCAGGCTGGATGGGGCTCTGAGCAACCTGGGATAGTGGAAGGTGTCCCTGCCCATGGCAGGTGGTGGGACAAAGCAAATTCCAGGTCTCTTCCAGCCCAGGCCATTCTCACTTATACTGGAGCAATCCATAAGTATTTCTCTTGGTTATTACTGACAAAATAGGAGTACTGCCATTGTTCCCTTTTAAAAGAGCAAAAACTGGAATACACAGAAATCAGCTGATATTTGCAAGGTGAATCAGATTGGGGTTTTCCTGTTGCACTGGCACTGGGAAGTCCACCTTTAATGTTTTTTGAAAGCTTTATCTATCAATGAAAAGCATGGATTACAGGGAAATAGAAACAATAGCATCCTGGAGACAAAGCTGTAGTGGGGTAAATAGTTTCCACAAAAGCTGAAGTATTTATTAATGTTATTTACTGTGTAACTCTTAAAACTGCCCAAAATACAAAGAAATCTAAAGGTCATGTTCATAGCTGAATAAATAGCTTAACTTGACTGGACCTGTGCTAATTTTACAAAAAGTAGATTTGCCTAGATCTTTGCACTTGCATATTTTTTTCTTCAGAAGTCATTAAAAACCAGAAGAACAGAAAGCTCCAGAAGTAAAACATGGTAGTGAATAATTTAAGCTGATAAACGGTGTGTTAGTTAATCTTTTCATTACTGTTTGTTAATAGCAGTAGGGCTAACAGCAAACTAATTAAATTTGCAGCTGAATTTGGAGGGGATGCAAACGTCAGTGAGCAAAGAGAAATACAATCTCTGCTGGGGAGATGGAGAAATAAAACATTGGCAGAAAATTACAAAATGAAAGCTGAAATAGAAATTAAAAACTCATGTGCTGGGGAAATACTGGTATTGAGCAGTGATACACAGAGGGGAAAAGAAACTTAGAAAGGAGCAATACATGATCAGACCCAGGAATGATCAAAAACTGGAGAAGTACAGTATTTAATAAATACAAATACCAGGGTATTTCATTGCAGAGCTGGAAGGGAATTTCTGCTTCTTGTAGCACAGCAGTAAAATTGGGAAAGCTGCTTGAAAGTTGGAAGGTATTGTCAGACAAAAAGAAAATCAGGAAAGAGAAGCAAAAACGACGAAAGGTTGTGAAAGTGACCTTTGAGGAAATTGCCTCAAAGGTGCAAGCACTTGCCTTGAGCTGGCAGAAAGGGCATGGCAGAAAAGCCAGGGCAAAGATCTGGGCTGTGAAAGCATTGGGGAAAGGGAACATTGGCTCTAGGGTGGGGCAAAGGAGTGCAATCAGGAAAACTGGGATCAAGCTGAGGAAAGGGAAGTTAGGCCCATCATCAAAAGCAGTTTACAAGCTCTGCAAGATGTTTGTAACAAACCCAAAGCCACACCAAAGAGGCCTGGGTTTCGTGTTTCCTTGCAGCACTAGAACTCCATTTAAGCCTTTTCTTGAAGCAGTTTGAAGATCCATTAACCTTTCAAGTCAACCTGGACCCACTTTGGCTCAACCAGGCCTGATTATTGTTTTGTATTAAAGTCAGGCAGTAGTTGGATTTCCTCTTATTTTTGTCAGAGAGATTCTTTGAGGGTTTAAGTTGTCCATAATTAGAGCTGAAAGCAGCCTTCCAGATGAAACTTACTTTTTTCACCTCCCCACAATCCTGGGGGCTTCAAGCCTGGCCTCACAACACATTGTCCTGATTGTTCTACTTAAAAATGCCAGGGGTGGAGAAAGATGATCAGAATTTTGTCCCTCTCCTGCTGGGCTGTGAAAGAGCAGCCTCCTGGAGACCCTGTGATGCTGGATGGTCTGATACGTTTTTACATTTACATTGCCACTGGACAACTCATTTTTTAAGGGGAAAAAAATTGCAGAAAAGAGACAATTTTAACCACTGTTTGTTAGTTTTTCTGATATTAGGAAACTTGAAGGGGAAACTGTTTTCAGCTTTGACTTTCAATATATCATTATTTTGCAGGATTTTACATTGAAGGCAAAAGTATGTTTTTTTTGTTTCAGAAGCTGTAAACATCTTCTGATTTCCTTTTTCTTTTGTGAAGTAAGGAAAACAGTGAAATCAAGCAAACAAACAGAATAAAGCAATTAAAAAGTGTTAGAGTCTCATGAAAAATCTTGTGCTCCTAAGCCTGATTCATGTGTACCTCAAGACTTGCACCCACAAGGAAAAAGAAGTATAGGAATATAGGGAATGCTAGTTAGAAATAAAGTGAGCTTTTGTTTGGATAGAATTAAAACAAATCCTGAAGTTAACCTGAGTTATTTCTGTCATTATTTTTTTTAAAGGCATTTATTTGTTTTTTTCTGAGAGCTCTGCTGTGACCTTTGAACACAGATGTTTGCACTGGAGCTATTGAATCACTGAATCACAAAATCATTAAGGCTGGAAAAGACCTTTAAGAGAATTGTGTCCAACTTGTGACTGCCAACCACTTTGTCACCCAGCCCAGAGCACTGAGTGCCACATCCAGTCACTCCTTGGGCTCCTCCAGGGATGGGCACTCCAAACCACCCTGGATAGCCCCTTCCAGTGTTAAGATGGTTTGGAAGGAGCAACATTGCTGCTCTGGAGTTTGTCCAAAGCACTGTGCCTTTCCAGGGAAGAGCTGCTTCATGTCACCCAGAACTGCACCTGTGTTTTCTTTTCCAAAGCCCTTACTCCGGGTTTACCTGAATCCATGCAGAAATACATCCATGGCCACTTTCTGAATCAAGGGCTGCTCTCTGAATTGCCTCTCCCTAGTCCTCAAAGGTTCACAACCCCCCAGATAAAAAGTCTTTTTAGTCTTGCAGGTGCAACATATCTGATACAGCTTTCTAACAAAAAGACCCCAAGCCTGATCCAAATATTTTAAAACTACCATAGGAACTCAGTGACATCAGCATTCATTGGACAAAGTTTTTGTACAATAAGAGAGGCAGGGAATGACAATGTGACTAAACACAGCTGATTTTGAACCTTATTTTAACATACACACAGC
>VRYO01000369.1:5820766-5866719 GCA_009812075.1 Sialia sialis
GAAATTACTGTGATATCTTTTCCATGCCCTCTGCACAGGTGCAGTAGCTCGCTCACAACCAGCTTAAAATTATGTTTTTAAATTCATTCTCAGAGAAAAATGAGTCTTGTATTTCTGGTAAAATGCAAGTGTTTTGGTGGGGGGAAAGGTTAGAAGCTTGATTCTCTGCAAAAGATGTCAGACTTTAGAAAGATCTTTGCACAGAAAGAGTTCATCTGTTCTGACCAATTAAATAAGCTGGTTAATAGGAGACATCACCCCTACCAACAACTTCTCTCAGTGAAATCATAGGCTCTCCTAGGGCTGCTCCCTGGTGCAAAGTGAGACTCTTGAGCCCTTCTTATGGAGAAGAGCTCACAAATACAATGTGAGCCCATGACAGGTGTGTGTTTTTTCCCATTGCACCTGAATATTTTAAAAAAGTCACCCTGCTAATTTCCATTAGTTTATAGCAAATTTTTTACACATAGAGCTGTCCTGAGGGTAAGGACTGTTCTGGCAAATCCAGCTCCTCTGCATTTTTTTCCTGGTAGAAATCTGCCTGAAGAGGAATTTTGCCTGGGAGTCCCCCAGTTCATCAATGTGCACGTGGATAAAATTTCCTGTATGCAATTCTCCTTGAGATGAGGAAGTGTTCCAGTTTTAACTCTCCATTCACACTTTGCCACAAGTTTGACTATATTTGGGGATTAATGCTCAAGGGTGGAGTGTTCTCATCCCAGTCTAGCAGAATATCTGATTTTTGAGTTTGTGAGTTGCTGGCTGAATGCCCTGCTAATTTCCATCCAAAATGTCCAATAATTTTCAATGTAAGATCTCTAGAAGCCTTTCCAAAGTCAAAGCATGATTTCTGTGTTCTCTCACTGTACTAATGCAAACTGCACCTCTGCCAGGTCCAAAACTCATCTGAAAATGGCCTTGGTTTTTGGAAACCATGGCAGTTTTTCTTATCTTTCAATCCAGATGCCATTTTGCTGTTGATAGACAATGCATTCCCTGCTCCCCCTTGCCAAAAATTCTCGAAAGGGGAGTTTTAAAGCTGGGAGTATTTTAACACATGCTGTTTCTCACCAAGCATATGATCTCCAGATATTTGACAGAAAAGCAAAGTCTTAAACTTAAATGTGAAGGAGGCAAATGAGATGTACCAAAGCTGGCCTTACCTCTCCTTACAGTCAGTAACTTGTATGGCTTTTTAGAAAATCTCTTTGTACTGAAGAAATTCTGGTTGTGAAAAAAATTATAGAAGGGCAGGTTTAAAGCAGTTCTCAGGGTGTGAGAACCAGGAATGGAAAGAGTAATTTTCTAAGCAGACTTTTGGCCACCTCTTTTCAGATGCACACTTTATACATTCCACAAAATGATCACATCTAACCACCCCAAAATTCACAGAATCACGGAGTCATGGAATGGTTTGGGTTGGAAGGGATCTCAAGGATCATCTAGCTCTATCTCCTCTGCTGACAGAGGGTAAGAGAGGGCTGCTGTTGATGTACAGTCTGGAAAGTGAAACCCAGGCAGATTCTGTGATTTTTCCTAAGTCACACAAGCCAAAGCTCATAAATGAAGAAAATGGGAGAGTGGGCCTTCAGACCTTCCTCTCATGAGATCTGGGCTGGTCTAGGTTAATTCCACACACTGGATTAGTCTCCCCCTTCAGCTTCTTCCTCAGACTCTGCTGGCCTCAGCCAAAGATGGCCAAAATCAGAAATTCCATACCATGTTTATTCCTACTGAAGTGGTAGAAAGGGGAAACAGTCCTGACTCAAGTGAAGTCAGAAATAACTGGGAAGCAAGCAGAGGGAAGAAAAAGGATGTGGAAAGCATTGCCAGAGGTGTCCATGGCTGGCTCATGCACAACATCTCAGGTGCCTTGAGGAATTAAGAATAATTTGGAATGAGCTTTAAGAAAGGATCAGGCCAATGTAAATCAGCTGTAACAGTTCAGTAGTTTTCCCTAGGAACTGACAAAACAATCAGGGGAAGGATTTTTAATTCTACACATAGGAAAAGCCTGGTCCTAGACTTCAATTTGCACAGTAGAAATCCCTGATTAAAAAGGAGCCAAACACTATTGTGCTTCAGGAAGTAGGAGAATTAGGGATGCTTACTTTGGACGATGGTGTAACTTTACAGCCTGTACGAGGGGAGATGCACAGCTGCATCTCCCCAGGAGCAAGGAACTGAATATATTGTGAGTCAGTCACAGTTCCTCCCTATCTTCCCTCCACCACCACTTGCACTCCCTTTGCTCTGCTACAAAAGTCAATTACTTCATGCTCATTTTTTTCTTTCCTCCTTTTTTTTTTTTTTTTTTTTTTTTCATGGAGCAGTTTACTCTCCCATGCTCCCAGCCAGCTCTTTTGGCGAGCAAGGAAGCAGAGTGGGGTGAAGTTTGGGCTCTCTGCACTTCTTTCATCTCAGCATCCCCTCTCCACCCACTTCCTCTCAGCAGGGAGTATTGGGTGAGCAGTCCCTGCTCCTCTGGCTGCGGGGAAAATTGTTCTGAGCAAGCTGAGCTTGAACAGCCAAGGGAGCAAAGCTGGGATACAATCCTCCCTCCCTTTTATATTCCTGACTAGGTACCAGCACTGTCAATGTGTGGTGAGTAGCAAGTGCATCCTGTGCAAATTCTGAGCTAAATGCCTGTATTCAAATGAGATAGGATATTATTGGTGCTGGAAAACTGAGGAGCATATTCCCTGAGACCTGTGAAGGACCTTCCTAACCTGCTCACAGCGTGTTACCAGAAAATATGGAAAGGAGCCCACTGCAAAAACAAAACAAAGCAGTCACATCCTTAGGAACTTTGGGGAGGCAAACATATGGGGGAACTTTTTACAAAAGGTGAGAGGTCAGTCAATATCTTGGGATAACTGCATGTAAAGAGCATAAAAAGTTCTCAGGCCTTTTTGACAGTGAGAACACAAAGAGCTTTGCTGAGCTACATGCAGGAGTAAAGGACTTTTAGATGAAAAGCTGCTTTTCCTGTGGCTGGAACTGATGGGAAACCTACACATATTCAGGAGGTATCTCCTGTGCCCTCCCAGGAAAGGATAAAACCACACATAAGCTTCTCTTCTGTCCTGTGCTCCCCTCATCTCACATAAACCAACATCTCTGGAATGAGAGCACTTCTAGCCTCAGAAATTTCTTCCTTGACAACGTCATGAAGGCCTCTTTCTTGTCAGCATTTATATGAAGGCACAGTTTGGGATGTCAGACTTCCAGTAGGGCTTTGATTGAGATCTAGTTGAGTGGAAAGCAGAAGAGAACCTGGCAGGTCAAGCCTGAGGGATTCAGACTGTCTGGACCATGGAACTCAAGGGCATGTGCAGAAGTTGGGTTTACAAGCAAAATACTTTGCTGGAGTTATCCAGCAAAGATAAGACACATATTTTTAGGCTGCTAGAAATGAGAGACAATTGAAAAGGACATTTATTCCCATTTTAAATTATTAAATGGTATTATGCTTGGAGACAGTTTTGTAGTTGCAACTCTTAAAAATTAAAGCTCAAGGCCAAACTCTGCTTTTGGTCACGCAGAAAGCAGGCGACTGCAGACTGAGTTGCATAAAACTGAGGTCATAATCTGGCATAAAGTCTGAGCTGGCTTGGTTTTCTCTTCAGCTAATGTCAGTACTGGTAAGTTGTTATGAGGAAATGCAATAGGGAATGGGTCAGGTGTTAATGCTCACAATAAGCATGATTCCAAATAAACTGGAGGAATTTAAGAAACAATGCTGTGTCTTCTGCTTAAAAGATGCTTGCATAGACTTAATATATACTCTGTAGGCTTAAAATAACTCTGCAGACTTGTGTGGTGCTGCTTCAGATTCAGCTGGATGAAGAAAGTGTGATTGTTTTTGGAAGATCTTTCCTTGGTGGGCCTCTAACAATAGTGAAAAATGGATTATGCAAATATCTGAACAACAAGCTGGTACAACAAAATTATCTTATTGTCGTCTTTTCTGTGCTCTATCACCAAGTTGAAGCTAAGATCGGCAGCTCACCAAATTCTTTCCTTTTCCTTAAAACTGGGGATAATACTGAGCTTAGACTGTGAAGCTGGTTGTGCTGGTCTACAGCTATGTGGAAGAAAAAAACAGCGTTACTGCAAGAAAAAAGACTAGTTTGTGTACATTCTAACAGAAGAAATGCCTTTAATGCAGGTATCACTCTACAAAAAAATGTATTGTAGCTTCCTTGCCTTCCTCCTAAGCCACAATTATTGGCTGTGGAAATGAGAGTTTTATACATGGTGTAAAGACAATGAATGATCTCTCAATTTTCTTTACTTTGTTTCTAACTGAAGAGAAATTTTCATGCTACAGTAAGGTCTCAGGTTCAAGATTTGAAATTGAAGTTCTGGACTGGTGTTCAATATTTTCCTTCAGGAGACAGAATCTGAGCTACCTAGCAAGGAGGCTGAGGAACAGCTTGTTCAAGGACTGTTTTGTACCAAAAAGTCACTTATAAAACTGCTTGTGAAAGCAGAAGAGAATGCAAAAAAGAAGATTTTAAAACCATTACTACTGAACCTAAAGAACATAGCCCTTAAAATGTTAGTAGCTCTTATCCTTTGTGTTCTGGGAAGGCAAAATTGCAGCCCAATGAAAATGGAACAAACCAGAGCCCACAAACACCATTGAGAGGAAGGTGGAAAGAAGTAGGTGGAAAGAAGAATAAATAATGCTTATCCTTCGGAGCACGGCAGTGGTTGACTCCCCTAAACAAACACACAAATAAATAGGAATTGTATTCCTTTTGAAGCTTCCATGGCTGTAAATTTCCTTATGGAGAGCCCTGTCATTTTCTTGCCTGAAAACATTCATGCTCCCTGCTTTAGTTGTAACGTGTTCCATATGTCACGTCGCCTTTGTACCAAACAGTTCAGCCTCTGCTCTCCTTTCATCTCCCTGACCTAATTTTAAGGTCTTACTGCAGTGGAGGACTAATCTGGATCGGTTTGATCAGACCCTCCTATTTTATAAATGACATTTAACACACCACAACTTTTTTCCCCCTTTTCCATAACAATAAGCCCAACCAAGTTGTTCTTTGTTAAGTGTTGCTCTTGTAAACTCCCTTAAATTCAACCTCTAATTGAACAGTGCTCTCTAACACAGTTCATTATTGTACTGCTTGCTTTCATTCAAGTGAATTTTTAAAGTAATGCAACACAGAAGCTTAATTATCTTCCTGTTTTCCTGGTTGGTATTCTCTGGAGTAAATGCCAAGGAGGATTTGTTTTTGCTAAGTTTTTTGTGGGTTTTTTTGCTTTACATACAACATAATTTTTTTTCCTGCTCAAACACTTCTTTTGATCTTATTTCTTGGAATAAATTGCATTTAGCATCTTCACAAGCTTTTTTTTTTAATTTATGCCTTCCCATTAGTCTTCCGTGTATGAAATCTATGTGCTTAAATATGGTCCAGATTGTTCAGTTCATTAATTCAAAAATTCTCACTCTTGCTGTTCCCTGTGCCTCACCTCCTCCTCTAATACTGGTTTAGACTGGGAGAAACTCCTCTGTAGCTGATAAAATGAAACTTGTGCAAACTAAGCACAAGTGACAGAAGAAGGGCCACCTCTCTTTCTGATTCTATTCTATCAGTATTCGCATTCTTCAAATATTCCGAACCATAACCCTGACGCAATGTCTTTTCAGTGGCTTAATCTGCTTGATATCCGTTCAGTTCCTGTTTGTTTTCCTGGTGGGGAAAAACAAATCAAACCATTTTAAAAAGGATCACATAGAAAAGTTGCACCAGCTCAACCACAAATTTTTAACTGAGCCTTTATTAAAGAGGCACTGGTGTAAAGCAGAATCAGTCAGAGACTGAAATATTAGGAAAAATTTCTCAGAGAAAGAGTTGTAAAGCATTGGAACAGATTTCCCAGGGAAGTGGTAGAGTCGCCATCCCTGGAAGTGTTCAAAACACATGTGGAAATGGCACTTGAGGACACAGCTTGGTGGTGACCATGGAGGTGCTGGGTTACCAGTTGGGTTTGGTGATCTCAGAGGCCTTTTCCAACCTGACCAACTCCATGATTCTGTGATTCCATGCTTCCTCTTGCCCCTAACACAGCCACATGGGCAGAGGACTCTGAATCTATCAAGGATGGATCCTCTCTCTCTCAATGTCTCTGCTTCTGGAAGGCAGCTCCATTTACCCATGCATGATTATGCCTCTGGTTATGTCCTGGTGGACTCAACCTGGCAAACACGCAGTCAGCCTAGGCCAAGTCTACACCAGTAGACCTGTAGACTAGTAGATTTTGATTTTTAAATAAAAATCTCTGTCAGACAGACATTTACCTGTACATCATGGATACAGATGTGCTGCTGCAAAGTCCTTGTGTTGTATAGCTTATGATAGGGGAAGGGGAGGGCTCTGGGGGTAGTGAAATCCCTTTTATTTTCTTGTCATGTTCTGTCATCCCATTAGAGCTTTTTTGGCAGAAGCAACTGCCTGAATTGTAGCTCTGGACAAGCCCTTCTGCACTCCTCAGCTTCAGGAAACTTGTGATTTGGTATTTTTAGAGTATTTACTGTCATAGTATTCCCACCAGGCTGAACAGTGCTCCAATGATTCCTTTTTTGCTGGTGAAAATCTGTCTGCCAAAGAGAAGCTGACCTGGCTGAGGTGCACAGGAAGCCCATGACGGGACATAACTGGGCTGCAAGAAGCCAACGCAAGCAGAAGCTTCTGGGTTTGGACCTGCTGGTTCCTGCAGCTGCTCACTTCCTTGAGAAGTACCAAAAATGAATTTTGTTTTGCGTTGTGACTTATGGTTAGATTCTCTGGTTTCCTAAAAAAAATCAAACTGCAACCAAAACTCCTGCAGCAGTTTGGATGCTCTTAAATTTTTGTGCTGTGTGGATTGCCTGATACCAATGGCTCCAAGATTCTCTCCCTGGACTGGACTTCCCTCAGGGGAAATAACACTTCCATCCCTTCTCTCTGGTCATCTGGGGAAAGTTAAATACCTTGAGATTCTCTCCCAGCAGTGGCCAAGTTAAAAGTTAATTAGGAGGGACTTAGAGAAGGACACACAGGCTGTATCACCACATCAGACTCACGCGTTCTAGAAACTGCTGGGAATTGGGTGAGAAGAAGAAGACACGGAGAAACACTTCTGGATTTTGCCCCATTTTCTCTGTTGGAGCCTCTGGGTCTGTGCAGCACACAACTCTTTCATTCCCTTTGCCATAGCCCCAGTTTTCCCTGGTGTCTCCTCCACCAAGAGCATCTATACAAAAATGTTCCTTCCTCTCTGCCACCTCTGCACAACAGAAGAAAAAAGAGCTGCAAACATAGTCCCCTCTTCACATGTTGTTAAACAGGTGCTTTCTTACTCCAGACAAGTCCCTGAGCACTTCAGCCCAGGTGGGCAAAGCAGGGCAGGCTTTGAATGCAGAAAATTGAGCCGAATTATCAGAGTGATTGAGGTTTGCATCTCTACTACAGGTTTTTTCACTTAGAGCCCTGCAAAGTTGAGGTGGTGTTATTTGAAGTGTACAAAAGAGATTTGTGTTACTTGTACTACAATTTTTCTACTTACAAGGAGTCGAAAATACTTTAAATGACCGGAGCTTGTCTCAGGTACAAAGAACCTAACTGGGGTTAGAACCACTATTTAAAATTGAGGAAAGGGACTCAAAAGGTGAGGGAATCTCAAAGAGTTAAAAGTCATGAATCTGGCAAGAAAAAACATGAGTCAATGTCAAAAAGTTTACAAGTTGACCATCTGATATATTTTGGTTTCAGTTCAACAGATCAAAAGAGCTTATTTGACTTGAACTTTGAAACAAATAAACAAACAAAATTGTTTACAATTGTAAACAAATTGTTTAATTGTTTGATGTGAACAGGCCTTCCTTCCACATGGTTTGAATTTAATTGATTCGATTTTTCTGTTTCAAAGCACTTCCAGGAATTTGGGAAGACTGGGATATATGGTGTGTTTATTACAAAGTGAGAATCCCACGTGATTTCTCTAGGAAGTCTATGACTTGAAGGATAATATCATTACAGTGGAATTGTAAGATGTAACAATATTATCCACAGGATCTGAGGAACAAGGATTTATAGGCCTTGAAAGTCAATTTTCTCTGATGATTCAAGCATCTGAATTTTGTCTAGAAGGCAAGATCTTCTTTAGTTCAGCAGCACTGAGTCATCCCACTGGTTTGTATCACTGTGAGGATCTGGCCCTAACCTTACAATACTCCATTGCTTTGTGAAATTATCTCATTCAGTGAAAAAGCCACAAACCTTGATTGTCAGCGTGTGTCTCGCAGGAGCTCAGTTTTGGTTTGATGCCAGCACACTTTTTCACCAGTTCTGAGATTGGCAACTTTTTTTCTTCACGAGAAATTAGAAAAAAAAAAAAATCTCTCCTCCTCCCTCCTACCCCTTTTTGCTCTTCTCCCAGCTGTCATCACTGTTTACAGTTTGAGTAAGTGAAAATATATATTTACAAGTACAGCTTACTGCTGTGTTTGCTGGTATAGACTGCCTGAGGGCATATCTGGGATATCTGGGCATATCTCCATCCAGAAACCCCCAACCTCTTCTCATCAGCCCTGCCCCTCCCTGGCCCTGTTTTCTTAAGCTGGCTGTTCAATCTTTTCTCTTGGAGTTTTTGGGAGGGAGGCTGGTGCCTTGCTCTGTTTCGGGACGTGGGCGCTGTGGGATCTTGAGCCCTAAGTGATGCTCCCATCTCTCCCCAGCAGGGAATGCCAACCCTTATCCTGCCCTTCTCCAGCATCTCCTGCTGGGAGAAGCTGCAGGCTGGACTCACTGAGGTCAGAGATCAGGAGAAGTGTCCTGTGCCTGCCCTGCAGCTGACTGGGGCTGTACAAACTACAGCGGGGAGGTACAAAACCTTGGGGGAAGGTTTTGTTTTCAGCTGCAGCCTCGCGCTGTGGCCCTTCTCCCGGCTGGACACGCGCCCACCGGACAATCCCACAGCACCCTGGGTGCCTGCCAGCCCCAGATGCCAGAAGCATGTCCCCATTTCCTCTCCCCTTCCACGAGGATTTCTGTGGGATCTCGTTCACTGCAGCACTGGAAAGTTGTGGCTCACACAGTTTGGGGGCAGTGAGGCCAGATCCTGACCAAAGCCTCCAGATGTTATTGCAATAGTAATTAAAAATACACCATAACTAAGTGAATGATGTACAATAGATTTTAAATAGTGCTTTTCAAATGGGTTTGTAAAAATGTTGCCAACACCCATGGTCTTATCACAGCTAGGCTTCAGCTTTGTGCAAATTGCATTTGTGGCATTCCAAGTGCTCAGGACTTTGAGTCCTGCTGAGACCAAGAAGAAGCTGATGGTTCTTGTAATTTTGCAGGATTTCTCCTCAGTGGTCAGCTAGTCTGAAAGGAGTGTCCGGTGGTTAAGTCACTAACCTGTGTTTAGCTCCTAACTTCCTTGGGAATTGCCTTTATATGTTTGGGAAAGACATTAAGGACTTGTTTATGCTGCTAAAATTAACTTTTTTTTTTTTTTTCTTTGTCCTGCAGCATTACTGATGAACATGTAGCTGCTACATGTTGTACCAGCAAAGACAAAACACGTTTGTTTTAGACTGAGGTGTGTTTGCTGAAGTTGATTCAGTAGCACAGTTGAAAGATTTGTTTGCTTTGTAACTAGAATGCATTTAGTGGTTCTGAGTTAAAAGAAGAATGCAGTTTTTTAAGCTACTTTTCTACCTGTGAAATGGGAATGAAGTAATTAATCCCAATGACGCTATTATTGAGATATTGTGATTACTGCAAAAACTGAGAGTTTATATTTGTGGTGGGAGCTCCTCTTGTACCTAAGGTTCCCTACATATATTCAAGTGTGGGCAAAAATTTATTTAGATATTTGTCTCAACTGCACGTTTCACTTATCTGTATCACAACAACTAAAAAAAAAACTAGAGAAAACTAGGTTTTTGCTGGCCATTATTTCCCTGGCTGCAGAATATTTGTAGTAAAGGTTTGTGTGAATATAGCTGCAAGTGGTGCGGCCAGACACAAACCCAAACAGTGATGGCTTAAACAACATCTTAGCTTGAGAAAGAACATAAATATGTTCTGTTCCTTTCAATGTATAATCCTCTTCAGAAAAAAAAGGGGAAAACCAGTATGATAGGAAGAATTTCCAAACTCTGATAGAAGTGCTCACCCCCTTGGTTGACAAAGATGTTTTGCTGCCTTTGCAGCTTTCAGGATGAATAACCAAAGAGCTCTCTAAAACTCTGGGAAGTGACAATGACTTTAAAGCCACCATCCTTTGATGGCCTTACAAAATGGCTCAACATTTTTAGACAGGAAAGGTATTTGAGGAGAGTTAATGGGATGAGTGCATCTACCAGCTGGAAAAGTCCTGCTCCTACGTAGTCTGTCAAAGACGCAACTTCCCTGGAATGTGTGGTTGATAAAAAGAGAGAATCTGGTTTTATATTCCCTACACAGATAAATAGGAACACCAAGAGATTTAACATATGCAGTCTGTGTAGAATTACCTTTTGCTGATAATTTTGTTCTGCAAAAAAATACGTCTTTTGGTTAGGGATGGAATCACTGCAATGTTTCAGCAGGTCGTCTCCTCCCATTTTCACAGTAACTCACACAGGAAAGCATGAAAATTGTATCTAGTTCCTAAAGTATGTCAGAGAAAAAAGCTTATCACCCTAAAAATGGCCATAGAGAAGTAAAATACAAGAATGAATAGTGTGAAGTAGTCATAGTTTCACTGATTCCAAAAGCAGACTGTCCTTGCTCTCCTGTAAAACAGGCTACATGACATAATCAGAGCTTGTGATACTATGTTTTTCTCAATCTTTTATGACTTTTCTATCTGTTACTGGTTTGTAACTGACAGCCAGAAAAGTGAACCATCAAATGAATACAACTCAAGCAAAAAGAATTCCACTTAATGAGCCTCCATGCTTTTTCTCAGTATGATTTTAGCTATTTCCATGTTTCTAAGCAAACAGCTGTGTATCCTGCATGCAGCACATTTCAGGACCAGCCTGGCTCCACAAGAAGTTAGTGGCAGTCTGTCTGTCTGTCTCCTTTTGGAGAGATGGAACTGAACTGATAAAGCTGTGAGAAACACTGGGGAAACCTTTGGGAATGCTTACTCAGAATTACTTAATGAGTCAGGATGAAAATACACAATCCCTCTGGTATTCCCTAGTCCTCTGTGTTTTCAGTAATGCTGAATGTTGAGATATGGAGACTGGAATTTATCCCCTAAAATCGCCAAACCCACAGCAAGACCAAGCAGTGGGGGCTCTCATCTCTTCACATCATTCAGCTCAATGCTGTGACAAGGACACCTAAATTCTGGGAGGTGAGGAGTGAGATTACTTGTGGCTCCTCCACCTTTTGCTCTCCAATAGTCCCAGGTGTGGCACCCAAGGTGCACAGATCACCAGTTTGTGAACCTGAACTATCCAGTGTGAATGCTTTTCTGCATCCTCAGACTAAATTCTAACTTCTGGTATTTTCAAATGCACAGCCTCATGTCATTCCTGCTTTGAAAGCCTGGGAATGTGTATGAATCAAAAATCTTGGCAGTCTATAGGTATATGAACACACTTTCAACATATTTTCCTTTCCTCTTTAGAGCATTTCTTTTTTTTTTTTTTTTTTTCTCCAGGGTTAGTGTACTCGGATTGTAATTAATTTTTTTTAACTAGAATTCTCCCATGAAAATGGCAACTTTCTGACTGCCTGTCACTCCTTTTGGAGTTGCAGTGTCTGACGGATGGCTGACCCACTTGGCACCCTTCAACTCTGCAGCAGGGACTTCTGAAATTACAAATCAAGGTCCCATTTGCTTGACAGCCCCTGGTTGTGACTGAACCATCACAGTATGGCACAGCAAGAAAAATGCTGCTTTATATTTGAACCATCTGGAAGCAAGGACTTCAACAGACATGAATGAAAGTTTTCTTTAAAAGGAAACACATGAGTGGGTCCACACAGTTGATCTTTCAAAATGCTCTGTTTTCCTGAGTAGGAAATCACAACCACTATGCTTTGCAAAGCTCAAAGAAAATAAGAAGAGCTAAGAAAAAATGAAGTTAATTGAGGATTAATAATGAAGGAACCTGATTAAAAAAAAAAAGTAATTCTGCGATAAATAGATCATGATAATTACTTATTCATAAGACTTATATTTTACAATAAAGGACATTCATCCAAGTGCAAGTAGTCATAAAAACTAGTAACATTTTCATTAAAACCAGACTAAGCTTGTCTTCATATCAAGCCCATACACTACATAAGTGTAATTTTTTTTTGTCTGGAGCTCTTTAGTAAACCAGCATCATTGCAATTGTTTCTTGTTTTTATAAACACAAACCCAAACCCCTGGAGGAGAAACTCTTTCTTAGAAACAATTTTCCAGTATTAATTTTTACCTGAAAATTCAGTTTTCCAGGATTTACTCTGTGTGCAGGAGTGGGTGGGCTCCTTTATGTTGTTTTTGATAAAGAGTGCATGGAAGAAGGGACATAGAGCTTCAAAATTCTTCTACTCAGAAAGAAGAGAGGGGAGACAGATTTAATTGTGTGGATTCTATGTTTTCAAAGGGTCACTCATATTTTTTAATATTTTTACTATTAACAATGATTATCAATCTTTTGTTTTATTTCCTGCTGTAAGTGATTGCAGGAGGCTGCGTGAAATATGCCAGGGATTCTATTTTCACATCCCAGCTCTGGGATCAAATGGGTATTTCACCTTCTAAAGTGATTCCACCTTGCATTTGAAAGCTGGGAAGACCACAGGCCATGATGTGGTCTGTAGAAGTTTCTGTAGAAGTTTCTCTCAACACTGGCAAAGTTTCCCATCCAGTTTTGGGTGGATTTTTTTTTTGGCTGTTGGGTTTTTTTTGTTTGTTTTTTTTCTTTTTTTTTTTTGTTTTTTTTTTTTTGTTTGTTTGTTTGTTTGGGGTTTTTTTGGGGGGGGGTTTGGGTTTTTTTTTGTTTTTTGGTTCAGTTTGGTTTTGGTTTTTGGGGTTTTTTTGGGGGGGGGTGTTTTGTGGGTTTTTTTCTTTTTTTGGTTGTTGTTGGGGTGTTTTGTGGGGTTTTTTTTTTTTTTTTGGTTGTTGTTGTGTTTTTTTCACTTTGCCTTCATTTGACTCCAGTTGGCACACCAATAAATTAGAGGCATCCCGTTTTTTCTCACAAATCCTAATAGCCATAAGGACTGTATTTGATGAAGTGACTCCCACCTCAGCACAACGGGACTGCTTTGACTACATTACCATGATAATCAACAATTTAGTTGGCATTTGCCAGCCATAACCACAGATGTCTTCTTTGAAGTGTGGGAGAAACAGCACGAATGTCAAATACCACAGTGTGGGAACACTTGGCATGCAACTCCAGCACAAGGGAATGGAGAATTTGGCCCTGCTCCTGGAAGATACTGTGATGGAAGTGACATAAATATATAGTTAGGAGAATCCATACATCAACAAGCTCTGCACCTGCTTTGCTGTAAGGGTTTTGGGGAAATCACAAGGCTTTTCATTGTTCTCCAGCTCTTCTGCTGTAGATGTGTCTGAGACAAACACATCCCTGACTCTGATTTTAAGAAGGCTGCTGAGAGGCCCTGCTCTGACTTTGATCTCTACGTGTACAATAAGCAGAGCTGCCCCAAGCAATGCCTTTGAGCAAAGAACCAGCTTTAAATCACAGTCCAGTAGTAGTGCTCATATTTGGCTTGTGCACGTCCTGCTCAGTTCCAGTACAGTAAGTTCAATCGGCCTGGAGCTGAACTGCAGCACAGCCATTAATCAAAAACCCTATAAAATTGAGTTCCAGGAATTTATAAATACATAATACAAATATGAGCTGTGGGATTTTTTTCTGTAAACACTCCATCTCAGAGATGCTTCTTGCCTCCCCAAGCACTAGCCAGCATAGCTTGTTCTTGACTCCTCTCTGCCTCAACATTTTACCTTGCTTTGAGCCTGCTTTCCAGTTCACAGCCCTTGGGAAGGGGAAAGGATAAGAAAATTATCAGCATCCCAAAAGCCTACCTATTTTTCCCAGGGGGCAAGCAGGCCATGAACCCCTAGGTCTGTGATCAACTGTTTGCCTAATTTTTGGAATAAGATGGACAGGACTGGATCCCTCCTACCAACATGCCAGCAGCTCATCCATGAAACATCAAAAGGTCACTATAACCCCAAAATCCACCAAAATACTAAGGAATCTCTCCACTAACTTACTCTGATTGGTCTATAGAGTTCTAATATCTTGACTTTCAAAGTGGTCAGAAAACAAATAGTACTTTTTGCTTTCTCTGAAGGCAGCTTTTCTCTGAGCTTTCCTTTTGAATGAAAACTCTCCACTTCTTTCCTTAAGTTCTATTATATGTTAAATCCCCAGTTTTAGTTGCCACAGATTAAAGTCTAACACTGAAAAGTTTTTCCATTAGTTCCACCTCCTTCTGAGACCACTTGATCTTCTGAAATTCTGCTGGGTGATTATTTTTGAGGGCTGAACATGGAGATCACTTTCCTTGCCTTCCAGGAGTGACCTGCAAAGGACTTTCCCAGTGAATTAATTTGTTTTCATGTACTCTGCAATGCTCTGTTGTACCTTATCCAGACTGTGATGGCATAAGCACATGTTGGTCTCTGACACAAAAAGTCTTGTCAAGTGGAAAGACTAGTTTTCTTGTAGGTATTTGGGGTTTTTTTTAATAGCTTGCTTTTAGTTTGGCACGTAAGCACACCTCAGTAATTCATAAAGCACTGAAGATATTCATTGTAGCCCAAGTAAATGGAGCTGATGTTTAATTTTTCATTTTTAAGTGCTGATGCAGAACACAATACTGCACATGCAGCTTACAAGGCTCCCACCACTAGCATTTGGACTCCATTTTAAGCCCATAAATCACATGCTAAGTATAGTACTTGTTTGGGTCTGTTAAATATTTCCTTCTCATTTGTTCTTATCAACATCCAGTAATGATATATACATATGTCATGCAAGACAGTAAATATGCAGACATTTCAAGGAAAAGTTCAGTGCCATATCTCTCCTGATTAATGCATAAATGTTTGAAACTAGCATAAAAGCTAGGGCAGTGATAACCTTTAGCAGAGCCCAGAGGAAAGAACACAGCAGATTAATGTGCTCCTATGAAAAGCAGCACAACTCATGTACCACCCAGCCTCCATTTCAGGGACTCCAGACAATTGTGTTCCCTGGTCCTGTTCACTCCCAGGTGTATTTCACTCAGTCTGAGAGGCAGGAAATTGCATTTTCATCTTTATTCTTCCGCCAGCTGTAAGCTAAACCCATACTTGAAGGCTATAGCAACAAATGCATTAAGTACAGGAACCTCCTGCCACTTTGCTCATCAGTCATTTGAGCTCCATCCTTCTATTTTTCATGGTTGTACCAGATGGAGAAGGAACCTTGTCTACATGAAGCAGTTGTGAGAAGCAGCAGGTGAGGCTTTGCACGGTGCTGTTGGTTGCAGCACTACCAAAATTGTAAAAATGGAGAGGGACCTCAAGTGCTTCAACCTGAGGATGAAGCTGAGTGGAGCAATTGAAAGTAAGAGATGCTAAGATTCAGGAAAACATCAATGACATGTCTTAATTTTCGAGCCAAATCCTGTTACTAATATAGCCTTGTTACAGAGTGAGACCTGCACTTGTACCTCTCTTTCTAAGTGACCGTTTCATGAGGAGAAAATTAAGATATGAGCCAAAGCCCCATGAGCTCAAGTGGCCAGAAGAGATTTTTGTCCCTCTTAACGTGACAGTGCAGCAAGATAAGAGTTGCTTGGCTGAAGAACCAGGCAGGCACAGGATGTCCTTCTGACAGCAACAGGTTGCTTAGAAAACATGCAGTTTTCATCTCTGGAGGTTGCTGAGAATGGGATAAACAGACATTTATTTACAGGGGAGAGTGAATAAGAAAATGGTAATCTCTTTATTTCCATTTATGATTCTAGTGATTTTCTTGACAGAATCATTTACTCTATAAGATTCCCATGTCTGCCACAAGAAGAGAAAGAGGTGTGCTTTGTGTACAAAAATGTATTTGCAAAGTTATGGTCAATAGATGACAAAACATGCACAGAAACATTGTGATATCATGTGATTTCAAGTTTTGCATTAATGCCTATTTCTGAATTCATTGTCTTTGCAAACTCACTGGACAGCAAAAGAGAACAGGTCTTAAAAAAACCTCTCAAAACCGACCACCAAAACAACTGGCTTAGGTTTTTCCTAAACTTTTTTTCTTCCTTTGCTTATTTATGCCTCATTGTGTAAGAAAACCCCAGGATATGGCACTGATTCTGTACCCGTGCTGAGTATGGGCAGAAATCCAGGTTTGCCAGCCTGTCAGGGAATGCATTTAGCCCTGAGCCTGTCTGTCTTTCTAAAATAGTTATTGAGATCTGGTAAACAAAATATGCAACGATGGTTTCCAAGCTTCCATGAATAATTCTATGCGACCACGTATAATTGCAATTATCATAAATATCCTCTGTTTACACAACACCTCAGTGGATCTGCTGAATTCTCTGCGGCCTCTATACATACAGTGCCATGAAATGCAAACATTGCCTCTTCCTAAGCACTCCTTAACAAACACTCTGTGAAAGCTGCGAGTGGAGGGAGGCACCAGCCAGGAATATCTGAGCCTGGTTTTCTAAGGGAAGAGCACGGACTCTTTTATGTCTTCATGAGTTACAGTGCTGTAAGAGCAGCAAAAAAATCTGCAAAGAATCTCACCAGCACTTCAAAATTCATAGAGAACCGAGGTTCTCTTGGAAAGGTAAAACTGGGGTGAGAATTAAGCACATTTTAAAAACCCTCATAGGTAACAACACCAACTTTAAGCATCCCCTCTTTGCAGAGAGCCAGCTAAGCATTCTCATAGAAGTCTAGCACATAGCAGGTGTTGAAAATGGAAATGCAATTTCCCAGCTAGGCAGACATCCAATATTTATGAGCCAAGTCTGTGGAAATAGCAAACTGCCAATAGAGACAGAATAATTTAGCGGAAAATCAAGCAAGTTTTCCACTTCAAGAAAATTTGTCATTCACCTTGTGTCCAATCCTACTCCTACCAGTGCCTGAATGAATTGTCTGGTGCTGAAGCAATCCTACAAGACACTAAAACAAAGAGATGAACGTCCTCATGGCTAGAGCTGTGTGGGGTATTTGGCAGAGCCAATTGATATATGGCTGAGAAGAAGAAAAAAACAACCCACATACCTGACAGGGAAACCAACCTGCTGACTTGCAGCAGCACCTTTCACATTTCCCAGGCAAGGCTTGAAATCCACATGAATTGTTGCATTCACATTTTGATAATGTCATAATTTTGTCAGACATGCTGAGCAACTTCTACCATGTTTGGGTGGAAATCTTTCATAAGCAACAAAAGCTGCTCTGAGATCTCTGGAGCAGCCAAATGTGATCCTTGCACTTTTGGACTGAGGCCGCACCAGGACTGCAGAAATAGAATGGCTCTGGAGAAGCAGGTCTTGGACAGACCTCATGCCCAGTCAAAATTTGAGTTACTTGGATTTTCCCCATAGTTATGAGAGGAAAAATTGATAATTGCCAGACAGTGGGATCTGCGCCTGTCATCACTCCTAACTCAAAAGTTAACTCCCAAATTTGCTTGAGAATTTCCTGTCTCCTTCTGATAAGGCTCCTGTCTCCTTTTGGCAGACTCTCTGCAATCAACTGCCAAGCTATGCATAACAAGCCATGTTTCATGGGTATTTGCACAAATTTGGAAATTGCTGGCACCACCACACATGGCCCAGATATCACTGGATCAATGCAGAGCATTGAGGTGTGGGGAGCTGAATGAATATGTCAAAAATATTTAAGTATTCAGTGAATTCCCCTTTTTCCTTCTGTCTGAAGCTCATTCTGTTACAAGACTGGGGAGGAGGCTGGAATAAGGCTGAGCTCTTGGAAAAATAGACACTAAGAGGAAGAAGAGCTCAAAGATCTGTAAGGGTAAAATTTAGCTTTGAGGACCAGTTTTAAGTGAATTATGACAGCCCTGCCACCACCCCAGTGTGTTTGTTATTCAGGCAGACATGCCAAATAACCTCCATGAAGTGACTGCTTTTTTTTGAGCTGGAACTTATTCCTGGACAGTTTGTTGCAAGCACTTGGTCAGAGGCACAGCAAGATGCTTTGGAGCCTATTTTGGCAACGCTTCATCCTCCTTTCCCTCCTGTTTGAGCTCCTACCAGCTGCTGCCAGCAAAGATTCCTGCATCCTCAAAGTTCTGCAGAGTCCCTTCTTGGAAAAGGGAAGCAGTTCTGCCACATATCTCTTTGGTCCTGATCACCTTATTTCTTGCTTGGCTGGATATTCCAAAATGTCAGGCTGCTAAATGGGTGGAATGGTTTGTCCCATCCTCTCCAAGACCCTCCACTTTCAGGAAGTCCCTGTAGAGATTCTTTACAGATTTACAATAACCACCCTCAGATCAAAGTCCAAAATTCCCTTGAAACTGCATGAGCTTGAAGGAGTGATTATGGAAAACAAACCAAAAAGGGGGACTGACCACTGGCAAAATTATTTTCTTTTTTTTTTTTCTGTTATTGAAAAAATGTTTCTGTTCACTCTGTACTCAATAATTTAGCTTTTTTAAGCAGATGCATGGCCTATAAGCTGAAACTACATAGGTCAATATAAAATGAATTTTTATGTGTAAATAGAAAGGTGGTTTGTATCAATGTGTCCACAAAAGTTATATCATAGTGCTTTGGAGACAGAGACCAAAACAGCTTTGTACCTGATCTGTGAAAAATGAAGTTTGTTTCAACTCAAATCCCTCAGAAATGTTCTGTTCATCTGAGGAAATCAGCTGAGTGTACAAATAAGAAAATAGAAAGAAATCTACTTGCTTCCCAAAACAAAAGGAGCAGTGAATTAATGAGTGAGTGAATGAAGTGCTGAATGGATGTCAGAGGGTTGTGCTGGAGTTCAGCAATGTGTTACTAATAGGAGTCAGAGGAGGAGTATTTAAATATGCAGTACCTGGGTTCTAGCAATGCATTACTAATTTCAGCTCAGGAATCTTTCTTCATTCAAACTGGTTTGGGTGTGAATTCATCATGACACGGGCAGACCACTGCCTGACAAATTCCCACCCCGAGATATTTGCAGAGCAAGGGTTCAAGATGAGAACAGATATCCCAGTGAGCTGATCCTAGTACAAACTGGCAATTCAACACACATGGTAAAGCTGGTCCAATTCTATTTACAGAATTTCAGGGGATTTTTCCGTGGTGAGCACTGGCTGTCATCTGGTGTCTTCAGTGCATTACTTGAAGATTCTTGCCTGATAAAAAGGCAGGACCTTTCCCTATGGGGGAAAAAAAACCCACATACCCATGCCCAGTGAGAAGGGCTGCATTTTTCAGATGCACACCCTTCTACAACCAGGTGATGAAAGGAATTTACTCATTTAAAGTTCTGTGCAAGTGCAAGTTCCAGCTTGTTGTGGGGGAAAGAACCTGGAAACTTTGGTCCCACTCTTTCCCAATAGCATGATTGTAACTCTCAGGGACTGCTGATCCCCCTGAAACAGCTGGACTGATCAGCAAGTCAGATAATTGAATTTCTTTTCCAGTATCAGGCCCTCACTATGAACCTTTGAGTTTGCTGGTTTTACAAATGCACTAAGTAGGAGGACTGTGCAAACTGGACTGTCAGCACTGAAGATCTTCACTCACTGAAATATGTCATAAATAAGATTAAACTGGACAACAGATTGATCTTCCTTCTGAAATAGAAAGAAAAGTTGTCTTTGAATTATTTAGGGGCAAGTAACAATCAGAAGATACAAAAAGAGATGTGTCTGCTCTTCCAGAATTCCCCAACACAGAGACAGTCTGGTCTGGCTCACAGTTGCTTCTAAATAAAAAAATTAGGTATGATAAGAAAATAATTGTTTTTAATTTTTTTTTTTTTTAACAAAAATATTCTACAGCCATGCAGTTATTTCATTAGATTTGGGGGTTGTTCAGCCTGGAGAAGTGACCTCACTGTGGCCTTGCAGAGCCTGCAGGGACCCACAGGAAAGATGGAGAGAGACTCTTGACAAGGGCCTGGAGTGACAGGACAAGGGCAAATGGCTTCACACTGACACAGAGCAGGGTTAGATTGGATATTGGGACGGAATTGTTCCTTGTGAGGGTGGTGAGGCCCTGGCACAGGTTGCCCAGAGAAGCTGTGGCTGCTCCATCCCTGGCAGTGTTCCAGGCCAGGCTGGATGGGGCTCTGAGCAACCTGGGATAGTGGAAGTTGTCCCTGCCCATGGCACGGGGTGAAACTGGATGTTGTTTGAGGTCTCTTCCGTTTAACTTGCTTTACATTCACATTTTTAGGCTGTAGATTAAAGTTTGGGATTTCTTTATTGTGGTGGGATTTTTTTATTATTTTTTTACATGAAGTAAAGCTTTTATTGCAAGGAAATGAAATATTGTCAAGGGCAAAAGAAGCAAAGTTGAAGAAATTGTGTTGACACAATTTTGATTGTGAAGAGGGAATTCTGAGGTGAAGACACTACCATTGTGCTAAATCTGTACAAACACCCTGGAGGGAACATAGCAAGGGTCAGAGGCACTAAAGTCTTTCATGACATGGGAAGGCAAGCAAACAAAACTGTTAAATCATCATCTGATTAAACAGATGGAGATGCAGTGCAGAAGTCTGATAAAGCAATTCTTTCTCTATACCTCTAAAGAACTTTAAAAAAAGCCCAAACCCTTGATTTTAACTATTAAAGATGGTTTCAATTTCAGTCTTCTTGAAAGAGGAATGCAGTGATGCCTTTTCCCTTAATTCCCTTTTTTTTTAAAATCTTAGTTCTGTCTAACCCTCACCAAGGCAAAGCGTATTGTAGAAGGAGAAAAATGAGAAAAAGACCATTTGCAAGGCATGAAGAGAAAAAGATAATGATGAGAAAACAGAGATGCCAAAGATCCTCAAAGAGCCTAACCTTTCCTGAAGTCAGACAGAAGGGATTCAAACAAGAATTTGCCTTCTCACAAAAATAAGGAATTCATTGAAAAAGGACATAAGCAGCAGTAATTGTGTCTTTTTTGTCTTGGGGGCTTGGTCAGAGGTCATAGATTTATTTCATTATCAATGTATCAGGAGAAGAAGAGTAGGACAGTGGTAAAGAAATTTTGAATGTCACCAGCATCATATAAAGATGAAAAAAATTGGGAGAAAACTTTTTTGCACACCATATTTGACTCTTTCTCAGGAAATTTCAGAGGAGCTTGTGGACCTCATCTACTCAGATGATGCTGGTGCACAGAGACATCGAACTGAAGGAAAAAAAAAAGAATACTACAAACTCCTGATTTATATTTAGAGAGGAAAAGAAAGGAAAAATTGCCTGGTTGCACAGCAGAAACAAAACAAATTTCATTTTTTGGAGGAAAAACAGAAGACAACCACAGCTGACTGGGTTACCAAACCACAAACCCATAGGAATATACAGACACTGGAGATAATTGAGGACTACAGGCAACATTTGACAAAAGGCAATCAGAGCCAACTTGTAAAAGAAGCATCAAGGATTGCATTATGCACGGAAAAACAGTACCAGCTTATGCAGCCCCAGCTTTTTTGCAAAAGAGAAGCAAAATTGTTCTGCAAAAGATGGCAAAAGGAGGCTGAGGGTATTTAGCAAGAAATTCAGTGTGTGTGTGCGTGCATGTCTGAAGAAAAGAAATATTGATTGGAACTGTATATATATATACATGTATATATATATGTATGTATATACAGTAATTTCACGATTATAAGCCGCACCTCCCGGCAGCCAGGTAGTCCACGGAATTTGTCCATATATAAGCCGCACCTGAATATAAGCTGCACTTTTCTTTCTTTCTTTCTTTTTTTTTTTTTAAGCGAGGCTCTATATGTAACAAAGTAACAAATTAGTAACAGAATTGCTGCCAGCTGGGTTTGGTGTCAGGTGCTCAAGTTGCAACAGTTTTCATAGACCAGCCAAGCCTTTAAAGGCAGCCCCAGGCGCCCTCCTGGCCAGCTCTCACTTCTGGGTTGGCATTTCACTGGGATTTGTCCATAAATAAGCTGCACCTGAATATAAGCTGCACTACTGGGGTAGGCTGGATTCTTCAATGAAGAAGGTGCGGCTTATAATTGTAAAATTACTGTATTTTATATATATATATATATATATATGAATGAGTGTCCCAGAACCACAGAATGGTTTGTAATGGAAGGGACCTTAAAAATCATCTCATCTCACCCCTCTGCCAGGGACACCTTCCACTGTTCCAGGTTGCTCAGAGCCCCATCCAGCCTGACCTTGGACACTGCCAGGGATGGAGGAGCCACAGCTTCTCTGGGAAACCTGTGACAGGACCTCACCACCCTCACTGGGAAGAATTTCTTCTTAATATCTAATCTGAATTTTTCTTTTTAGTGTGGAGCCTTTCCCCCTTGACTTGTCACTCCATGTTCCCTATTTGTACTTTTTGGGCACTGTATTATCAGTCTCATTAGTATGCAGACGGGAAATTATTTGCTCAAATGTCCTTCAGTGGAAAGCTTAAAGCAGGAACGGCCTCTTACATAATAATAAGATTAAAACCAAAGGTGCTGTGAAATCTCATGAATGAAAAGTAAATAAAACATAATTAAAAAAAATAAAATCTACTCAGATAAAGAATAAGACATCTGTGTACAGTCAGTGCACATATATATATGCACACATACACATATATAGTAAATATATATGTATATAAAATTATATTTGCACACATAATTTCCAATATTTAAAGAAAAAAAGTCAGTGATTCAGACACTCTACAAAGACCAAATAGCACTATAATGATTTTTGTGCTTCTGATTTCCCACCCAGAGGTGCTACATTTCCATTTCAAACTGTTTTAATAACAAAGTCCAAATTACCAATATATAAATTCAATTTAACATAATATTAAAAGGTTATGACAGAGCTAATGGACTTTAAGTGGAATCCAGGCTGCAGGGTTCAATGGAAGGTAGGAAAGACCAAGGCAGACAATTTCCTGTGGCATATGAAGTAAAACTTCAAATTAATTTCTTTCTCTTTTCTGTTCAGAACTGGAGTTTTCAAGGTAGTTGAACAATGAGGTGACAAAAAGATACAGAAAAAATGGCTTTGCAAAATCACTTATCTTTAGTGTAATTCAGCCCTTGCTGAGACAAGGTTTTGATGTTGATAATTGACAAAGCTGGGCTGGTGATGAACAAACTTGACACCTGGCTCTTTTCATACTGATCCTTCAGTCTTTCCAGATGGCAGAGTTCACTTCTGTTCCCATCTGTTCCTTTTCAGTAAGAAAAAGGGAGGAAAACCAAAAACTGCTAAAACATTTTAGAAGTATCTCTGAGGTTCTTTTCAAGTCCTTTGCTCTGGACCACATTCCTGTGGAAGGCTGGTGATGGCACCCATATTATTTGCCTCAGATCAAAGGTAGGGTTTCATCTTCCAGATTTGGTCTGACATAATTTATCTGCATGAGAATTTCATGGATGGAAAAATTGAAAGAGCTGGAGTCCACTCACCAACACCTTCTTGCAAAAAGACAGGAAAAAACAATCAAGGAAGCAAACAAACAAGCAAGAGCAGTGTCAGACTGTGATTAGATAATATTTGACAGGTAAGAGCAGAATTTTGGGGAAAGCTTTGCTAGTTGAGATTTGGAAAACTGTTTCTACATTAAGAATTTTTAATTTTTTTTTTTCAGAAACAACCACTCTCATTTCCCTGGCTATTGGCAATGGTTTCTCTGTTGAGTTCTCAGGTCTTGACTCTGGTCTAAATTTTCACTGCCTCAAGATGAACTTATTCCCTGGGGGGCCATTAAGCTTCTTCCATGTAAGTGGGGTCAAAATTAGGCCTCTGTTAAGTTAGTTATCTCCAGAGCTAGCAACTGGCTGTTCAAGAATATTCAGCAAGAGAAAAATACAAGCTGATGGATGGGAAAAGATGGAAAAAACCCAAAGTGAAATCCATCAATGGAAATCTGCCAGGTAATCAGGAAATAATTTTGGATGCTTCTTTGCAGTCCATAAGTTTCCATGTATTGCTAAAAAAATTAGTTAATCAGGAGAAAACTCAGAAAGCAATTAGAATGAACAAATCTCCTTAAATAGCCATCAATATTTCGGTTGTTTATGAATAAAAATGACAATAATTGAATTTATGTACCTGGCTGAAAGAAGGTTATGGTGCCCATGTGTACTCTGCCCTGGTAAGACCCCACCTGGAATATTGAATCCAGTTCTGTGCCCCCCAGCAGAAAAAGGACATGGAACTGTTGGAGCGAGTCCAGAGGAGGCCACAAAGTTGACCAGAGGACTGGAAAACCTTCCCTGTGGAGACAGACTGGGAAAGCTGGGGCTGTTCAGCCTGGGAGGAGAAGGATGTACAGACCTCAGAGCACCTTCCATTATCTGAAGGGGATACAGGGAAGCTGGAGAGGGACTTTTCATCAGAAACTGTAGTGACAGGACAAGGGAGAATGGCTTCAAACTGCAAGGGAAATTTAGGTTAGGTATTAGGAAGAAATTGTTCCCTGTGAAGGTGCTGAGGCCCTGGCACAGGTTGCCCAGAGAAGCTGTGGCTGCCCCATCCCTGGCAGTGTCCAAGGCCAGGCTGGATGGGGCTCTGAGCAACCTGAGAGAGTGGAAGGTGTCCCTGCCCATGGGAGGAGGGTGGAACTGTCTGATTTTTAAGGTCCCTTCCATTACAAAGCCATTCTGTGATTCCTGTAGAAGACCAGGAAGATTTCTTATCCCAGTCATCCTAAAGTTGTCCTGGGAGAGCTGGAAAAAGTCTGTAACTTAGTTCATATGCCTCACCAAAGCAGCCTGAATACTTGGGAGGAGCCTCAGGGTGTTGGCACCTGGAGCAAGGGACTGTCCCCTGTGCTCACCTTGCAGGGTGCTGGCTCATGAACTGCTGTCTGCTGCTCCACCAGAGCTGTTTGCACAGCAGGATGTCTTAACACCAGCCTGCACGGTATCTTTGGGCAACTTGTCCCTGGAGAGCCTGCCATCCAAGCAGAAATAAGGTTGGTTATCCTGGTGCAGTTTTGCAAATAGGTTGGAGGATCTGGAGACTCTCCATGAGGGAAGGTGCAGGCCTGGTAATTTGTATAGAGTTACCTCCTGGAACACTGTCCAGGATGCTGCCAGGCTGCAGACACACCCACCATCTTGAGGAGATGGTACTGAGCTTTTCACTCAGAGTTATTGAGGTTGGAAAAACCTCCCAGATCATCGAGTCCAGCCGGTGACCCATCCCCACCTTGTCAGCCAGCCCAGAGCCCCCAGTGAGAGGTCCAGCAGTCCCTTGGATATCACCAGGGATGGAGGGAATGGAGCCCTTTCCAGTGTCTGAGCACCCTTTCCATGACAAAATTCCTCCTGATGTCCAACCTGAGCCTCTCCTGGCACAGCTTGAGGCTGTTTGCTCTCATCCTGTCCCTGTTCCCTGGGAGCAGAGCCTGACCCCCCCAGCTGTCCCCTCCTGTCAGGGAGTTGTGCAGAGCCAGAAGATTCCCCCTGAGCCTCCTTTTCTCCAGGCTGAGCCCCTTTCCCAGCTCCCTCAGCCCCTCCTGCTGCTCCAGCCCCTTCCCCAGCTCCGTTCCCTTCCCTGGACACGCTCCAGCCCCTCAGTGTCTCTCTTGTGCTGTGGTTCCCATGCGTACCCGGGATCTGAGCTGTGGCCTCACCAGCACAATCTTTCTTTCGAAAAAGAGCTGTTCTCCAAGAACAGGTTATTTATGAAAAAATATTTCTGTTGCTTTCAACAGACACATTTTATTTTCACTTCTTTCTCAAAGAATGCCATGACAAAAAGGTAACCACTAGAATTTAAACTTAAGAAGAAATAAAACTGAAGCCAAATCACTCGTCTAAAATGGTCTCTTGCCAGCTGTCCTACTGCCACCCAAGACTGTGTTGTTGCTAACAACTTGCCCATGGGAAAGCACTCAATCCTGTAGTAATGAATGGCACTCAAGCTGGATGGGGGATGGTATAAAAATTTTAAGTGGAGTGGTGGAAGCACAGTCACTTGATGAATTTAAAATTAGACATGACAGAGCTTTGTAGAATATTCTATCTGGCTGGCTGGTATCTTAGAGACACAGACCGTATTAGGAGATATTAGACTGTGCTAGAGATGGATTTTGTTGGGTTTAATTCTCCAGTCCTGAGGAATTTCTCTTTGCCTCCAAAGCCCGAGTCCCCTGTGAGGCAGGAGCATCATGGCCTTGTTGTCTCCAGATTAATGTGCTTCACTGGCTTTGTCCTTGTAATTCCAAGCACCAATTCCCTGGTCTGTGGATGCTGGTGGATAGGTAAGCAGGGACACAGGGTTTTGAGCAAGGGAGAAGCCTGAAAGGTTTTTAAACTTTGGTGTCCACTGAGACTTAGTTGAGATTTATTAGAACAAGCAAGGAATGCTTGGTTTCTGAGGAGCTGATAAATTCCAACCAAATAAAGGAGAAAAAGTACTTGTTGCAATTTTTCCAATCCAAATACCACTTATCTAATATAGGCATATTCTCTCCCATTCTTTGATTTCTATGGCTCAACATACTAAAATGCTTTACATGTGCATTCATGGTTTAAAAGAATCCCCAGAAATAAATACCAAGACACAAATTCAAAGTTACAGCCTCCTAAATGTTAGTAGGATTGCCTGGGTGCAACTGAGAGCAGAATTTGACCTTCAGCCATGTGGACTTCCATGTTTGTCCTGATCCTGTGTAAATCAGAAATGCATTGGGATCAGTGGAAGTGCTGATGTCAAACCAGAGCCAGGAAAGGCACAGTCTGAACCAGAGGTGCAAAGAAAGATTCAGGTAAACAAATGAACTCACCAAAGGACAACTAAACCATAAGATCTGCAGATAATGCTGAAAATTCACCAGCTTTTATATCAGAGGAATGAGGCAAGTGAGAACAACTATGAAAACAGAAAAAAAAATAACAGGAAGATTTCCTACTAGAGGAAAGACAGGGAAAAAAAATCACTGGACTCTAAAAACATTTCTGTTTCCCCAAAACGCAAACTTTTCCAAGGGAGACCACTCCCTATCCTAGCAGATGCGAAAAGCAGCTTTAGCTTCCCAGGGCAAGATTTAACTCCATGAAGCTTTTGTTTATTTTTGTTTTGTTTTGGTAAAACAACAACAACAACAACTCCCCAATCTCATCTTGCAGTAGTATTTAGATTGTTTTTCTTTTCTCAGAGCTTGTGATGGTTTGTCTTTCAACAGAAAAACTAAATATATTTCAGTGTTTCAGACTCAAAAAAGCAGTTTGAGCAGCAAGGGAACACAGAAAGGCAGTTTGAACACAGACATTTTCTCTGAGCAGAAAAAAAAAGTCTGCCCTGATTAATTCATTAATGTATTTTGTATAAATAAAAGAATACTCTGATCTAAGTACATCTAGAGTATATCTAGGAAGAAAGAAATTTTGAGACAATATTTCCTAAAGGTGTTCCTATATGATGAGATGGTTTCCATCTCTCTCATAAAGAGTTTTACTCTGTAAAAATTCAAAGAAACATAGAATGGTTTGGAAGGGACCTTAAAAATCATCTTAGTCTGAAAGCGTTAAGAGTAAAGCTGAAGAAAATGAAATGGGAGAAGGAATGGGGTGTAGGTGGATAGAAAGAATGGAAAGGATGTAAAAAAATGCTATGTAGAAGGACAGAGATTTGTTAGAAAAATGGGCAGAAAATAAGAGATTCAGAGGAGAAAAGTCTAAGATAATTTGTCTAGGAAAAATCAATTCAGAGCAACTGTATTAAATGTTAGGAAGGAAGTTGGAAGGTATAATAGTGAAAATTAGCTAGCCATGATTTAAACAAGGACTTGTTGCTGGATTTATTAGATAGAAATTCTTTTATAGGAGAAGGGAGACACAAAAAAAGAAAAATAGTGAGTGCAGAAAGTCAGTGTAATTGCAGAAGGCAGGCAAATAGAGTAAAGAGGTTTCTTGGTTTTGGAACATCAATTTTTTTCCTAAATTCTCTAGTGCCACATAGTTTTGGATGAAATTAAGGGAAGTTAGAAAACTAAAAAAATCTAATTAAGAAATTGAAGAATATACTTAAAGGAAAAAAATCATGTTAAGTCTGTATGTAAAGAGTGGCCTTAAACAAAGGACAGCTTAAGTCAAATATATGGAGGATATCTTTAGCAAACAGTAACAAGGAAGGAAAGTTGGTCAAGATGTTAGGGGATCTAAGTGGGATAACAGGCAAACATGAATAAACAGCAAAGAAAATCCATCTTTTCAGGAAGACTTTTTTTATGTTATGGAGTTATCTGCATCAACCATTTGGAAAGCCAGCTATATAAAATCTGACTGTGCAAATCGTTTGAGAAATGAGTGGAGGAAGTAGTTTAACCTCTCACAGGAGCTGAAAACACTGAAGAGGATAAATATTTTCTAACTTGTGAATGTACAAATCCAGGAAAGACCCCTCAGCACATGAAATGATGTCTCTGGTTTGGTCTCCATCAGATTTATGAGGTCTGTATTGGATGCCTAAAAGCCAAAATATCTCATCTTGCTTGGAGCAGAAACCAAATACTGCCCAAATCCCATCTCTGGAGGGGACAGAAGCTGATTCTACTCTTGCAAGTTGTCCATCTCCTGGGTGAGGAGTCGCAGGAGAGGATGCTATATTCAAACTTGTCTAGCCACAGAGCTTTTCAACAGAAGTGGTTGGGTTTAAATTTCATACTCACAATCTGAATTCATGTAGAGTACAAAAGCACTTCTTCCTTCTGCAGCTCTACGGTTCCCTGTGAGTTACCTCTGACTGTTTTGACTCAGACTTTTGGCAAATGTGGCTCAAATTTTTTTAAAGCATTGTCTAGAAATATATATTTTTGAATTAACTAGATTCTCTCATGCTAACTCAGCTAAGATAAAACATGTAAAGTCTATATTGAGGTCAGACAGGAATTTATTGCTGGAAGGTGTGAAAGAGCAGCTGAGAAGAAGCACGTTTATTGCTGTGGTGCCATTATGGGCAACACACATGTTGGAAGCACAGGAAACACTGGAGGAGTGATGCAAATCTCACCTTGTGGTTGCAATCCATCAGTGTTTTCATCACTTCTGGTGCAGGTTTTTTAGCAGACCTTTAACAGACTTTAACAAAGTCCAAGTGGACTTTGCTCCGCAGGATTTGCAGGTTTCAAAAAGGTGACTCCAGATGAGTCACACTCTGCCTGATGGAGTCATGGAATACCCTGCCATCCTTCCCATGAGCATCAAAATGCAACCACCAGGCTCCTCCTGTGAGCCTGAGATGACAACCAGCAAACTCTCTTTCTACATGTACAGACACACAGCCTTCCCCAGTGCGTGCTCCCTCAGGTGGGAATTCTGCACACAAACCCAGAGACTGAGCTGGGAACGACCCTTCCTCATGTGTGTGAAGAGGTGGAGAGGAGATGGAGGCAGGGAAAATCAGACAGGAAGGAGGAGATGGTCCTGCTGCAGTCTTTCAAGTGCTCACTACCCTGAAGGAAAGAGCCACCTTTCCTGGTCTGCTTGTGCCATGTGAAGGAGAGGAGGAGGCTCTGAACTGGATGCTTGAGTGAGGGTTTTTTTTTTTAGTTTCTTGGGAGGTGTAATCTCCTTGAGGTTTCTTGCAGAAGACTCTCCTTCCCCTATGGACTTAGGGCTCATGATACAATCAGGAGCATAGATGTGGATATTCCCTCTAGCACTCATTTCACAACCTTGAAACTGCTCCATATCCACCTTTAGTGCTTCTCTCTTCACAGGCACACCCCATCTGTCCCCTCAGAGAGTGGCACATCCCCGCATCCCCCACTGACAGATGCACCAAGAGTGTCCCACGCAGCAGCAGCAGCAGCTGCCATCCCCTTCCCTCATCCCTTCCCACTGGCTGCTTCTGGACACCACCAGAAGACACACACATGGCCAGGCAAACATCTGTATGGACACACAGATGTTCCAGTCCCTTGCAAGGGATTTCTCTGGCTGTGTCACGGCTACAAAGGGCCCAGGCAGGCACAAATGCCCCACACTGAGCACAACTCGTTCTCTCTTGCTTTGTTCCCTTCCTGCATCAATCCATGGATCCCTCTCTCTTTCCTCAGCCAGCTGACAGGTTGACGCCACTCTTTGATTTTTACTTTCCCAGTGGAGGGAGCAGAGTGGTCCGAGGCCAGGGGAGCACTGGTGGCAGTGGGCTGAGCAGGCTGTAGTGTGTGGTTTCAGCCCAGCTGAATCCCAATGCCTGAGACTGCATCTCCCCCTCATGGACAACTGCCTCACCATACCCTCCACCCACAGCCTGCCATGGTGGGAAGCTCACTCCCACCAGAGAAGAGAGGTGCTTCCCACAGACTGCAACCAGCTGCAAGAACTGCCAGGAAAAATTGTCCAGCTGGAGAGCTTGAACTGGACTCTGCAGTGGGAAACCAGTGTAAAAAATGGGACAACAGGTTCCCAACACAACCTATGGCTGCATGAATACTAATTGCTTCTTTTTCACAGGCTGCTTGCTTATATTTTAGCAGGAATTTGTCCTTGCAATGAACTGAAAAGGGATCTACGAACCATGGTCCATGGAACTGATGTTATTTAAGGTCTGGGCTCAGAGGCTGCAACCTTTAATTTTAGAGGCTCTGTGTGATCAGATAACTTCTTCCAGTGCAAGTCCCACAGGACTGCTCACCATCTTCTCACCAGCTATGATGAAAACCAGCACTTCCCTCCTTAGTGTAGAAGAACCCAAGCCCTAGGTGAGCCACACAATTTGAAGCTGTTTTTAGACCAGATTTGAAGACCAGCTGTTGTCAATAAATGCAACTGTTTTGAAGGGAAATAAGTTCCTAGTGCTTCTCTCTGATACCCAAGATGTATCCTATGTTTTCAACCCTCAACCAACTGCACAGTACTGCAGCACTGCTTGGAGCCATGGAGAAAGCCAGTGCTTTCCTCTTTCCTTTGACATCTGGAGTCCTTTTTTGTGCTTCAGCCCAATGGTTGCTCATCCAAGAGCCCTGTTAACTTGTCCCAGGGAAACCTCTCTGCCCTTTTGTGCCACCAGCAGTATCCAGAGGTTTTAATGTGTGAAAATAAGGTGTGTTGGTATGCTGCTGAATGAAGCTGGTTTAAATATTGTAGTTCAATCTACTGGGATATTCTAAGGATTATTCAGCAGTTCTTCATAAAAAGCCTACAGAAACCCTCTAGAGGAGAGCCTGCCTGCTGTGCAAGTCGTGCAGAAGGCAGGTACATCTTGAGCACGCTGGGTCCCATCGCTACCCACGCACCAAACCATTTTCCTGGTTAGTCATCCTTTCCTACCCTCCTTCTCAATGCAAACATTGCTTTCCTAGCACTCACAAAACCCATCCCTGGTGCTGGCCTTACGTAAGCGATTTCGACATGGAGAGCTGTGCCACGAATGCAGTGGACACGTGATGCTCCCCTCAGCCTCTGGTAGCCACTCTGCACGTCAGCACGGCCTCCTGACTGGCTTCTGGGGACTTCCACACTGGCTTTTGTCCCTTGCAGCAACCCAGGGCTCTTACACACCCCTCAAGGGTTTCGGCTTCTTCCTGGATTGCCCTCACCACCTGCAACTCTGCCAGTCCCATTAAGCACAGCACCCACTGAACATATTCACCCCTGGCCCTCACCCAGAACCAGCATCTCATGTATACATGTACCAAGGTCTGTATGGATTTACCTGTGCCCTTGCACTGAACTCCCAATCTACTCCCCTGGTGCACTGCATGCACCCAGGACCCCTTTCACACTTAGCCTCCCTCACAGCAAGAGGCAGATAAGAACAGATGGCTTAAGCCATCATAAAATTTTTCTCACTCCTCATCACTCTTCCTTCTCCCATAAGCAGTTTTCCTTCTCCCAGGCCCCACATCCAGCTCTGCAATCCTCACCTGTACTTCCCTCTTTTCCTCCGAGCATTCTGAGTGCACAAGTCTCTCCTATCAGACCCAACTTTTCCCTCCCTTCCCCTTCCCTTGCACAGCCTGACAGGTCCCCTCCTCGCTCCCACACCTCTGTATGCCAGCCCACGCTGAGCTCCTCACCCCTTGTAACAGGAACTGTCATTCCCTTCCACTTCCACCTCATGCCCTACAGCTCCCAACTCCACTCGTCTCCCCACACACTTCACACTTAGCTTTTGACCTCAGCACAGCCATGTGGCTTATATGGCCCTCCAGGTAGTTTTTCCTCCTATGCCTTCTCCTCCCACCCCTTTATATCTTTAGTCATTTCTCCACCAGCACATTTGTTCCATTCCCTCTCACTGTTTCACCCAGACAGTACCTACCACAGAGATATAAACACATTGGTTACGTCTGATGCAACAGAAAATCACTCCTTTTTGTTTGTGTATGCTCTCCTCCTCCCACAGTCTTTCCATTATTCCTTACTTGCCCTAACTGCTTCCCCTGCAACTTACTGCCTGTTCTGTCCCAGTGCTGCTCCTGCTCCACAGTAAAGAGGCATCCCCAGTCCTGCTGAGCAAACCACTGCACCTTTGCACCACTCCCTCTCTTTGCCTACCAAGAAACACATCCCCAAATTTCCCTTCACTCTCTGCTCTCTCGCCCTGTATCTCCTCCCAACCACCTCTTTCCTAGGCATCACAGAAAACAGAGCTCTCCATTTCATCCTCATTCATGCCTCCAACATTCCTTAATTTTTCCTCATTCTTGTGCTTCTCAACACCTGCCATGGCTTTATATCCTCGTCGCAATTCATCCTGCCCCTGTGATTTCCACTCTCTTGAATTTCCTCACACCACTTCCCTGTGGCTTTTTCCCCAGTTCTCTCTCCCTTGCAGCCAGGCACCACACTCCAGCAGGCATCCAGCCTCCTCTGAAACACCTCTAATCAGTTACTCCTTCACATACTTACAGGACCCTTTTCCCTCACCACACCCTATCTCCATCCAGCTCATTTTTCCCTCTGTGTTCCCATTCTTGGCAGATGTTTCCATCACCTTGCCTTTCATACTCTGATACCTTCCTGGTAAATACATCCCCGTATCTATTTCTTGACAGAATCAAAGGTGTCTCCCTCTGACGCCCCCCACGAGCATCATGTAGCTGATTATTTTCCATACCTTTCTCCAAATAGCTAATAGTTCACATTTTAACTCCTCCTCCAAACATCCTTTGTGCTTTCACCTTTCTGCCTCCACTCCCACTCCATACCCAACCTCCCCCTTGCAGACTCTACCATCCTTGTATGTCCCTTTCATATCCTCACCCAGCCTCCAGCCAATACCTTTTCCCATCTCTCTCAAGTGTTACTTCCCCTTGCAAGCTCCTAAACTTTCTGCCACCCACAAGGATCCTCTTTTTCCAGTTGATGTGCAGCAGTTTCCCTTTCAAGCTGATCACCTTTGCATGTCTCACCTGCCATTATTACCCCAGTGTACAACAATGAACATGTAGCACATTACTTCTGCTGTATTACACTTTCCCTCCAGTTTTTATCTACCTTTATATGCACCATTTCATTTTCTGTTCTCTGAAGAGAAAAACACTCCAACACACAGCAGAACAATACAAACAAAATCCCTTAAACCTACGTGTTTTGCATACCTCAACATGTAGTACCCTGACACAGAAAGCACTCCCCTCCTGGCTCTGCTGGTACTTCCTCTTCTCCCCATCTTTTGGCTCCACCACCTGCAATCATGCCTGGATTTTGTCCCCCCACCATGCTCACTCACAGACCCCCTGGTATCTACACGTGTATCTCAGACCAGTCTTTTACTACTAGCAGCTGGGACCATGCTGAACTCTTCCATTCTCTACTGCTATTGTCTGGCAAAGCTTTTTTCTTTTTTCTTTTTCTTTTTTATTACTATTGGATTTGTCTTTTCCTTGCATCCCATTTATAGGTGTTTCTTGTGCTGCTTCTCCACTTGCAAGCTTGCACATATCAGGTATTTCTGTGCCTGAGAATGCCTCTCCTACTCGCCTGGATATTTTTCTGAAGGCACAATGCAAAGGCAAAACTTTACATACCATTTGCACTCCTCATGCAACAAATCACACGAGCCTGAGAGCAAAGAGTGTTTTCTGAAAGGTTGTAGCTTCCAACAATCCTCTGGACCATATAACACACATCCCTGTCTATTTAAAAAGGGGGCAGGAGGAGAAGCAACCCCCCCCTCACACACACACACACACACACACACATACATACAGAGTCATCTCTAAATAACTGGTTTTGCAATATAGGAACCAGAGAATGTGCACATAGCAGCCCTATTCAATCCAAAATATCCATCTCTCCAAATACTGCATATTTATAGTTCGAGAGATAGGACCAGAACAGAGCTTTCCCGTTTATTTTAATGAAGGATTAAGAACTGATCAGAAAACTATCTAAACCATTCAAGGACTTTTTCCCCTCTTGGCTAAGAGCAGTTTGGTGTCTCCATAAGGACTCGCCAGCAACTGACGCTTTAAGCTGCATTTCAGCTGTTTAGATGAGAAACAGCTTTCTATTTTGCTCCCTAGATGTGCATCTCTGTTGATTAGTTGTGTGCTGCATTCCTAGAAGGCACTCACCAAACGCTGGGAGCTGCAACGTAAGACTAGTCTCCCTGCCATTCCAGCACAGAGCGAGTGGATCTTTTTCACCTAGGCACAGATGTGCAGAGAATCTTTTGATCTCCAGCTCTTCCCAGGGAATTTAGCATTTGGGTTTGAGGAGAATGAGGATTGATTCAAAGGTCATGAAAGGGGTTTTCAGGGTCTGGAGCACACGCAAAATATGAAACTTCTAGTGAAGCCGGTTACCTGCGGCAGGCAAGGTCTGGAAATTGGGAATTTTGGCTTTGCTTGTCATGGGCTCTAACTTTGCTGGAGGGCGAGCATGCTACGTGTGCTGAGGCTGGTTCTTGCAATCCACGGTCAAGATTTTCAACTCCTTTTGTTATATCTGAACTTGCTGGTTTCCCTCTCAAGACTAAGCGAAAAGTCTCCTTCACTTTTTCCTCTTAAGTCAGATTTCCTGTAGCACCTCGTATTTCTCCTCCGCCGCTTTCTTTCCAGGGACCCGAACAACAGCATGAGGAGCAGGAGGAGAGGGGAACCTCAGGACTGAAGCAAACTATGGGGCAAGTAGGGCTGGGGGAAGGAGGAGGCACAATGGGAAAGGCAACATTTGGGACACATCTACTGCCTACAAGACCCCCACCTCCTCCCCATTATAGTTCTTTAAAGGACCCCTCTCCCCCTCCCCTCCCCGCCCTCTTAGGACCCTATTAGAAAACGTCAAATTTCCCTTACCGTGGTAGGAGTAACCATGGCATCCGTGTGAATGTTTCCAGAAAAGTCGACATGAAGAGAAAGGTGGATGTAAATACGTTCATTCAAAGTCCCAAAGTTGGTCTGCTTGGGTTGTGCAGAGTTGCTCTATGGGAGAGGAGCCTTAAACTCTGAGTCCCGTGAACATAATCTGCTCGATTATAACAAACCAGCTCAGCCAGATGGCTCTGTGCTCCGTGGATTAACCCCTTTATTGCCACACTCTGCTTTCCCTACCTACCATTTATAACAACCTTGCCTGGCTGGGGAAATTCAGAGAATGAGGCATTTTTTTGAAAATGACAAAACCGTCAAAAAGGTAATTTTTCCCCTTGCGTGCTCTTAAAAAAAAAAACAAAACAAAAAAAAAAAACACCAAAACCTTCCTGTGCCTATTTTCTATATTTTTAAAAAATCCAATAGACAGTTTTATTCCTCTTCCTGGCAGAACCTCTTCATATTATTAAGAACAGTATTATCAACAGGGAACATTTTAGAGAATTCTTTTGTTCAATCACCACCATCCCTTCCAGACTGCGATCCTCAGCAGACGAGTATTTTATTGCAGGAATGTCTCTGTGTTTGCACTCTAATGGTCCATCCACTCCCCCCTTCCCGCCCCTCTGTCCCCCACGCTCCCTCTGTCTCCCACATGCACACACATGCACACATTTTGCTCACACTGCCAGCATGTGCTGCTATTCCTACCCCTGCTCACAAGTCACTATAGGACATGTCAAACAGGTGAAAGAGAGACACAGAGGTGCAGTGCCATAAGCCCCTGCTCTCTCGCTCTGAATTATCTTTGAATTTTTTCCTTTTTTTCCAGTTGTTTGCAAATCTTTGACAAATTTATTTCTTCTGTCAGCGTTTCTGTCTAGGAAGTCACCCGCCATGACACAAAAATAAGTGCTGGGAGAAACACCCACTGTTCAGAAACAGACCTTAGGATGGGTTTGTGTACAGTTCCTCCTGTTTTGACTCGCAGATTCATCCATTAAGGATGGCAAGTGCCAAAAACATGGAAAGTTCATCAGCAACCAGCAGCGACTGGTTCCCAAACTTTTTATTTAGAGAGATTGCTCACTGAGATGGCTGATAAATTTAGCTGCATGCCTCTAAGTCTCTCTCTAAATTTACATGCTTAAGTCATCTTTCTTTTCTGTTTGATTTGAGCATAATTGATCGAGTCATAACCAGAGGAACGTGGTCATATAAGATACGAGGTGACACTTTAAACCATAAGGGTCGCCAGATTGTTTCCTTAAAGAATACTTTTACTAGCTCAATAAAATTTCTCTTTTCCTGTTTAACCATGGAATTTTTTCTTTCCCCTTGCTGTGTACAGATAATTAGCCCCCTCTCGCTGTCAAAGCTTTGTACCATGTCCTTTAAGACATTTTAATCTACCTGGAAAGTTGTCACAGTTTTATTGAAATACTCATCAGCATAGGTTGAAGTACAGATGGTGTCATCAGTTGCAGTTGTCCTTTCTCTGAATTTTTTCAAGCATAAAATGGTCCCATTTAGGGGATTCTGCAATTTAAATGGTCCTGTTGAGGGGATTCCACAATTTGTATCTGTCTCATAAGGTCTGCCTGAGTCGCTTGCTGCCCAGATGGAGAACAAAAGTCATTTTCCACCACTGCCTCTAATAATTCTGTACTAAAATTTTCTGCTCTGCCAATCATAAAAACCCCACGAAACAAATAAAAAACCAACCAAAAAACAAACCAACTAAATAAAAAAATCCCAAAATAACTCCAAAACCGAAAATCAAACACCTAAAAACCACAAAGTTGTATAACTCTAGTTCTAATGATTTTTGTCTCACCCTGTTCCTGAATGCTATTTGCATCTTTTAGATTTAGAGCTTTTTCAGCTAAAATAAGGGAACTCAAATCCTGAGCTTTTAGATCTTTTAGACTTAGAGCTTTTTCAGCTAAGATGAGGGAACTCAAATTAAATCCCATGCATCCCCCACCCAGCCCAGGCACTGTAGTCAGATCTGAGAAATGCCTAAAATGTGACTCAGCTTTTAATCTCCTGAAGTAGACAAACAGTGCTAGGAATAGAAAACTTTCCTGAGGCTGGTGAAGGAAAGTTCCTCTGGAGGTAGGCAAAGGGTTAAGCCTCTGAAGGCAGCCCTAGCCCGGGAACTTCACATTTGCAGCACGGAAAAAAAAAAAAAAAAAAAAAAAGGAAAAAAAAAAAAAAAAAGCAGCAAAAGAAGACTAGAAGCAAAAGTCGTGGGCAGAGGAGCTGCCTACCTCTGATGGGAGGCAAACCTCCCAGAGCCTGCACGAGTGGAGGGGTTTTGCCCTGTGTCTGGCTCTGTGGGCAATCAGACGCCTTGTAATTTGAGATGTGACACCTTAATCTCGCCAAATATGTGTGCACTGCAAAAAGCATTGTAGGCAGCCTGTTTTCACAGCCAGGGAAAATGGAGACGTGTTTGGTCCTTGCCGTTTTCCAACCTTTCCCCTACAGATGTTTCTGTTGTTCTGAAGCTGCTTCTTTCTAGGTATTTCTACATCCTCAGCTCTTATTCTGGCAGTGGGGTGGTTTTTTCCCTCATGCTAACCCTTAGCATAGGTGGATTTCTTTTACACTTTAAGCAGGTTTCTGAATTTTTAATGAGAAGCAATCCAGCTCCCAGATGGTCACTTTATTTTATCTGTCGTCCTTGGATCTGAGGTTCTGACATAGCAAAAAGAAAAAAAGAAAATGAGAAAAAAAACCCCAACCAACCTAAAATATTACTTTGAACAAGTCCCTGGTCTGTCTTGAAGAATCTGAAACATTGCTCAAAGCATGCTGGAGAAAGTCATTTTTGAATTCTGGGGATTTTAATTGGGATAATTACAAAACATTGATCTGATTAATTAGGCACTTGACCAGACTTCAAAACATGTGATATTTTATACACTTTTATGTATATATGTATTTTTCTCTACATATTAATAGATACTGCTTTGATTTTGTTTGATGGTAAAAAATTGAATATTTATAGGGAAGATATGCATGTGAGTATGCAAATGCATGAACATTTTACTGTGTTTAATGCATGCCTTGGGCCATTCTAAAAGCAGGCAGCATTTTCTAAAATGGTTAGCTTTTGCAACAGCACCACTTTGTGGTTGAACTCCCAAACAGATCCCAAAAAGGGACTGTAGGGACACCACAGGTGCCTCTGCAAGTCTGAGCAGTTCCCATGGTGGTTAGTTCTAATTAATACCCATTGACAAATGAACTTTCCTGGGATGGAAATGTGGTCCTCTCTTTTAAAGGTGGTGGGTTTGAAGTTAAGGCAAGGGAGAAGAAGTGGGAGCAGAAGATGACCTCTGAGTATTTTGACCAACTGATATCTGCAGTACAGGAGGCTGTTAATTCCAAAATCACTTTTGTTTGAATTTCTAGAATTTTATAAAGGGCCTCACATCTCAAGAACTGTTCTTTTTTACTTGAAATGTGCTGCAAATGTTTCATTGGAAGTAAAAGGGAATCCAACTGTGTTTTTATTTGGTGGAAATGGTGGTGGGAAATAATAGAAAATATTTATTTAAACATTATTTAAATATTGTTTGAAGAATACCAGTGGTACCATTACAGAGCAAAAGGAATTTCTGAAGCCTCGCTGGCATCCTCACTTCACCCAGGCTAGACAAATGAGAAGCATTAGAAAGATTTTCCAGGCATGATTCACAAAGAACTTCAAACTTGGTTTTGTTACACATTTCTTGGAAAGTTGTCTTCTGCAGCTTTTCCTCTTTATTAGAAATAATTGTGACAGCTCAATAATTGTGGCAGGTCAAGGATGACACAGTGTAAAATGTGTACCCAGAGATGTAAGCATGCCAGGAGGGAGGATGGGAATAATGAATGTAAATAAGCAGGAATTCTGGTCACACCCTGAAAGCCATTATTCTTCAGAGCTCTTCCTAAAAGAAAGCCACTTTAAAGAGCCAGCTTTTATGCAGTTCACTTTCAAAACCTGTTTCCTTGGCAGAGAATTAGCAAAGTGAGATTAAGTGAAATTATAATAATAGTATTAATTAAAATAACATCCAGATGCATTAAAACTACATGCAACTACAATCACTTTATTGCATGAAAGATTTTACACACACACAGCATTGCAGTACTCAGACTAAAATGTATTGATCTGTTCTCCTATATCAAAATAAAGTGATATATTAAGTGATATACAAAAGGGGATTTACACTTTCCAGTATGTAGCTGTGTTTTGGCAATAAAGTTATGGATGATTACAAATCTCTCCAATGTACTAATATATTGCATCTCCTATCAGCTTAGCTCATATTTTGGATTTACATAATATTTGTCTTTTTCTGATGGTATCCTTTTTTTTTTTTTTCAGAGATGGTCTTTTTAGCAGGAATAATTCAGAAACAAGGTTAGTTGATCATAGGCAACATTTTGGGAAAGAAAATATATTCCTTGTAATTATAGGTATATTTTGAGCCCCTATTCATTTTTCATAATTCCAAATTAGCTAAAGAGAACTTGCATGACTATCAGTAAGAAAAATGCTGAGGAAAAAAAAATCAAATTAAAACCATATGAAGAAGTTTGGTTCCATTACTTAAGATAGAACTGGGAAAAGGTGCCTGTAGATTTTAATAATGGAGGAAAAGGAGATTTGGAGTCACTGCACCATTCTTTTGTGAGGAAGGTGCATTTCACACTGGGGCACTTAAGGAGATGCATAAGTTCTTGGTAAGATGTCAGCTGGGATGCTGGGACTCAGTTCTGATCATGTTCAAATCAGAGAAGACCTGGAAAATAACAGAAGCAATGATTTAATATGTCATGCAGTTTAAAATACGCTGAAAAACCCCAAGAGAGTAAAGAAATCAATCAGGACTCACAATCCTGTAACTGACCCTGGCCAGGGCAAGGGAAGGTCTAGGTGTTCTCTCTCCCCCACCTCTCCCATGACTGCATGACTTACACCATCACAGAAAGCAAATATGTCCAGGAACATCTTGTACTCTGGACTCTGGCAGGGCTTTTGAAGAAAACTTCCCAGTGAAAGCATTCAGAAAATTTCCACTCCACATACATATGACTTGGTTTGGGACACTAAATATCTTTATCATGGGGAAATTTTCCCACAGGGAGGTAAACCACAGGTTTTTCCTCCTGCACTGGTACTTCTGCATCTTTCAGGTGCAGTGGAGCTGTAATAACTGCAGCAAGTTGAAAGAAGAGGAAATAAAGGACAACAAATTAATACTTTTTAAAATAAAGATAAAAATGAATACAAGTCAAACAGTTCCATATGGAAGGAGCTCAGATCATTGCTGGTCTGGCATCTGTTAGAACCAAGCAGGTTGGCCATCAGTGAAATGAAAGGCTCAGTTCCACACCACACATCCAGGAAATGTGTCCTGACCTGTGAGCTCATTCCTACTCCTAATGTCAAATACAGGTGCTCCTCTCAATGGTCACTACCAGAAGAAATTGAAAATAGAGCAAAGCAAAGCAAAGAAAGGTTGAGTAGTGAAACACTCTGTGAAAAGAGAAGCTCATTCCCTTGCAAGGAGCAACAAAAGTTGGTGTAACGATGGGAAACAATATTCTGCATAAACTAGTCGATATTCTCCTTTTTTGTCTGCTGGAATAGAGAAAGTCTTGGATCAAAGCAGAGCTGACAAGGTGGATTTAACAGCAGAAGTCAGCTTGTTGAAACCAGTGGGACATTTCTCAGCGCTAGCTTGTATCCCCTGTAGTTAATATTTGTGTGCTGAGTCCTTACAAGGCAATTTTATTTGAATTAAAAAAATTTTTATTCAAACATTTTATCTGATGGCTGCTGATGCCCATTTGGCTGAGCTTCTACATTTTAATTCCCTAAAACCTTAGTGTGAAATCACATCTGCTGGAGGAGGGGCAGGGCAGCAAACATGGTATGGATCAACTTTCAGGCAGCCGAAAACTGAAAGTCCCATTTGAGCCAATGCAGATGTATAGGCAGGGGGTTTGAAACAGCTCTGGGCCAAAGTGTGGTCTCTGTCCACTCTGGCCTATTTTTTTTTAATCTTTTTTTTTTTTTCTTTTTTAAAAATCTTAAATAAGGCATTTCACAAGCCTAGTATACACATGTAACTAAGTACTCTTTGGGGCCCTATGGGTAAAACATTTAATGCATCTTTGTATTAAGTTTAATGCCACTGGGTTTCTCTGTGAGCTAATTAAGAAGTCCGTGGGTTGATTTAGGAGTGTTTTAAATGATGGTGTCCCCAGCAGCTTCCAGGCAGGCCTGGCAGCTGGACCATTCCAGCCCCAGCTCTGTATTCAGCACAAGACATGGATCAAGGGATCAAGGATTCACAGCTCCTCAGGAGCTGTGTGAACAGGCAACGGAGTCTTTTGCATGCTCAGAGCCTTTTCTTAACCTCAATTCAAAGAAAGAGATTACATTTTTCATTCATTGCCACGCATATTTTTTCTTAAACCAAGTAAACAGACGAATGTTTTTCACCCACATTCCATTCTTCCCCAGTTTTATTTGGAAGAACAAATTCAGCCTGTTAGGAATCAAGAATGATAAGGAAAAAAAGCAGAGGCATGGAGGCTTTTAAAATTATAATTTTTTTTTAAGCCTGAAGACTTTATGGCTTTTGACCCCATCTCTCACAATGGGAGTAGTGGGTAAAAGAAGAGGCTGGATGGAAAAATCCAGCACACTCTTGATTGAATCACACTACTGACACTTGAGGCTGATTGTGCTTCAGGCTGTCCATGCCTGGAGCTAAGATTAGTCTAAGTTCTTAGTTTATAAGGAACTCTTTTCCCTCTGAGGAAGCTCATGCCAAATTCTGTTCTGCTACATGCTCGTGGCAAATCTCTCTTCCCAAGTATCATTGACGTTTAACCCACGCCTGTGGTTGTGCAAAAGGTTCCTACTCACATGCTTTGCTGTCTGTCCCATGTCTCATTCCAGTTCTGCAGCTGAGCCATTCCTTTATCAAGGACCAGAATAGCAACTGAGGTTTCTGCCCTGCGAGGGAGGAAAATGAAGAAATCACGCGTTGAGCAGAGGACACAGAGAATGTTTATTGCAGGAAGATGGGGATGGTCACACAATCATCCCTGACTGGCACAGCCTAATCCATGAGTCATACAATCTTGGTCACACAAGCAACAATAGGAAAATTTATGGGGCTTTAGGACTGTTATGAAGTTATGGCATGTATGTTCTCTCCAGTGCACATGCTGGGTTTGATTTTTATCTTTCCTTTAGCAATTAATTTGATGCTTTTTCCCTTTGCTGAGAAGTTCCTGCTGGAGGCAATTCCCCAGTATGGCTTGTTTCAGTAGCCAGAAGTGTTTGTTAAACACAGCCTCTGTCCCTGAAAGCTCTGCCTTTGATATAAAGCAAGACATCATTATGCTGTAGAATTGCTTGAAATGCATGTAAGGAGTCAAATCTAAAGGCATTAAGGACAGTTTTTGTGACACTATTTGTAGTCTAAGGAAGCACCTTGGCTTTCCCTTAATTATTAGGTCTCTGCCTAAATATTATGAAGTAAATAAGATGAAATTTTTATCCTGAAAGTGAATAAAACTCATTTGCACTGCTAAATCTTCTGAAATCAGAGATTATTCTTGCATCAAGGCAGTCAGTTTTACAGTCAGACCTCAGCTGATAGAGACAGATATTTTGGCTCTCATCAACCTCAAATGAAGCAAAAATTCCAGCAATCCCTGATTTCTTTATGGAAATATGACTATACTGAGCTAGGCCCAGAATGTTAAACAGATTTAAATTAAGATTTAGGTAAAGATTAAATTAAGATTTAATGTTAAACTCATTTAAATCTGTCCATACCAAACTCCACATGCTCAGGTATTAGCTCACTTTCTTCATTGTACCTTGATACCTTCTCTGTGTCTTTTCTTAATTTTTGAAAATTTCTCTTTCTTTTATGGTTGAATTTTATTTTTTTTAATACCTCAAAAGAAAGAATGGATGTTGCACTGTATCTAACAAGGTAACATATCAGAGGGTCTTACTGAGCCAGTAAAGTGAGAAAATACCACAAAATCCTAAAAGTGCCCAGCTAGAACCTACAAATTTCCTAGCATGCAATGCAGTTTTAAGTCCTCCCCCCAGACAGAGGCTTTTGTCCTGTGATGTGATACCTATAGCAAGTGGGAATTGTTTCACTTGGGAAAAACTGCCCATGCAGCATGCCTTACTTTGCACTGAGAGAAATGCCACATGTCAGTTCTGCTGCAGTCTCAAGTTCTTTAAGGCAATTTCCATGCTCCACCATGGTTTTTCCCAGGGATGGGATCCTGAATAGGCTCAATAAAATGAAAAACATGCAAAATTTCTGTGTGATTATCCTTGGGCTGCTTGTTAAATGCTGTACATGTGTCCCTGCTCACACAGAAATGGCTTGTGCTGTTAAAACACCCCAGGCAGACACTGCTGGGGAGCTTGGATAGCCATCAATGCTTGGGTCAGTCTTGTGGATGGCTGTGTGGGATGCTCTGAAAGGGCTCCTGAGCACTGGAATGGGCTGCTCAGGGAGGTGGTGGAGTTCCCTTCCCTGGAGATGTCCAAGAAAGCCTGGATGTGGTACTGAGTGCTCCAGTTTGGTCACAGGTTGGACTGGATGACCTTGGAGGTCTTTCCCAACCTCAGTGACTCGCTGATTCTGTAATTCTCTCTATGGGGCTGATCTATCCCTTCAGCAGCTGTGCAGGCCACTGTCACTAACCCCTTTTTACAGAAAATTCCATCTCCTTGTGCTCTGCACTCATGGCTTTGTGTCTATAATACAAGAGCTGGGGTCCCAGCTAAGGGTTCAACACATCACCTACCCTTTTATAACAACAGTTCTGGGCTTTGCAGGGAAAAAAGTGGAGTAGTAGCATGTAGGAAGTGGGAGATCAACAAAAAGACAAAGAAGGGATGGAAGAGCTGGTTGGAAAAGTAAACAGAATTGAAAAGAACAAGAGTAGCTGCAGTCAGAGGAATTTAGAGAAACAAAGATAAGGCTTCTTGCAATCTGAGGCTAGAAAATCGTGTCAACACGCAGAGGAAGGTGATAAGGCATGACTCTACCTCTTCTACAGTGGCCTGAGGCACAATCACTTTTGCAATTATTTACCCTGCTACCTACTCAGGCCAGTTGTTAAAAGCTATAATTCAAGAGTCATCCTTTTCAAAAATGCACCCAGAGTCCAGCTCTGACATGAAAACATAGTCTTTTACCAGGTTATCATTGCTGCTGGTACTAGATGTTTCCAAATCTCAAATGAGAAGTTTGCTTTGACACTGTACATTGACCAAGCCCCCCCCCCCCCCGCCAGAAACCAAACATCAACAAACAACAACAAACAAAAAAACCCCAAAAACCCAAACAAACAAAAAATCCACAACCCCCCCCACTCCAACACTCTTTGTGAAACAAAGAAGCCAACAAAGATATTTCAGTAATATTTCACGTGAGGAAAAGTTTCTACTACTGAAATTTCTACTCAAAAGGTTACAGTAATTTCACGTGTATAAGGCACACCTTTTGACAGAAGTTTTGATCCGAACCCGGAAATGTACCTTCTAAGCCGGTGCGCCTTATATATGGACAAAGTTTGGGAGATTGCCAACCTGGAAGTGCGAGCCCGCAGCAGCCCTGAGCCGACCCAAGCCGGTGGGGGCCACCAGGGACCGGGGGCGGGAGGGAGTGCCGGGGCCCACAGCAAAGGGAGAGTGCCTGGAGCTGCTTTTAAAGGCTACGCTGATCTGTTTGCAGATTGAGCACCTCACAGTATTCTGTTACTAATTCATTACTTTGTTGCACATGGATCCTCGCTGCAAAAAAAAAAAAGTGCACTTTATACACCAGTGTGCCTTATATATGCACAAAGTATGGGGACTTGGTGGCAACCCTGAAGTGCGCCTTATACTCTGGTGTGCCTTATAGGTGGAATTACTGTATTTTGATTTTGCAGCTTTTGTACTCCAAAGGATTCCGTTTTTAAGGTCCACTTAAACCCTTGAAAGTTATCAGTCAGATTAATCTTGATCAGATACTAAAGCAGTGTTCAGTCACTGCTTTAAGCTAAAAGACCAGAAAGCTTAAATCCATGCTACTACAATATTTATTTGTTGCAAAAAATTTTATTTAACAGATTTCTAGCCAGTATGAAAATGTTAACACCCTTTCAGGATTCTGTTCTGGCTTGGTCCAGTGGAAATGATGCAGGAAATCTGATCCTGAATATTTTGTAATGACTTCTCCTGAAGGAGACTCACATGATTGGGTACTCCATAGCTAAGATTAAAGCAAAAAGTCCATTTTGCAGCTTTGCAAACATGGATTAAGTACTGGAGATCCTTCATTCTGCATGGATATGACTGAGACAGCACACAGAGAAAACCCTGAGAGATCACAGTTTAGCAACTGAAGGGATGCACAAATGGCCCTGCCTTGTTTTGCTATGAAGAGCCAAAATATTTTTTTGTTGTTTTTTTTTTTT